>CM042755.1:2040492-2042992 GCA_022496165.2 Catalaphyllia jardinei | reverse complement strand
GTTTCACGGTCGCTGACGTCATCTTGGTTGTGGGGTAAACACGGCAAAATGTACAGAGAATGTATGGGAAAAATCGTGATTTTGATGTTCGATAACTCAATCAACGTTAATATTCTGAAATTTCTGTGAATTGCAAACTAAAGATATTAGCTAAAAGAGTTAACCGATTAAATTTGAAGAGCATCGGTTTTCCTGAGAAGCGAGAAATCGTCTTTTTAGTTTTTCTTACAAATGCTTCTAAATTTTCCGGCGAATGGCGGCTCAATTTTACAGACAAATATATGAAAAATAAAAATTCAAAGTTGCGGCTTTCTTTGTAAGAGTACAATTCTCAAATTTGATTGGTTACCTCTTTTAGCAAGTATTTTTAATTTGTAATTCATACAGAATGTCACCCTTCCTTAAGTTATCTAGCATTTGAATCACGATTTTTCCCATACTTTCACTGGGTTATATTAGTGGGTAGTTTGTGTGTTCTGTCATTCTGTCTATTATGCCGCAGAATTTACCTGGATTGCTAATTTAATTAACGATACGCATTTTTGTTAAGTGAACAGATCTTTAAATATTTTAAAGAGTCTCTACAGTGGCCATCTCTTGACGCAGGTAAAGTGGTTTTCGTTTCCAACTACCAATAGTCTTTTACACATGATTCAATTCCATATGGTTGCAAATATGTATCTTCCTCTTCTGAGTGACCTTGAACAATCTCATCTAACAGACCAAATAATTCTTTTTCCTTCCTCCGAAGCTTGTTTATCTGCAGTATTGTAAGAATCCCCATGCAGCGCGCTTGCTCGACCTGTCGAATGGCGTCACTGACTCCATCATAGTACGATTTCCTTGTTTTGACGTACTCGGCTCGGGTTGGGACGATTCTCGATTTTTGTTTTGCATGGAGTCTTGAAATGGGCGTCTCACCGAGTCAAAATCTACTGTCGCACTGATTCTGGATTTGCGGGTGTGTTTGTACAACCCTTTGTCATCTGATTGTGAAAGTTGGCCTTTTAGAGATCGTTGCTTTAGGAATTGGCTAATAGCCTCAAAAAACATCCTATTTTTGTCGTTGGTAGAGTTACGTTCATCTACGAGTGCGTAAAGTTCATTATGAGTCACAGCTGTCTTTGCATGTGACAGTGCATCGTTTAGTGCAGCAATAAAAAAGTTCATGAACATAATAGTTAGGCTTGTAAGGAGCAAAGCGGCAAATATTCTTCCAAACGTATCATTTGCATCTGATAGCTCGTTGATGGGTCTTGCCTTCACTCGGCCTAAGATTAACTCTAGTTGGAAATATGTGGCTTTCAGGATCGATGAGTATTTTTCAGACCCAGCACTGAAGATAAGTATGCCAAAGTGAAGAAAAGCCATGAAGCAAATTGCAAGGACTGCCATATAAGAACGAAGAACCTTTGAAGATACTTTTAATGTTCTCATAAATACTGCAACATGCGTGTTGAAACGGATAAGCCGTAAGAGTTTTAATGTTACTATGAAGACCAGAATACCTAAGACGCCATTTTCGGCCTCTGTCCAAGCAATGACTTCTTGGAAAGTTGCATTTGCGTAAACGTTTTCTTTCAACTTTCTAATTGTCGAAACGGCTTTGGCTGATCGGACAGTGTTCATTACCACAGCTAGTAATGAAACCAAAACTTGAGAGATTTCCATCCAATTCCAGAAGGATTTGAAAAATCGTGAACGTAGCCGATAAATTCTGTAGCATATTCTTCCCACATAAAGTAATAAGAATATGACGAATAATAGTATACATACTAGATAGAACTGATGCGATCCAGTTTCCTTGGAATACGCAGAGATGATGTTAATCTTCTCTAATGGTGCGCTGAAACTGGATGATTGGATTTCGTAGAAATATGTGGCAACAACTATGAAATTTGTAGAAGGGTTAAAGGCAGCGAACTCTAAAATGACAGAGCGTGATTGCCGATCCAACCAGTTATGTTTATGTAATGTCTCAAGTATGACGAGCGCAGTTTTGGTATCATAGCCAAGATCAGCTATGAATCCTCCTCCAGGGTACAGGGAAAACTGTCCCCACTTCGGTACTGCATCGGTTTGTCCAGGTTTCTCATATCGCCATGGCTTCGGACAGAGACGGAATAGTTCGTCTTTCTTCGTAGAGTTGTCGAACGGGATCCAACCCGGTTTGTAGAAAGGCGTCGTGTCTTCGTTTTTGTCTGAGTACACATCATAGCAGACAGGGAAGGCTAACTTCATGTGGTCCAAAACTTCGCAAGGCTCTGTAAAAAAATCATGGCTAAGGTATTTACAAATTAATTCGTTAAGCCAGACAAGTTACAGAAATAGTTTATACCTAGCAGGGTATCAAGAACCAACGTAGGAAGTACCATTAACTTCTTCCGTTAAATAGAGTCGTAAATATTGACGTCACAAAAACTAAATTTGGGATTTGGTGCCATTTTAGAATTGAGCGCGCTTAAAAAAGGGTCCTTGCCAAAAATTACCTCTTAATTGT
>CM042755.1:1996427-2020492 GCA_022496165.2 Catalaphyllia jardinei | reverse complement strand
AGCCTCAGTCGGCAGTTGAGCGCGACTAAACCACGCACAAACTTGGTCTTGGTAAGCCGAGAACCACTCCGTTATCTCGAATTTAACAAACCCAATAAACAAAATGTTTCTGAGATTAATTTATTTCAAAAATTCAACTTTCCCAGTGTCAAAACAACAGTTGACTCACTGATTGATGTCAGGAATGAAACATCGAAACATCACTTCTTAAAATTGGTAAAATAAAATACATAACCTTGCTTTCCGATGCGAATGTTCCTGTCCGTTTCAGGCCACAGCAGCGAGCTAAGTATAGCTAACCACAGCTCACTGTCAAGAGTATCGCAGCTAAAATGTGTCTCCGACACTATATCAAGCTGATTTGAGAATCACCGACAAAAACTTACTTGATTATTCCAGCATTTTATTCAAGATTTGTGGATTTTGCAGTTCAATTCTGCTTTGGCTGTAAGTTTTCGTTCCACGAGAAGAGACGCTCGAGTCAGATTTGACAGTGGCGTGATTTTTCTCGACCAATCACAACTCTTTGCTACGCATAGCAACCAATGAAACTGCTTCATTTTGAATGTATAGATCACGTCAAATGGCTTTTTTTTCGTGCAAAGGCGGGAAAAAGGCGGGGCAAAAGGCCGTCTTTCGCGTTATGTTAAAATGTTTTGAAACAAAAAATTGGCTTTTCGTTTATAGATTCTATGTTACCGTGCGTCTGATTCAGTAATAGATCACAGAAGACGTCAAAATGTGGTAAGAAAATCAGTGACACACTCGGCTACGCCTCGTGTGCTACTTTTTTGTTCTTACCACATTTTGACGTCATCTGTGATCTATTACTGAACAGACGCACGGCAACATGGAATCTTTTTGTTAATTAGTTACTGCTTTCTTTCAGTGTTTGCAAGACTTTGTGGCTCTAGAAAATTCCTGTCTGTTACGTATCCCAAATTTAATTTGGGATTTAGCCATGATACACACACGTCTCGAGGGAAAAATGTCCTGTGGATTGACTGCCTTCCATCTCTACACATCAATAAGTTGGCATGGATCCAGCGTGGTTGACTCGATGGTGTAGTGGATATCACACCCGACTAGTCATGGGGAGACGCGGGTTCGAATCCTGCTCGGGACATGTAATTTTTCTTTTATTTCAGAGACGTGTGTCGAAAGCCATAGGTAGTTTATTCACTTTTTTCTTTCAGTGTCTGTTTTTGCTGTTAATGCAATATGCGTGAACTACTGTTCTGTGATCACAATTTCGGGATAGTGAAAGTTATAGCGACTCTTTCGTTCACAATAGGAAGTCTTTACAAAGATAAATGATTACTTAATTCCATATCATGGCACTTTGACAAGTCATAGATAGATTTATTTTTATCACGTCTTTAAAGTTCTTCAAAAGGCAGCTTGTCAAAAAAAAAATGATTTCACTCATTTGAATTTCGAGAGCCCTCATGCTAGTTTTTAAATTATATTTTGTATGTTCCTATAACGCAGCCGCTTTCTTTTTGAGCAAATAGTTTATAATCATTATGAAACATCGGTGACAACTTAATAATTGATGAGAGAGGAAAGTTTCTCAGATAGAGAACGACATTTCGTGAGAGATAAGGATTATAATTGCTTCATTATTTTTTTTTTCATGTTTCACTACCTTGAAACATTATTTTAAATCTGAGTTTTAAAAGTATTATTATACTACGGTGCATCATTGAAAAATGCATGTAGAAGCCAAAATGTTTTAAATGCATCTGGGAGAATTCTGGGGGATCAAAAGATAAATATTAAAGAGAAAAACTTGTGAGTAAAAGATGATTTTTTCATGTTATGGAGCATCTCGGAGAAATGAGTAAATAAAAAAAGGCGGATGATGAAAATAATAATAATAAAAAAATTAGGTGATCAAGCGCGGTTAGCGCCTTTTCATTTATAACAAAAGGTTATCGTTATATGCTATTCATATTTAGAAATTAAACGGGAAGAGATGAAGGTAAAGATATTAACCAACTGTTAATTTTCTTGGAAGATTCATGATTGTATACATATCAATAACATTGTTAAAGGTAACAGAAAAATCAGCTTAGAAAGTTTACAACCAAGAGAAACATTGTGCAATGTGTTCTACAAATCAATGGGAAAAATCTGTAATTTCATTGTCATAGCTTTTGTATTACCGTAACCTTAGGCTAACCTAATCTTAAAAAGACCATGCCAGCAGTCTCCCCGAAGATGAAGGGAAAGTGAACGAAGAAATTAAATGCACCAAAACTAAATAATTAAAAAGCAAACAATGTTAAATATAGGACTTAGTCGCGTTGGATGAAAAGAGTTTCATTTGCGTGTCAACAGCACAGAAAGCTTAAATTTAATTTGGTATCATGTTCACGGCTATAAATCTGTAGTGCAAAAAAGTAAATTGCTGTTTTTAGAGAGAAATATTGTTAAAACACATGAACGCTTGACATGAAAATGATACCTTTATCATCTTTCGGTTGGCTTCCCAACCATGCGGGCCCACTGAAAGAGTCTGATATGACTTTGCAATATTTCTGTGTGCAGTGAATCTGCATGAACCGAAATATAACACAACCGTACAAGTTTTTTCTGTTGTTGTTGGCTTGCAGGTGGCATAATTGACCTTAATAGTATTTACGTGACTCACCAAATGTGACGCAGTTCATATTCAGTTCAAATTGAAGATGCTTTTCCTGAAGTAGAAGTGTATACAGATTTATGCCCAGGTTTTGCAGGTACGTTAAGTGTTCCAATGTTATATAAGCTTCATTTTGTTTAAAACCGTTGTGATAAGAATTTTAAGAGGAAGTTGACTCTTTCATTAATTAAAAAGAAAATGTTAGAGATACTAACCATTTAATTGCATGTCATGTCTCTTTGAGATGAATTGCAATTGAAATTTATTACGTTTACAAAGTTTCTTGGGGGCAATCGGGAAATATAAATTCTGTGATCCAGGGTTCAGCTTTCTTTTTGGTTCATAATATTTCAGGCAATTTTACTTAACTTACGACAAGTTTTCATTTTCAAAGAAAGCTCAACGTTTCTCATTTGGTTGTTTGGGTTCCATTACGACATATCCTGAAAAAAAGATTCGACCATTATTTTCAGTTATCTTCTTTATGTTTCACTCTCTTAATCTTCATGCATACCATGGGGAGACATTCCCCAACGCCCCCCCCCCAAAAAAAAGTATTTTTCAGAAATTCGAAGAGGATTTCTTAAGCAATGCTGTTAATTTTAGTAGGTTTTTATTTACGCCTCGTCAAGAGTTTCTTCTGTCAATTATCCCTTGACGTCATTTAAAATTGCTATAGCAACAGCATTTTTACATGTTAGTCATGCGAACTTTCGTCTTGTTGGAGAGTATTCTTCGATCGGGGTTGGTTCTAGTTTGTTGGGACAACATTGCATTGGTTGTTTTATATTCTATTAGCAGTTTTGAATAATTTTCAATCAACCCACTCTACTTTTTAACTTCCTGGGGAAATTTTGAATCAAAGATCGCGAATACAAAATGTCAGATATAAAAGAGCTGCGACACATTTTTCTACCGCTCACGATGGTCGATTGCTGGGGCTTTCACCTCCCTCAAGTTTCTTAAATTCCACATTGAGCTCACATTGGAGACCTTTGTATTTTAAATGAAGCAAGACATTAGAGCATCTTAATTGGAGGAACTTTTTCTATATATTTTTACCATTTCAAAGTTATTTTTGATTTTTTTGGAAAGTATGCATCGCGCAGAATGCCTATTGTTCTCGGGACATTTACTTGCAGTTCTAAGGTCTGCCAGCATTATTCAAATTAACATTAGGAGGCGAGTCTGATTGGTTAAGATAAACGCCGGCTTTTTCCCGTGGGGATTATGGCCTTGCTCATTAACATCAAAACAATGAACTTTTCGTATATTGTTTTCGCTTTTCTTAGCCTATTCGCAACTCAAAAGTAAATTCACCGCGTCTCCCAGTAAAAAAGGGAGAGAAAACAAAAACTGGTTATAAAAATTTATCATTGATCCGTGTGAAAAAAAGCTAAAATCGTGTGTCCTAAAATAACGCTGTGCGTGAGGAAAACAACGGTTTGCGTCGTGTCCTTCAAACAATGGCTCACTAAGCAAAGACACGCCATATTTTAACGCACTTCTAACACGCAATTTTAATTGTAGATAAAGCATTCCTCATGAAAAGTTTGATAGTCGTTATTTTACTTCGATTTACAAAGTAAAGACGCGATCAGTTAAGAAAAACATGAAACTTTTATTTCCCGTTGTTCACTTTTTTGAAGCCCGTCTCGCTTACTTAAAAATCGCTTTTCACTTCGCATCAGGAACATGTTCCCCTCTGAAAAAGCCGGTTTTTCCCAATTTTCGGACGCAGAAAGATGGTCCAAAAACATAGTAAAACGTCTTATTTTTTGGCTGCAATTGTAGATAAAGCGTTCCTCATGAAAAGCCCGTTGTTTAAAACATTAATTGGGACTTAAGAAAGTCAGGAAATCCAGTTTTATCATTGCCCTGCAGGCAAATTGGGGCCTTTTCTCTCGTATTCTTGGCCATTCAAACTACATTCGTATTCAAATTTGGCCGCTTCGGTGCTCATGAATAAGTAATGATGTCCGGCTATTATACGCGATGATGACGTAAATGACACCTATTTTTAGTAACAACGAACGCAATGAATGTATGACCCATTCTTCCAAGTGTGACTCATTTTCCAAGTTTGACCAATTTTTCTAAGTGAGACTCATTTTTCCAAGTGTACCTATTCCTCTACGTGTGACCGATTTTTCCAAGTGTGACCCATTTTTTTCCAAATTGACCCTTTTTTTTCTTCCTGTGTCCAATGTTTTAAAAGTGTGACCCATTTTTCCAAGTCTGACTTATTCTTTCATGTGTTACTTACTTTTCCAAGTGAGAGTCTTTTTTTCTACGTGTGGCACATCCTCTCAAGTGTGACCCATTTTAATTGAAGACCATTCTGTAGACGTGTTCCAAGACCCATTTGTTTTGCGTGTGACCCATTTCTTCAAGTGCGACCTATTTTCTAAGAATGAGCTATCTTTCCAAATAGACTTATTTTTCCCATGTGTCATCCGCTTTGCTAGCTGTGATCCATTTTTCCAAGTGTTACCCATTTTTCCAAGTGTGACCCATTTTTTACTTGTGATCCATTTTTCTACGTGTGACCCATTTCCCAAGTATGACCCAATTTTAAGTGTGACCCATTTATCCAAGTGTGGCCCATTTTTTTTAAAGTATGACCCATTTTTAAGCGTGAACCATTTTTCCAAGCGTAACCCATTTTCCTAGTGTAACCCATTTTTCCAAGTTTGGCCAATTTTTCAAAGTGAGACCAACTTTTTAAAGCGTGACCCGTGTATGAGAGAAAAGGGTGAAGAAAAAGCCAAAAACCAAGTCAGAATTGTTGATGGATATTTTAATCAACAGCAGTTGTACAATGTTTACGCTAAATTTTCCTAAGTTTATTTAAAGACTGATTGAACAAAATAATTGAAATTAATTTAAGAATGATAGAATCGTCATGCAAAGTTAGTTGCAATATTATAGACAAGGTATCTGAGTAAATATGTATTAAAGACTAGATTCTGTTGTCTTAGAATTTATCAGCGCCAGAAGGTTATAATCTCCATTCCTAGTTTTAGCACTCTTTAGCCTAGCATACAACATCCCTTTTTGACCTGACTTATTTTTTCTGTATTTTATCCGCGCATTTGAGTCTTAACGTCCCTTTCTGTACGTCTTATTTTCGGAAGGAGCTCTGTGAAAAACACACTCACTATTTTTACGCGAATACTATTTTTACGCTAACCGAGCGCGAGGGCAGTACTGTTTTAGAAACCCAGCAATTGCACTTTTTCGACCATCCTCGGTACGTTCCTGGAGTTTTTTGGTCTGCAGATTCCAACACCACATACTATTGAGGCCTAAAGCATCAACTTTTTCTCCCTTTTTGTAACACATTTTTACGGTGTCGAAAAGGGTGAGTATTAATAATAAGGATAGTAATAAGGAAAAAACTAAAACTATAGAAGAATATTTAAAAGCGCTTGGCATTAACTTAAATTAATGAATAAATAATAAAACTAAATTAAAATTAAACGTAAGAACTATTCCAACAAATTAAAAGCTTTCTCAAAAAGAAATGTTTTAAGTTGCTTTTTAAAAATGGCGAGGCTGCTACTTGTTCTTATAGTTAATGGCAGCGAGTTTCATGAAACAGGTGCAGAATGAGCAAAGGCCCGATCCCCAAGTGTAGAGCAGTTGACTTTTGGAACGAACAGAAGAGATTTGCTGAAGAGCATGCAAAATCTAAATTGAACCTGTAACAATATATATATAAATCTTGTATATAGCATGTCATATCCAATAGATCTTATATGTAACAATGCATGTCTAGATAGAAAGTAAAGAATATAAATTAATTTGCTTGACACGAGGACACTTGGTTAAACATTTTCTTGTCGCAATTATATTATTGCTCCTACCATAACGTACCGTTATACACTACCTCATTACTGTTTAAATACCTCTTACTAACTGAGATTGAGGTCTGTACCGTAAGTTACGGACCGAGGTTTCATTGTAAGGGGAAAAAACAAGGATCCGTAACTTAAAGTACGGACCGAGAAGTCGAGGTTAGTAAGATTTATGTATCAATACAGATCTGGCTTACTTCCTGATAGCTTCAATAATATGTTCTTGGTGACACACCAGGTGCATTCTTATGGCACTAGAAGTTCAAAGTTTTTTCATTTACCACAGTGCAGAACCAATGTAAGAATGTTCTCAATTAGTTTCCAAGGTCCTAAATTTTTTAATTCTCTGAGTTCTGAAATTCGTAATGCAACAAGTACCGCTTCGTTTTGCCGTAAGCTGAAAGCATTCCTCTTATCTTAAATATTTATTAAAATATATTTATATATATGTATCTTTTTTTTCCCCTCTTTCTCTGTTTTTATCCTAATTATGATCAATATGACTATCTAATTTATCATAAGATTTTTACAGTAGCTCTGCCATTTTTCCTCATAAAATTAAAATTCTATTCTATTTATTTATCTGAGGGAGCCCATTCTCTATAAGCCTGCTGGCTTCTTTTGGGCTTCCTCGCCATGAGATTGTAAACAGTAAGACTTTTTTTTTTTCATTTTCTTCTCTCTCTTGTACCCCTTATGGCGAATAAATAAATGAATGAAATGAAATGAATGAATGAATGGATATTTATTATATCTCTTTTATGCACCTGACGGGTTCGGGGAGGATGTCTATTCTCGCTAAACGGCTTCAAATTTTAAGTCGTCAACACGCTTTAGAACACAATTTAGAATAAAAGAAAGTTTTAAACTTTTACTTGCTACTTTAATTTAGTTTGGCGACAAAAAAGAATTTTAAATTTTAGCCGGCCGTGCAGGAGAGTACGGTCCGCTAAATTTACCAATCACAGCGCGCGTACTAACAGAGACATAATAAATGCTCATTATGACTTTTTTTTCATTCTTTTTTGACCCCCCCAAAAAAGAGAAAGAAATCGGTTTTGCCAATAGACAAGTCTGACAGTTCTAAAGTTTACTGTCCTGTTGCTCTGTCGGCATAGTTACATTTTTGTCAGAGAGTTTTCGTGTCTCCAAAGAGGGCCCATGACTCATGGCAGTTTCGAATTCTTCCACATGTGAGTAAAGATGTGCTTCGTACTTTGACATATCCAGGTCAAGGTAATGCTGAGAAAAGAATATTATCAGCTATAATACTTAGAGACATCCCAACCAGATAAAAAATAACCTAGTGTAACGAGATCAATCGTCTTCATAGTCATTTGAATCGAATCACCGGCACGATGAAACCTTATTAGTAGCTAGAAAAACATTGTATGCACGAAGAAAACTTACCTTGATTGCCTGAGACATTGACCAAATACAGCTGAGTTAGGTGAATTTTTTTAAATTAAAGGTTTTATTCTGGTGACAAATTTCTTTATATACAAAAGTCACCAAAAATGTTCTATTTGTTTTGACAGTCAAGTTGCTAAATTAGAATGAATTAGAAGTCCTCCTTTTATTAATTTGTAAACAATGTTTTGTAATTTTTAATTTTCTTTTGATGTTGTAATGTTTTAATTTTTGAGTTTTCACGCACGGAATACGATTTTAATCCTGTTAAACGCTGAGAGCGCGTAATGTTGAATTTTTGTACACGGATTTAACGTTAACTACGTGAGCCCCGAAAATTATCATATCCCGTGCGTTATGTTTTTGTGGGTGTTTTACAGTTTACACCCTTATTGGAACTTAATTCTCGAGCATAAAAGCTAACTCATACCGCCACAGTGATACAACGGAGGGAGCTTAGGGTTAGGGTTAGGGCTGGGGCTAGTTAGGGGGTTGGATGGAGCCCCTATCCCATACTTGTCCAATACTCTGACAAATTTATGCATAGCATTGTATTGTATTCTATTGTTTTGCATCGTTCTCAAATGTATTGTATTGTTAATCTATTGTTAATCTTTTGTTATGTGGATATAATACAATACAATGCTAACTGAATTTGTCGGAGTATTGGACAACCCTCCCCTATCCTTACGTTTCGTTCTGTTACTGCAGATTGAAATAAATTTACATTAATTTGACAGCGTTGAGCCTGCTCTACAAGTTGATACCATTTGTGTTGGCAATGACGTAATACATCGCCATCTGATGGCAGGTGAAAAAATAAAGGAAATTAACGAAAATCAAGCCAGAATGGTTATGAAATGTACAAATTCATTAATTTCTGTTATGTGATGAAGAAAACTGGAAAGAACTACAGAATTTTCTCAAAAAAGCTGATTTTTGGTCAGACATACGTAGAGTTTGTTGGTTGTCAAGGAAACGTAAGAAATGATGGACACGCAACAAACATATCAAGATTTTTGCAGAGAATGAAGGAACAGCCACTGAAAGGTTGATTCCCTTAGAGTAAAAGAAAATATGGCGGTTGGGAGTAGCATCCACCCCCATTGTGCGTCATCGCCACCGTTAGCCTAAAGTAAAACGGTGTAAAAGTTGAGTTCCATCATTGTGTGATATTTACTTGGCGATATGGCGATATCTGAAGGAAATTTCCTTAACCAAACCATCAGTGTTTCGCACTGCATAAATGAAAAAATGCTTCTGAAAATGGGTTGTACTCGCCTATACATATCCAGAAGAAGACCTCTCTCATTCCATACGGCTGGCGCGCGGGAAATTTGAATTGACCGATCAGGATTCAGCAGGTAGGAAAAATTTAAGTGTCTTCACGTTAATATAAGTTGACAGGAAAAGCATTGAAATCAAGCATCTTTACTCATTGGAGATTGCATTAAATATTCACTAAAGGGGATTTACAATTTCCAAAACCATGTCACATTGCAAAAATTGAAAAACATGAAACGTCTTTTGTCTCCAAGTTTCTAATTTGGCGTCAAAAATAGTAGTTCCTCGAGCGTCGCCATGTAGGATAATAGTAGTCTTATTTTGAATAAATTGTGCTGTTCGTCGTCAAATTAAATCCGGAATTCTCTAGTTAATTATTAAATGAGGCCAAAGCAACTTTAGCATTGTCTTCATTTTATCGAGCGGCGAAGAAAAAAAGCTATTTTCTAGTCGTTTCGGTAGGACACCTAAGGGGACTGCCTCACGTACTGCTGGCTCAGCCACCGTATGCAGAGGCTCTGGTCCATTTCAGATATGGCTCAATTCAGTTTAGATATAGCATACTTGAAAAAATGCCTGACATAAGCTTTATGATTTTAAGTAATCATACCTCTACTTCCAATAATTCTGTTGTAATCTGGTAAAGACGTTCAAAGCTGGGTCGAAGATCCGGGTTTTCATGCCAACAATCTAACATAATCTGGTATCTGTTAGGGTCAAATCATTCAGAATCACTTAATGAGTGAATCCTCAGTGGCGACAAGATTATTTCTTTTCAAGTAAATTAATTGTTGTTTTCAAATTCCTTTTTTCTTAATTCAAAATATTAGTTTCCGAAACCTTCGGCTTTAGAAAAATAACTGCGCTTTCTACAATTAGTGTTTTTCTTTCGATTTTACAATGTAATCTAACGCTGTATTTGTAATCATCTTGTCCCGGGTTCAAATCTTACTTCCTACCACTGGATGGATTTGTGTTTGGTGATCCCAGATTCAACTCCTACAGGCTTTGTGCATAGCCAACTCGTCAGCCTCCCGCCAATTGGGATTTTTGAAATAAGTTTCTGTTTAATTTACATTGTTTGTTTGTTTATTTCAGTATCCTCAGTTGGTACAGTGGTGCTTAATACTCAGACATTTAAAAAAAGTGTTTTATTTATATTTATTTATTTATGGCTATTGTTCAATCATTCGATCACCGTGTTTGGTTTTTTCAGAATAGGAAACGACGTGTGTTACGTTAGTGAAGTAAACGAGAAAAACATTTTTATTGTATATCATTTTGTCACTGAATTTATTTTGCGAATAAGTCTAACTCGATTTAAACCTAGCAAATAATTAAAATGGAAAAGGAACCCTGACGTTTTCGAAGTCTTTTTTGAGCTAGAAACAATCAATTTAAGAAAAAAAGGAATGAAATTAATAATGATAATAAGAATATTTTTTATTTAAGTATAATAATAATAATAATAATAATGATAAAAATGCCAATCATAATCATCATCATCATCATAATTAGTTTGCACTCACATCTCATCGCTGACATGATCTGGCTGATCCATTCGGTACTTGTTGACTTTCAGTTCGTACACTACTTTCCATTCACCCCAACCGGGATAAGGAAGGCCTCCTGTGGCGTAAGTACGGATGCATTTCAGGAATGAATACAATTATGTTCTCACTGAAGTCACAAAATAATGCAAAAAAATCTTCAGAACTTTTCAACTCAGCTACCCGTTTTAACCTTTACTTTATTATTATTATTATTATTATTAAATTGAAATAACTGAATAGTTGCTAGCTGCTGGAAATACTTGTGTAATTTTTATGTGAGGTTTTCAAAAAAGTTTGTTCATTATTATTATTATTATCATCATCATCGTCATTATTATTATTATTATCATCATCATCGTCATTATTATTATTATTACTATTATTATAATTAGCAGCAGTTAACACTCGAAAGAAAAACAAAAAAAAAATAGCCCGGCTATGTTTATGATAAAGATCTTTATCTATAGGAAAATATTTAAAAAGTTTGTGTTCGTATTAAACATGATTGGCAAATCTCACCTAAAGTGAAGACTTCAAACAGAACAATTCCATAAGACCATCTAATAAAAAGTAATGCTATTATACATTAGGATTTATGGTACATTATACAACTTCACATTTATCTTAAGCAATAATTCGACGTTTGTATATTTGAGTAGTTTCAAGCAACTTCAATTCGCAATAATTCCGACGAAGGGCTAACGCTCGAAACTCAGCTTTCGAATCTCTTTATGGTGGCCAATGCACCTTTCCCGCGTTCCACCTCAGTGCGTTCGAACAATAGCACCAGAGCGAGGTTGGTGTGGACATTTTCATACATTTACTGTATTTTTGTCCACCCCAACCTCGACTGGGTGCCATTGTTTGTTGGAATGCGGGAAAGGTCTATTCAGTTAATAAAACCAAATTCCAAGTGTACATTTATTATTGATGCTCTCAAATCAAATTTACAGTGTTAGACCTCATAATAGTAACAAAATATTTCCCGTTGCAATTAATCCATTTTTGGATGTCCTAAGACAACAGGGAGGTTCCCCCAAGGTATTGCAAGTGTATTTATTATCAATGAAAGCAAAAATTGGACGGCCCTAAGTTACTCCAAACGTGTTGGCTGTAATCAACAAAAAATATGACAGCACATGACGATGAAATTACGTAACCAAATCCAAACAGCAGACACCTTGGATCCGCTATGTTGGATTTCAGTAATTTTTCAAAACGTTAAAAAAATGATGGAAAAAGGAACCTAAAAATATAAAAAAACATTTGCCCGAGGTTGATTTTTGTTATAACTACGAAACTAAAGAAATCATGCAATGGCTATGAGAACCCACAAGTCCGAGTTAAGGACATGTCAAAGTTAAATTTGAAATATTAATAACAATGTAAATGGTGAAAGTTAGATTAGGCATTAAGCCCCGCCCCTTTCCCTTTTCCGAGACTGAATGGAGTTAAAACAACTTTTTCTGGTTACTTACACGTCACTTTTCTCTGACACTCTGATATCATTATCCTCGCAATCATTAAACAAATGTTCAGGGGCGGTCCACTTGATTGGCAGTCGCCCCTATTATGAAAAACGCAATGAGTTATACCTTGTGCAAAAATTCAAAGGGACCATGCATAGGCCGGCTGATTGTTGAAAGTGCGCTCCTTAAGCTCCAAATTATAATGTCAAACACCATTACATATAAGTATTTTGATGAAAATACTCCTTGTGAGTATCGGACTTTAGAGTAGCTTGATCATAGCCAATATCTCAGACCCCACCCTCAGTATAACAACAAAGGACAGACAATAACACCAGGAACTTCATGCCCTACTCTTTACGATAAGCATGTGGGTTCCTTTACGTCCCCTGCTAACCATAACATCGAAGATGCAAGAGACGGGGCCTACGGTTTACAGTCCTTATTCCAGAAGACCTGAACGTCTAAAGCAAATTAGAAAAATGTATTTGGTTAAGAACTACAGAGCTATAGAAGAGAATTGCAGTACGAAAATAATATTAAATTGACGAGGATACCAATAAGATCATTTGTTAAAATTTTGAATGCGATATCTTTACCTTTTGTGGATAAATTTATTAGAATGTTGTTTACATCGTTTTACTTTTCTATTGCAAGATAATACAGAGCGTTTACAGCCAGTTTTCTCACACGCTTCTTGAGGAATCTTTGTTTACAGCATATTTTGGTAATCCGTTTTCAGACAAAAGCGGAGCTGTTTTGCTCCGGATACGGCTATCGTTCTACAACGCCGAAAACGATCACTGAAAAATCGCTCTCCAGAGTGGAGCGATTTGGAAACGTTGCTTTTTCTAAAACGCTGTTCTCGGGTGTGGACATCTGAAACGGCGACGTCATTACAATAGACAAAACCACTCGACGTGAGTATCCGAAATGGCGGACAGACGCTACCATGTGACTTCTCTCTTTTCAAAACGGATACGGCGTTGTCGTGTGGACGGGTGAAAACGATACGAAAATGATAAGTGTGGACGTAAATCTTTTTGAAATCGGAGCAAAACAGCTCTGTTTTCGTTTGAAAACGGATTAGTGTGGACGGGGCCTTGCTTTCTATATCAGTGTTGAATATTGATTCAGAAAGGGCATAGCACCATAAGAATGTTACGTTTTGATCTCATTAGCTTCTCTGCCACCGGGAAATTTTGCAGGTTTGAAGGACAATTTCTTCTTAAATTTTACACTCGAAGAGCCAAAAATGTTGCCGATCACTAAGTTTCACGAGTGCTTTAAATCTATTTTTTTTTAATGTAGTCACTTCGCATCTAACATTATGCTTTTTCTGTGCAAAGTAGTAAATTAATAAGGTCCAGAACTTACACAAGAGTTTTGAGGTTTATTTTTCAATACACTGTAGTACCCGAATTCAGTACGCCTGGTTAAAGACGCAGCTTTTTTTACATAATGAAGTTAATGATCATTTCTGTTTATTTTATATTTCTTGTTACAAAAGAAAATATTTGTCATGAAGATTTTTTATGCTTGGGGGATTCTAATCCTTATAATATCAAAAAAGGAAGCGCACATATAACATTTCGCTTCGATCGTTAGCACTTGCCAGAAAGGTATACATACCTCTGACTAACCGAGTTCGAAGGCCGTACTGTAAGTTAGGGACCGAGTTTTCTCCCGTTCGCTTATGGCCCAAGCGCGAAACGCACGAGCCATAAACTGAAGGGGAAAAAAACGAGGAACCGTAACTTACAGTACGGACCGAGGTTAGCAAGATATTTTATTATATCTCTGAGGTTAATCGGGCACGCGGAAAAAGAAATTTTCAAAGTTAGCGGGCCGTACAGTAAAGTACGGCCGGCAAAATTAACCAATCACAGCGCGCGTACTAACTAAGAAATAGAATAAGTATAATTATCTTTTTTCTATTTCATATATTTTAACCTTTCTGATCGCAGTGCAGTAAAGATGTTGTTTATCTCGTGAGAGCGCCAGTCCAAAGTCTGTAATTTTACAGGTTCTGCCTTCACCTACAAGTATGTTTCTGGCGGCGAGATCCCGGTGAAGAATCTGTTAAACATAAAACAATAATAAAATGAATCAGGAAATTCAATTATTCATACTGCACAGATGCCATGCATGTTACATTTAACTATGTCCAAGCCATGATACTCCAGATGAAAAGAAGAAATAAGGTCAAGGAATATACTTGGATGCAAATAATGTAAATTGTATAGACCTATATCCTGAAGAAAAATAATTTGTAGTGCAGTCAAATCATACTGTAAGGCCTGCATGATAGTATTATTTCGTGTTCGAGCATATATCGGTTAGTATCTATACCAGTCAACTAACTGATAACCTAATCTAATCGACTTTATCTGCCTTGTTCTTTCTTTTATTATTTTTCATTTCTAACATTAGGTAACTGGAACAATTAGCCGCAAGAAAAGTTGTTGTTGTTGTTGTTGATGACGATGTTGATGACGAGGACGATGACGATGGTGACGATTATGATGATGATCAATAGAGTTGGTTTTTAAGTTAGAGTCAAGTTGCATTGAACCTAATCAAAAATCTAATCCAACTCGATGACTCGCACCTTCTTAGACGCTAGGAAGCTCATGCCGGAAGCAATCTGCTGGGAGAACGAGATCAGATCGTAGGAGGTCACTTCCTGTCGACAACACTCGTGGGAACTGTAATACTTGTCTTCTAAACCTCGGCTTTTTCTTAGGTAACCAAGTAAATCCCCGTATGGTGCATATTCAAGAAGCAGCATCAAGGAAGCATCTGGTAATAAAGAATTATGAGAATTATAACACAATGAACACAGTCGTAAATTGTAGACAAGAAAACTGAAAACAAAATGAGAAGTTTAATCATCAACTGATATCGGGTATTTAACTGTAACCACGTGATAGGCCAGGTCAGTAAATCGAACCACAACACGCGACTCAAGCGATCAAAGAAACAAATATTTCACCTGAGGCAGAAACGCAGCCGAGGAAGTTAACAATGTTTGGATGTCTGTCTCCCTCGAGCGACCGCCCCAACTCTATTTCTTTTTCAAGAGATTCCCTTTCTGAGTCAGAGCTGTTGTCTGTTGGGAAAACGACAAAAAATAGAAATCATAAAAATCCAAATTGATATTAATATTAATGCGATGAGGTTACATTATTTTGTAAGACGTAAAGGAGCGAAAGTTGGCCTCGCAGATGAAGCTATAGCTATCGTAGCAATCGGGAAAAAAGATGGAGTCAAGAGAAGATAAAGGTTCCGTAAAAATTTGGGAACTTGACAGCAATGATTAGAGATTCTTCTATTGAGTCCGATACTGACGAAACATCTGACGCATTGAGATCCATTGGAATATACATTATCCGATCCATGCATGCACACGGACTTATTCTTTTTAACTTGTAAGAGCAAATATAGGTTTCCGTTGAAGGAAAAATGGCAATAGTCTCCAGCTCATTTCATCAATTTGATGGATCAATACTAGTCACTACATATTCTACGCTATTTGTCATTTGATACTAGATACAGTAATGGCAAAATCACGCAAATGATCCATTCAGCACAGTTTCTCACGTTTCAGCTTTTTAACAGCAACAGTAGCATGTCCTGGATATCCATTCAATCCCCACACAACAGCTTTCCACACTTCGCCAAATGTGCCACTTCCCAACACGCTTCTCAGGTTGATTTGTTGCGATGGGATCTCCCAACGGGAAAGAGTTCTAAGTAAATGAATATCAGTAAACAAAATTCATCGTCAGTGACATTGCCATTAAAAAGCACGTGCACTATCTCCGAGCAAAGTGATAATAACAACGAATATGACAATAGAGAATTTGCACGGCAGCCATGTTGCTTGACAGGAACAATGAAAATGTTTTGCATTAGAAAGAACAATTTTTCCCATAGGAAAGAGAATCTATTGCTCCTGTCATGCAACATGACTGGCGTGCAAAACCTGTATTAATGCTGAAAACAACAGTAACAAATACGAGTCTAACGGAGAAATAAATCCCCAGTAGGGAAGAAGATGACTTGTACATTTTACCCATGCCCTTAGAGCACGAACTGACTTTTCGATCACTCTCAAAAACGAACCGAAAAGTTTTCAAACCTAGCATACACAATGTTATTAGAACAAGGACAAGTATTGCAGAAAATATGGCTTTCCTTGTACCTTAATTATGGGCTGTGTAAGGATTGCATGGTATTGTGTTAAAATGTAACCATCCTTTTTTCTACGGATGGTTGAATTGTATGAGAAAGTAAAAACTAATGATAGTCAATGATATAATGTCGGGATCGATTTTATGAGATATTTGGGAATCGTAAAATGTAATTTTGCATCCAAAAGAACACCTACCCTTCCAGTGCCCAGTTTTCTGGTGACACGCCAGGGACATCGTCTCTTTGAGCTTTAAAACGACATACTGTAAGTGATTAATTTGCTTGCCAGTAAACTACAATATAGACTTAGTTTTAAAAGAGTTCTGAAAGGGAGTGTGTGGATTTCAATGGCCACTTTCATCCTCTAAGCATTTGGTAACTGTCTACTAAACCCTCGGCGAGATTTTCATATTTCATTGTAACTGCACATGTCTCTCCACATCATTTGACTGTAATTCCAGCCACAATTTGAGATAAAGTTTAAGTCAGATTTCGTCCCCTTTGACAGCTGAGCTATTTGTTTTTCTTGTTTTTTTTTTTACAAGAAACATTGCGAAACTGAGTAGTACGTCTTTACAGTCTACAACCATGTTTGGAATGTTTTCCATTTAATCGCGTCAGGCCCCGATTGACAATTTATTTCTGTCCCATAATTAAACAGCCTTTAAATTATATATATTCCAGTCCTCATGTTTATTTTGAAAAGATTTGCCATTGCTCGGCGTGTACCCTGGTCTTGCATCAACAATCATCTAGGCAAAAGGATGTGCGGGTACACACCAACCTTATATGTTACTTCTTGCTCACGAAATAAAAGAATTTAATTGTTGGAATTACGTTTGGTAAAATATTAAAATAAGAACTCAAACCAAACTTAATACATAAATTTGTATAATTCGTTTCCCCAACTGGTCGTAAAAGATCAGAGTCCTGTCTAGACAGAGTTAAGAGCAAGTATCTGGGGTCTATACTTTCATTAAGACACGTTGTTCAGTCCCATTGTTCTTCCCTCGTACCTGAAACACACCTCCTGCGGTAAACAAAGTAACCGATGATACCTAGGCAGAGGATACCACAGATGACGCTCAAACTGATCAATGCAGCGCTATCGGTTCCTTCACTTTCATGTTCTACTGCAGGAAAAAGAAAACCATTATATTGGAAGAAAATCAGGATGATGTTCAGTTTGACTCAGCTATTTATCGGAGACAAGCTGCTTTGCCACCAGTCTTTCCAACAAGCTAATGAGTGGAGCCATTAAGTGTTAGTCAAAAAGGAAAAACAGGCGGCCATAATAATAGTTAGTAATGGTAACTTTATTTTACGTCGAAGAACATGGGAAGTGAAACAGGCAAATCTCTCAAGCCAGAGGCACATATATAAATCCAGTGGATCTAAAAAAATCCCTACCTGAGGGTCTTTTCAACCATCAACTTGATATATGTAAAAGGGGCAGATCAAATAGGTCACTAAAGGTGAAGGTGAGGGGTGCTTCTTTCAATCGACAATGAGCTGACGCAAACTAGTCGTTATTTATTCTTTCTTCATCGACTGCAGCAAACCGCCTTGGGTTGGCATTATAGAAAAGGGAGGCGAAGTGGAGCGACGTAAAGGAAAAATGTAGCCTTGTCTTGTACAGAAAATATGCAATTACAACAACATTTACCTTTTACTTGCAAATTGTACCACGCTTGCACTGGACCATAACCAGAGAAATTTGCAACGCATTTATAGATCCCTTTGTCTTTAATAGATACTTTTTTGATTTCGTAGTAAAATTGATGGTAAAATGTCCAGTTCGCATCAGAGGAAAAATGAGCAGCCTCCAGGGTCTGCTTTGTCTCTTCTCGAATCCACTTTGCAGCAATGAATACCTCTTGTTTTTCAATCTTGCATACTAACTTCACCCTCTCGTCAACGACGAATGTCACGTTTTCTGTTGCAATGTAAACATGCGGTCTCACTTTGCTTGGGTCTATAGGTGTAAGCAAAATAGACATCAGACACCTTTATGTTGAGCGCTAGTTCCCTTGGTGTGCGTACAATGAACCATATTCGTTTTCCCGGCAGTGGACTGGAACTAGCTTGCAATGAAGGCTCATGAGGAGGTATATCATTACAATGAGATAAATGTCATTTGCATTTGAAAATATTCCAAGCATTAGCCTCATTTGCAAGATATTCCCAGTCCCATATCGAGAGTACCGATATGGTCCACCCGTTACGGAAGCAAGCTGGTGGCGAGTCTTAGGCTCATTCCATCCGTAAAGGTCTTGGAGGGGGCTCGTACTGTAATGCAGTATGCGATATGTGCCGGCCAATAGAGGTACATTGTTTAGGCGGGACGCTTATAAAAAAGGCACTGATTTTATCATAGTTATGAAAAGGACCTTTCAAAATATATTTACCCAACAAACCCTATCCTGACCTAAACAGGCCTTATTTTCTACTGTCAACAGTCAAAAAATAATTAATCATCTGATCTTGCCAAATGGTTACCAATTTACCTGGGGTAGTGTTTTTTTCTCTCTTTTACCCACAGCAGTCGCCGTGTTTTTCTTCGAGACATATGCACTTATAACCACCAGATGTAGGTATACAAAGGCTTTCATGGTCGCCTGGATTGTTTAAACATTGGCTGGTTACCTCTGATTTAAAAGTTATACAGTAATATGGGCGAGACACACCATAAGTATAATGGAATTTATAATTTTGCGGAAGACTATTTAACAACAAAACGTTATCTCAAGTAAGGGTAACAATATATTTTAATAAAATCTATTATTAGAAAGGTTACATTTTAAATCATAAATGCTAAGATAAAAATGTAGCTACATCTAAAATGAACTAGACCCAGCCGAGAGAACCAGGCTTCTCGGGTGGCTGTGTAAAAAGCATCGAGGAAAGAAAAAAAATAAGCTGATAACTAAAGCTGGAAGCGAGAAGAACAAAACAAGTACGTTTGCAAAACAAGTTAAAATCAGAAGATTGACAAACGAGCAAATTTAAAGACTTAATATCTATAAAGAAACCATTTACCTGTTACTTGCAACTTGTACGATGCATATTGGCTCCCATAACCATCGAAAGTGACAACGCATGTGTAATACCCTGTGTCATCAGTAGATACTTTGTAGATTATGTAGGAGAACCCATGGAAATCAAAGTTCGAATTTTCAACATAGGAAAAATTAGCGGTCTCAAGGATCTGCTTCTTCTCTTCTCGTATCCACTTTGCGGAAGCGAAGAGCCTCGAGTTTTTAATCATGCATAACATATTCACTTCCTCGCCAACGGTAAATGACATATTTTCTGTTGCAATGTGAACATCTTGTATCTCTTGACCTGGGTGTAAACGAAATAAACATTAGTCCTGCCAAAATCAATCGCTAGTTTCCACCGTTTTACAATTAAGGAAACTGTTATTGACGAGCCGTTCTTTGAATAATTGAACTTCTTTTCAGGTTTGCTCAATGGAGGGCATATTTTTTCTGTAAATTCCCAGCGCAGCCAAGAGGAGCTTTCAATTCCATGAGGTACACAGGGTGGAGTAGCGTTGCGAAAAGGAAACTAGAGGAGACAACTGAGTAGGAGTGAGGTGGAGTAGCGTAGAGAAAAGGAAACTAGAGGAGACAACTGAGTTGCAGCTCGATAGCACACGCAAAGAAAGAGTCAAGCAAAGAACAAAGGAGAAGTACATGAAAGGGGAAAGTTAGAACTAAAAAGGATTTCACTTGGACGAATAAGGTGGTAGGAAAGGCTGACAGAGCATAAGAAAACGGGGAAATATTGCATTGAATAGTGAAGACCTTGGAAGGTGAGAAGAGTAGAGCATGCAAGTACAAAGGTAAGAGATGAAAACAAAAAAAATATGCTAACGAACACTGTAATATATTGTAGTTAAGGAAATATTACTTATTTAAAGGACGAAAAAAAAAGAGAAGCTTAGAAATAACCACTTGACGGGCCCGGAACATCGTCACGAGACTAACAGAGAATTTTGACACCAGAGAATTACGACAGACGAAAGTGAAGAAATGGAAAAACCAGCTGAAAATGGTTTCGAGGGGGGAAAGCTCCGAGAAACAAATTTAGAAGCGAGAACGAAGGAGAGAAGAGAACGAGAAGCGGGAACCTTTATGGCAAATTAAGTCAGCCAAGAAGGGCTTCTTCTGCAGTGCAGAAAACTAATTGGGAAGGACGTTGACGTCATCTCGGGAAAGTATAATAAACATTAAGACTTCGACAGAAAATAATTTATTGTCCTAGACTTTTTTTTTTGCCAGGAGTATCTTGGGAGAGCTGAAGGCGATGCATAACAACTCCAAATGTGAGGCCAGAGTGGAAGAGGAGGACTGGGAAGAACGGTTTAGGAGTTAGTCCCCTTTGAATGCTAACGACCTGACGTCAGCACATAGAGGACAGAAAACGAATGTCAAAGATTTATGTTTCTTATGGCATGACGAGGTGTGGGTAGGGTACTTAAATTCGACTTTTGAATCTTTTCAATCTTTTGCGAACAATACAATACAATAAAAAGCTGCGTATAAGAACTTAGTGATTTAAGAAAACCTACAGGCTAAAATTTGGCATTCAAAATCACAAAGATATAAGAACCTGTTCAGCCTGGCAAAGAAAAATAGGTTCTTATGCAAAAAAATTCACTCCAATTTTGATTGTCTAAATTCTAAATTTTAATTGTGTGAGTAACGTCTGACAGAAAGTTATTGTGGGCTTGTTTTCTTTGATCCACATGTTTGGAGATTTTCACTAAAAACATGTTTTCCGTAAAGCTACGATGCAATACAAACGATTGAAAGTCTAAATATCTTATAAAATAAATCAGAGCCCAGAAAGAACCCACTCAACCTGAACTGGGGAAAACTACCCTAAAATAAATAAATTATAAGAACCTGTACAGCCTGACCTGAAAAATTCTAGGTTCTTATATGCAGGGTTTAACTGTATCTCCGATTATGGCTCCTGAGCTCAGAGAATCGTCTGCCACCCTTTGCAAGTTAGATCCGCTCTTCTCTCAGTTCTCCAAATCCCTGAACGTCGGTTAATTAATGATTTTATGTAGGAAAACAATGTGGTAATCAATTAACTGATGCTAGTTGAAGAATATTAGTTATAATGAGTGGCACTGATATCTATTTATTTTCATATAGCAAATAACCAGATTAAAGCCGGTTTTTATAAATGACCTGTGGCCGGAAGATGAGAACTCGATCATTACCTTGATTATTGCTATCGTTACAGGTGTTTCTAGAAACAGGGAGATCTAGGACATCCTTTGTAGCATTGCAATGTTGTCCACCCTCACAAGAAAAATTTGTACAGTTGCCTACAACAAGAGAACTGAAGTCAGTCACAAGACTTTTTACGTTATATAACTATAAAGACAATATCGCCTACATAAGCAGGAAAAGAAACCCAGACATGCATCAACTTTGTTTCACACCGATCTTGAACTCGAACCAGTGGTACACACCTGACCCATCAATTACAGCACATTCATTCCCACTGTACATTACTTTCACCATCGGGCTTCACAATCGTCTCAGGAATGCTTTACTTCCTCATAATCCTCCAGAGTCCAGAACGATTTACAGAATCAAATTCTTTCTCGAAGTCCACAAAGCATACATAAAGGTTGGCGTTACATTCAATATACTGTTCAATGACACTGCGCAGTACAAATATTTGTTCCGATGTACCGCGGCCCTTAACGAAGCCTTCCTGTTCTCGACGTATCCTGTATTCGTGTAGATATTAGGGGGTTTTTGCAATGACGACGGCGACGGCGGCGACGAAGCCTTGTGAAAAATGTATTTATATTTTACCTTCGAATGTTGCAGCTGGGTAAATCTGTTCAGTGCGCCTATCGGTCTAAAAACTTGCTCAAGCTAAACGTGTATCGATAGCGTTCAATTCGAAAAGAAGATAACAAAAATTAGCCATTACGGTTCGCGTTCTTCAAAACACGTGGAAGTTAGTCTTTTCACGTTTCACGTTGTAGAGGACGGCAAAGAAATGTACCAAAATTCAAAACGCACGTGCGTAGCTATTGTTTTGTTCATTAAACCTTTTGTTTGGTGGCGCTCTCGCCGCCGTCACCGTCGTTGTTTGCTAAAACTCCCTATTATTCTGCCCATTTGCTGCAGCCACCATAAGCGTTATGCCTCCCCCCACCCCCCCTCCCCCAACTGTTGCAGTCGGTTAGATCGCCTTTCTCTGGCAGTTTTACTATCAAATCCCCGTTGCCAATTCTCTGGTATTTGTTGTTGCTCCCACACCTACAGTAATATAAGATATCCACGGATGTTTCTAAGTCTGGCTTTCGAATCTCAACGAACTATAAACTCCCCCAGTGGAATCGTTCTTCATCTCTTTGAGAGCTGCATAGATTTCAGCCTTCGTTGGTACATCAATATCAATTTCAGATTCAGGGATCCCATCCTTGTCAACGAACTCTCCTGTATCCTCAGGGGCTGGACAATTCAAGAATCCAAGGAAATGTCTCTTCCCATTGTTTTTGAATTTTGTCTTGTTTTGTCAGCTGCACTCCATCTTTGCTCTTCATCATATCCATGGTTTTTCCTTTCTTAGTTGAGAGTTTTCCGGTAGCATCATAGACTTTTTTAAGGTAGCCCTGCTCTGCAGCCTTCTGTGGTTCCTCAGCGACTTTCTCTGCCAGTCATTCTTGTCTTTCTCTACTTGTTTCTTTACCAGTGACGACCTACGCCATATACAAAAAACTCAACAAAAAGAGCGGCTTTCTCCCGAGACATGGAAACTGATCGGCGGCAGTGATGATAATAATGTCGAACGTGTTGCTCTGAACTCGAGCATTTCTAATGAGTTGAAATGTTTCCCAGACATTATACTAGCAAATGTGCGTTCCTTAAAGCCTAAAATAGACTAGCTCCAAGTTGTTGTTGATCTAAATAATGCTGGTGTTGTGTGCATTGCTGAGACCTAGCTTGGCCCTTCCATCCCAGATGAATCTGTCAACCTCGGTGGTTTTTGCCTGTTTAGAAGAGATAGACTTTTGCCGAGTGGCAGTGGCGGTGTTGCTGTTTATGTCAGCCTCCGCACTCCCCGTACCAGAGTACGAGATCCCTGATGTTGAATCTCTTTGGCTGACGATAAGACCGTATCGTCTTCCTCGATCAGTATCGATCATACTACTGGGAATTATTTACCATCCGCCGGACAAAGGCTCGGCCGACAATTTGATCTTGATTGAGCACATGAAGCGAAACACCGAAGCTTTCCTATGTAAACACCCAGACGGCCTTGTCATAATTTGTGGAGATTTCAATCCACCTGGCACTGGCATCACTGAGAAACAAGTGAAACGTGCCACTGGTCTCACGCAGCTAGTCAAGATTTTGACTAGAGACACAGCAACGCTAGAATGGTGCCTTACTAACAAGCCGAAATTGTTTGCTTCCCCTACTCAAATTCCGAAATTGGGTCGTAGTGATCACTATACGGTTTTGATCAAGCCTGAAACTATTGTGCACCTGCCTGCTCCTCTGAAACAACGGTTGTTCATAAGAGACCTACGCCCTAGTAGAATCAACGAAATATTGCGATGGATAACGCAATATGAATGGTCTGAGGTCTTGAATCTTGA
>CM042755.1:1967048-1977048 GCA_022496165.2 Catalaphyllia jardinei | reverse complement strand
GAACTCGAAGAAAGATAAGATGTTTCTGTCATGGCCGCCATATTTGTGCCCCAGGGACACCATCATGGCATCTCCATTAAACGCTCTACTACTTTGGATAAAATATCCTTGCGAGTCTGTTTCAATATCAGCCATCTATCATGTCTCTTAGTCTAATTTTTGACCTATTTATTGTTTTGTTTTTCATTTTATAACAGTGAAATTCAGAAATATTGCCATCACAAAACATTTGAGTAATATTGCAGCCATATTAAGGTAAAGCCTTATGGCAAGTCGATTTTTTTCGTGCTTTAATTTAAAAGCACGTTTTCCGATAGCCATTCATTATTCTCCTCTGAGGCGCAAAACACAAATTAGATTAAAGCCCAGAGGCAAATCGTTCTTTGTAATGCAAGCAACCTGATATATTGCTGACTTTTAATGAGTTGTGCTTTAAAATCGCAACACGTCGACAGTTGTATCAGGACTATGAAAGGACACAATGGGACGAGAACGTTTCTTGTCCAAAAATGCAACAGAACCATCCAACATTAGAACCCAAACTACTTGATAAAATGACTGTTAAATTCGAACTCTTCGTATAAGCCAGCTTTTCTTTAAAGAGCACTGAGGAAGACAGGGCCAAAGTATAAGTTACTTTATGTGTCTGATTTGAATTGCCCCCTCAGGCCAATTGAATCTGGTTTAAGTGATTCTCCTACCAGAAGCAGAAAACATTAAGTGCCCTAGTCAGCCACACCTTTATTTTTGTGTACATTTTATTGGGAACATTTTATTGCGGCCCTTAGTATAAGATGGATTACACGAAGATTAAAGAGCCGAATGTACCAATGTGCGGACTTAGACATGGAGCGAACGCTCTGCCTGCATTATGGAATTGTCGTTATTGCGATGAAAGTGATCGCGAGGAAAGGTTCAACTTATCATAGTTGCATCTGAAGAGAAAACGAACACTAAGCATCGCCCTGAAGAAAAATCTGTTTTAACGCATGCCTTAATTCTCTATACCTCAGTCCGTAAACCCAAGGGTTAAATGCAGAATGGGTGAAGGACACAAGCGCAACCCACAACCAAATATCATTTAGTATGAGCTCTTTACAGAGATCATCCTCAAATAAAAGCATAAAGTATACAATAGCACTCGGGAGAAAAGTTGCAATAAACAAGCTGACTATAATCCCGATTGTCACAGCAGCCTTTCTGTTGCCGACGCTTGTACTTGATAACTGATGTGAATCCCTAACTGCGCGACTCTGTTTCCGAACAACTGAGAAAATTTTACCATAACAGCACGACATGATCGTAACAGGAATTACCACCGTGGTAACAGAACAGGTGATCCATAATTTTTCTAGCTTTACAAAATCATTAAGAACGAGCCTGGGCGAGCCAAAGATAACGGATGCAAACCAAATAAGAAAGACGACAACACGGCATCGTTTCTCAGTCATGATTTGGTGGTAACGCAAAGGATACACGACTGCTACAAACCTATCCAAACTCACGGCGCTTAAGCTGTAAGTTGTGGCTGTTACTGTCACAATCCAAAGGTAGCCTTCAATCTTGATCAGCGTCAAAGTTTCATAAGCTACTGCGTAACAGATGTACAATGGCGTCATTGTTAGCCCGATCATGAAGTCGGCAAAAGCGAGCGAAGCAATGTAATACGAATTAACCCTTGTGCTCAACGCTGAGGTGCGGTATAAGGCAACCAGAATCGCAAAGTTTCCCCCAACTGCAAAAGTGCCGGATATTAGACATATCGAAGAGAAAATAACCTGTAATGTTTGACTAAAGCCAACTGGACAATCTTGCAACTCACACTCCAGACAATTGTCTAAACTGGAATCATTTTCTTTACGTCCTGTATTCATTGTGTTCTTTTTTTCTACCAACGTCAAAATACGATGATGAGACTTTTATCTCTCAGCTGAAACCAACTGTATGGAAAAAAAAAGTGACAACTCAGTAAATTCGTCATTTGGCACATCAGAAAAATGTTAATTATTTGTTCCCCTAAATGGAAAGCAAGCTATTGAATGTATTTGCGATAGTTGACGTTTATAACTTATTCAATAACCTGAAGCCAAATGATCTTGTGCAATTTTCCTGACATTGAATCAATATCGCGCAAGTTACCCTGGCTCTCTTGATCCTCCTTAACATTAAAAATAAAATGATATTTTTCGCTGAATAATTATCCAGCAAGTGACATTGGCCTCGGTAATCTACTGCCTTTTAAATGTTCTGCGCCGTCCACTTACGCATCAGGTGACTTGAAGTATTTTGTGGAAAAGAGCGTTTGGAGATTATAATCAATATTTATTGCTTAACTTTGAACGTAACCTTGATGGAGAGGTGACAAGTATAACTAGTGACCAACCGCTAGACTCGGTGAGCCATCCGTTATAACTCCTATACTTAGACTCCGCCATGTTTTATTATGATAAATATGTTTCTACTCAAGTAAAGTTTGCCAAGATAGGGTACAATAAAATTTTGTAAGCATTTTGAAGGGGTGGGGGACGAAGTCAATCAAGTCCCAAAATTGGTCAACAAACAATGCTTCCAAAATCTATTTCGGAACCAGATTGTTATCAAAAAAGGTATTGATCATGATTCACTTAACATTTTTGGTTGGAGGTCTATTTTCGTTTGGTTACTTTTCAGCGAAATAAGAACAACAGGGTTTAGGTCGGTATAAGAACCTATGAACGTTTTCTTTTTTTCTGTGTAGCTATTGTTAGGGTTAGGTCTATTATGTTGACTTCTTTGTTTTCTTTGTTTTACGTCACTTGTGAGTTTCACACGTTCTTTAAACACCGAGGCAGAGCCGGACAACATTTCTACTGAGTTATGAACTTTGAGATAGCTCACTTTGCTTCTAAGCCACTTATCAATAATTATAGCATTTTCATCTTTTCTAGAAAAACAAAACCGGGAAAAAAGGTAATGAGGTGTAATAACAGTATAATTAACTCGGGATAAATTTGGACAAGCAGACTATGTTCGCTGTAATTATTTTTTACTGGGCTTTACTAAAAGCATCTTCTGACAAAAAGGCGGGGAATTGTTTTCAGACAAATAACCGAGCTCGAATTACGGGCTTGGTACCAACGAGAAGGAGGTAGGCTGGCTCGACGGAAGGCATTAGCTGTTCGACATGTATTGCCACCGAATAAACAGGATCTATTGGCAAAATTGTTTGTATTTGACTGTTCGATTTCCTAAACAAATCGCAAATTCAAATAGTGATTTTTTTTGGCATGGGGTGTTTCAAAAGGCAGTTAGAATCATTTCGGATCCATCGTAAAGAATTTCATTTAATTTTGTACAATTTCGTCATAAGTTAGCTTATAAAATCAGAAATTTCATATCAAAAATCAAACCCTAAATCCGTTGGCAGTCCTCAATGATAAGCTGCGCATCCATTAAGATTCTATGACGAGGATAAGTCAAAACTATAATCAGTACTTCGCGATTTGTTTTCATTTTTTGTCAAATAAGAAAATGGGATGCTAAGCTAAATGGAAAAGGGACATTATTAACAAATAAACAAAATGCAGGAAAGGAACTTCAATCAAACCGCACTTAACCTTCACTGTTGGTGGCTGGTAAGTGCAACTATTTTCATTTAAAATTTATACAACGAACTGTAAGCATAACAGAAGATTCTCTCCGGTTTATCGTGGCTGCCGAAACTCGAAAGGAAAACTTGATATAAATCACAGAAAATCAATGGCGATCTTATCGGTTATCGGGTGCTTTTTTATAGCAAAATGTGCGCCATATCGATGGGAAACTGTTATCGACCTGAAGGAAGCGAGATGACATATTTTCATTTCCGAAAAATACAAACAAAAGGAAGTAATCTTTATCTAAATTTATTATTCTTACGAGCGTAAACACGTGTGAATTCCCAGGGTAAAGCTATCACTCTTAAAACTACAAGTACGTATGTTTCATCGTAATTGACACGGTGCATCAGTGTATTAGAATCTCGAGTAACTCGCCCAACGGGGTCGTGATTTTGGGACGCCTGATCTATAGAACGGGATATCCATTTTCGAGACTTTTCCTCGAATGGGGTCTAAAGCTCATCAAATTATTAGCAGCCATTTGAAAATTTTCATGGGGATTTTGAATTAGCTGTAAGTTTTGGCTGTTACCATCACAATCCAAAGGTAGCCTTCAGCGCGTTATTCAAACAACATACGGTTCGAGGTCAAAATGAACCAAAATTGCCGCAATTTTTCTATTCATTTAAGTCCAATGTGTTCATTAAGGATACAGTAAGCGTATTCTGAAGCTTCAAACGAATTAGACGAAGCATTTCCGAGACATTGGAATGTCAAAATCACTGTTTTTCCTCCCTCATAATCGTACAGCGGTCAGGAATAAAAATGGTCGGATAATGGTCGGAAATTAAACTTGTGACGTCATTTTTGGTGAGCTCAAGAATTGCGGAAAATTTGAAACTGTTTTGCTTTCAAATTCACAGTGAACTTCAGGGAAAAGCCACTCAAAATCCAAAGTTAGCACTTTAGAGTATCCCTAGGACCCAAAACTTAAAAGAGAATGGCTTATAAAAATGACAAGGATTGTTTTACACCCTGGAAGCATTTGCCCCGTTTGAGCAGAACACTTAAGCAGAGGCAACTTCGAACAAAATTTTGCGGAAAGGAGTTTTGTTGAGACCCTCTTTTAAACTTCGTCAACTATACTTGTACTCAAGAAAGACGCGCTAACGACGATTTTTAACTTCCCTGTGGCAAGTTGCAAACCGACCCAAAACAACGCAAAACAAGCGAATAACAACCGTCGGACAGCGGGCGAACTCCTCGGCCATTTCCCAGGTAATGACAAACCAATGCTCTTTAGAAACGTTTTCGTGAAGCATCGGCTGTATTCGTACTTTTAACTTTTTTTTACTCCTTTTCACGTCTTAGAACGAAAAATTTCCGCATCTATTTCTTCTTAAATGTGTTTTTTAAACATTTAGTCCCCTTAAAATGGCTGAAGAAAAGATCATTTGACCTTCATTTACTAAGTTTATAGAGCTAGGTATTAAAAACTTGTTGACCTATTTGCAAAACGGGTTATCATTTTAAATGCAAATTCTTTTTAAAGTGTATATGACATGAAAACTAATTGCTGTTTATTTGAAAGGCTTTCCAAAATACAGAAGAATAGCGTTTTTCGTTTGAAATATCATTTTTCGTTTTAGAAATGTTGACGTTTCTGTCAACTAAAAAAGTAAAATACTGAATAACAAATATCTCTGGAAATACCTTGCGTCAATAAGTTTTATGGTTTCAGGGTTATTTTTCAGAACACTCGCAGAATTACGTCTTTGTTTCCTTAGAAAGATCGTTTTAACCGCTCGCAGAAATAGGTTTTCTACAAAGCCAGTTGCTGGGATTGTGATGCTTTCTACATTGGTAAAACCAAAAGGAGATTGCGTGACAGAAAGACGGAGCACCTTAACTGAGCTCTCACTGAAGTTGGTCACGCTTCCGCTGTTGCTGATCATTCAGCTTCTACCGGTCACAACATCAAATGGCCCATTTCGGGATCCTAGCAAGTGGTCAATGTGACTTAAAGTGTAAAATTACAGAAACACTCTTAATACGGGACTTAAAACCCGCCTTAAATGACAACGTCAGTAACAAAAGACTCTTTGTTGATTAACTCGCACAGGATGTAGTTTCTTTTGTTCATAGTTGTCTAGTTAGTTACTAATACCCTTCTTTAGTTTTAGTCTGTTTAAATCTCGTCATATTTTGTAACCGTCACTTCTGAAAATAAGTTCCCTACTTAAGCACTGACGACACCAGGGACGACGCCTAGCAAAAAGTGGATTTAAATTTTGCCCTCGAATTTCGCAAGTAACTGAACCCGTTCAGAGCCAGGTCTGTCTAAAAAAGAAGCTCAAACTAAATATGTAATGCCAGCGATCAATTCCATAAGAAAATTCAAAATATTTGCCTTCGTGACCTAGGTCCTCGAAATTCGCAAAGCTTGGTTATTTCACGTTGTTGTTTGGCAGAGAACGGCAACGAAATGTACAGTGATTTATAACGCACGTGCACAGCTATTGTTCAAAGCCTCATTAAGCTAACCCAGGTTAGCGAGAATTTTGATTTTAGTTTTGTGACTTTTTGGTTTGATAATCTGTTTACATTTTTTGCCCTTCAGTTTTGAGTTGTAGCAATCCCAAACTACGCAAAATGTTAGAGGTAAAAAACACTTTTAAACAAGAAAAAATAATGCTTCAGGTATCGTTTAACCCTGGGTAAACATTAACCGGCTTTCGAGCGAACAACCCGGCCCTGCTCATTAAACCTTTTGTTTATCGACGTTCCCGTTGCCGTTGCTTCCGTGTTTTGCTTTAGTTCCCTTATCACTTAACAAGGAGAGGCACGCCTTTGCACTTTTACAATCTGCTTTTTTAAAAACCTATCTTAGAATACCCTCAGTCATAAGAACTTCAATCTGTAATACATTTAGCTTCCTTTTTTTATTCTTTTACGGTAATTTCAGAGATCTCTAGACAACCTGGGTTCACTAATTTCTTTGTCTAGCTAAATAGCATTTTTTATCTAATTGAATGTTGTCAGCTATTAAGTGATTCTCCCTTGAAGTGAAAAAAAGTGGCTAATTGGTTTTTACACGAAGAAACGAAAACAGAGTCGCACGATTTGAATTTTAAGAAAAGGTACGTTGTTTACACTCAACACGGTAAGAGATTCGACTTTTAAGATTGGACTTCGAGTACAAGACATGACTATGACTACTATTTTCTAATTTCAAACCAGTGTCCTACTACTGGACTACTATTTTCAATTTCACTTATCTCTAAGTCTAATCTGCTATCTCTTACTGAATAGTCCTTAGAGATTAAGGCAAGCACAGTGTAATATTAATTCCCCCGGATCGGAGCTGCAGAGTAGTAACGTTTCGTTCAAATGGCAGAACTCAAAGAGAGATCAGATGTTTCTGTCATGGCCGCCATATTTGTGCCCCAGGGACACTATCATGGCGTCTCCATGTAAAGCTCTACTACATTGCGTAAAATATCCTCTCGAGATTGTTTTGAATATCAGTCATCTATCTTGTCTCTAATTTTTGACCTTTTTATTATTATTATTATTATTATTATTATTATTGTTATTATTATTATTTTCATTTTATAAAAGTGAAGACCAGAAATATTACCATTTCAAATCATTTGGGTAATATCGCAGCCATATTAAAGAAAAGCCTTGTGGCAAGTCGATTGTTTCTTGCTTTAATTTAAAAGCACGTTTTTCCGATAGCCATTAATCATTCTCCTCTGAGGAAGCAAAACACAAATTAGATTAAAGCCCAGAGGCGAATAGTTCTTTTTTATGCAAGCAACCTGATATATCGCTGACTTTTTAATGAGTTTTGCTTTAAAAGCGCAACACGTCGCCACTCGTACTAGGACTATGAAAGGACGCAATGTGAAGAAAACGTTTCTTATCCAAAAGTTTAACGCAATGATCCAACATTTGAACCTACCAAACTACTTGACAAGAGCAATGAGGAAGACAGGGCCAAAGTATAAGTTACATTATGTGTCTGTTTTAAATCCCCCCTCAGGCTAATTGAATCTGGTTTAATTGATTCTACTACCAGATGCAGAAAATATTTAAGTGCTCTAGTCAGGCACACCTTTAATTTTGTTTACATTAGAGAGTTTGGCTCTCATGTTTTATTGTGAACATTTCGAAATGAAGGAAACCGCAGATTACGCCAGGGCCGCTTGCGGCCCGTAGTACGAGATGGATTATACGAAGATTAAAGAGACGAATATACCAATGTGTGACACCACTTTATTTCGCGCTCTAAAACTTGAACATTATATGTTATATGAGGCAAACTTTGTTAAGTATAATTGCTGAGAAACTACTTAAGAGAATTAAACATACTTTCAGGAGCACAACTTGTAGTACAGCAATGCTATTTCGCTTCACTGTGTAATATCTATAATTTTGATGGCATCAAAGAAGGCGGTGACTGACCAGGGTTCTTTAAACTTGAAAAGATGAACAGAAAAATGAAGACAATCGCTTTAACTAAAATGCCAAAAACTGCTGTCAAGAATAGTTAGTTCTAAACCTAAACAGAAATATGTGTATTATAACTCTTTATTTAGGTCTGTTAGCTTAGATTTCAAAACGCTAAGAAAACATGGAGACAAGAAATCAAATTCAGACGTTTTCTACAAAGGTACAGTCTGGAATCTTCAATAAAAGGATTTACACCAGTACGTGTGACAGAGCTGAGTGCCTGTATTATGAAAGGTACCAGTTTCATGAAGTTTCTCTGAGACTAAGAGAACTGCCTGTATTATGGAATTGTCGTTATTGCTATGAAAGTGACCGCGAGGAAAGGTCCAACTTTATCGCAGTTGAATCTGAAGAAACTGAGAAAATTTTACCATAACAGCACGACATGATCGTAACAGGAATTACCACCGTGGTAACAGAACAGGTGATCCATAATTTTTCTAGCTTTACAAAATCATCAAGAACGAGCCTGGGCGAGCCAAAGATAACGGATGTAAACCAAATAAGAAAGACGACAACACGACATCGTTTCTCAGTCATGATTTGGTGGTAACGCAAAGGATACACGACTGCTACAAACCTATCCAAACTCACGGCGCTTAAGCTGTAAGTTGTGGCTGTTACTGTCACAATCCAAAGGTAGCCTTCAATCTTGATCAGCGTCAAAGTTTCATAAGCTACTGCGTAACAGATGTACAATGGCGTCATTGTTAGCCCGATCATGAAGTCGGCAAAAGCGAGCGAAGCAATGTAATACGAGTTAACCCTGGTGCTCAACGCTGAGGTGCGGTATAAGGCTACCAGAATCGCAAAGTTTCCCCCAATTGCAAAAGTGCCGGATATGAAACATAGCGAAGAGAAAATAACCTGTGATGTTTGACTAAAGCCAACCGGACAGTCTTGTAACTTACAATCCAGACAATTGTCTAAGCTGGAATCGTTTTCTTGAAGTGCTGTATTCATTGTGTTTTTTTTTTTCTACCAGCAACGCCTTCAAAATACGATGATGAGACTTTTATCTCTCAGCTGAAACCAACTGTATGGAAAAAAAGTGACAACTCAGTAAATTCGACATTTGGCACATCAGAAAAATGTTAATTATTTGTTCCCCTAAATAGAAAGCAAGCTATATTGAACGTATTTGCGATAGTTGACGTTTATAACTTATTCAGTAACCTGAAGCTAAATGATCTTGTGCAATTTTCCTGACATTGAATCAATATCGCACAATTTACCCTGGCTCTCTTGATCCTCCTTAACATTAAAATTAAAATGATATTCTTCCCTGAATAATTATCCAGCAAGTGACATTGGCCTCGGTAATCGACGTATGCTGCCTTTTAAATGTTTTGCGCTGTCCACTTAAGCAGCAGGTGACTTGAAGTATTGTGTGGAAAAGAGCGATTGGAGTTTATAATCAATGGTCTATCATATAATTTTGAAAGTAACCTTGATGAAAAGCTAACATGTATTACTGACCAGCAGCTAGACTCGGCGAGCCGTCCGTTTGAAATGCCTGGCTTGGTACCAACGAGGAGGGACGCTGGGAAGGCATTAGCTGTTTGACATGTTTTGCCACCGAATAAATATTATCTATTGGCAAACAACTTTTGCATTTGACTTCTCGATTTCCCAAACTAATTGCAAATTCAAATAGTGAGGGTTTTTTGCATGGGGTGTTTCAAGGGGCAGCTAGAATCATTTCCGATCCGTCGTAAAGAATTTCATTTAATTTTGTACAATTTCGTCATAAGTTAGCTTATAACATCAGATCTGAAATTTCACGTATCAAAAATCAAACCCGAAATCCGTTGGCGGTTATTAATGACAAGTTGTACACGATGAAGAGGATAAGTCAAAACTATAATCAATACTTCAAGGTTTGTTATCATTTTTGTCAAATA
>CM042755.1:1923844-1961974 GCA_022496165.2 Catalaphyllia jardinei | reverse complement strand
CCCATCTGGAGCTCGGATTTTTTCCGAGTTCTCCAAACATTTAATTTATCATGTGTTTGTTGTTTCATCTTTAATATGCTCACTTTGGAGGTTGGTTGGCTGCATCTTGATATGCTTCAATAATGTGACAGCGTGATGCTGCTAGTGAGTTCATGTGTGCTAGTCATTCCTTGGCTGTGTAGCCGCGTGATGCGGTTCCAGTCGAGACCCATAAATTGACCCTTGCTCGCCATAGAGTCTCCAGTAGCTCAGTGGTTAGAGCATCCGACTAGATCATGGAGGGTCGTGGGTTCAAATCCCATCTCGGGCTCGGATTTTTTCCGAGTTCTTCTTTTGAATTGCTTAAATTGGAAAATTTACTGCGATGATCACTCTTCACTCTCATCTACAACCGCAGTTCAAATATGATTTATTTCATATATATACTTCACATCATTTCACTGCACGGGAAGATGTGAACTCAATAAATTGACCTTGCTCCCAATGTGTGGCTTCATAGCTCAGTTGATAGAGCATCGCACCGGTATCGCGGAGGTCACGGGCTCGAATCCCGTTGAAGCCCTGATTTTTTTTCAGGCTTCTTCTTTCCAATTGCTTAAATTGGAAAATTTACTGCGATGATCACTGCTCACTCTTATCGGCTGATTGTTGAGGTCAGATGTTCTTAAAACAAATATTTATTTCTGAGACAAAAACACTCTCTTGTCTTTATTGTTGACCACTAAATTTCCTTCCGCGTGCTAGCTAGTTCAAAAATCAATTGGTTTTTTTTTTCAACTTTTTGAGATGAAAGTCGTGACAGCCAAATGTAAAATTTGAAAAAGAAAACAGAAAAAATCTCCTTAACACAATTTCAATTGTTTATCTTCTACAAACACGCTTTTTTAAAGAAAAAAAAATCATGGCTAATAACATCTCTTTGCGGATGAACACTCTCGCGTCACATGATCAATTTAAACCAATAAGAATCGGAGAAGATTTGATGTTTTCAAAACAAATATTTGCCCGAGAAGCAAGGTTGCGAAGGCAAATATACTACTTTTAAGAAAATCAAATTTCCAAGGGGCAACTATCAGACTGATAGCTCCAAAACATTAACACTGTATTGTCTTTGTTGTTCACCACTAAATTTTCTTCCGCGCGCTAGTTCAGAAATCATATTGAGTTATTTTCAACTTTATTAGAGGAAAGTCGTGAAAGCAAAATGCAAAACTTGAAAAACGAAAACCGATAAGCCCGGTTGTTTACAGAAAAATGTTCACGGACGAGTACTATCCATCCGGGGATTTTCCTCGGACGGGCGTTATAAATTGATCACGTGACGTGAAGTCACGTAATCAATAAACTATAATAAACAATTAGATTATGAGCTAGAGATTTCTTTTTCGCGTGATAGTTGACGAGAGCGCAGCCCGAGTCAGCTATTGCGAATAGAAATCAAGAGCGAATAATCTTATTCTAAAATAGTCGATCAAAACTTTATCCAAATCCTCTTTTAAGACACTTCGAAAACGCCAAGAAGCGGCCGTCCTTTTGTTAACAAGGGTACACTGTTATGCTACTCACTATCACAGAATAGATAGTGAGTAGCTTAGTCAATCAGAGAACGGCATTCGTAATAGAACGCTAGCAGATTTATACTGAAAACAAGAGTGTTTCTGTCGAGGAACTATCGGCTGAAATTGATGTTTTAAAACAAGTATTAGTTGCCCCGCAGAAATTGATGTTCTTAAAACAAGTATTTGCCCGAGAAGCGAAGTTTCAAGGGCGAATATGCTAGTTTAAAGAAAACATCAAATTTCCAAAGGGCAACTACCAGACCGATAGTTCCGAGACATCAACACTATTGTCTTTATTGTTCACCACTAGATTTTCTTCCGCCCGCTAGTTTAAAAATTAATTGAATTATTTTCAACTTTTTGGCATGAAAGCGGTGAGAGCCAAATAAAAATTTTGAAAAAGAAAACAGACAAACTTCCCTTCATAAGATTTCGAATGTTTATTTCCCCCAAACCCGCTTGTCTACAGAAGAATTTTTACGGACGACTACTATCCATCCGGGAGTTTTCCGCGGACGGACGAACACTATCGCGTCACGTGATCAGTTTAAACCAAAAAGAACTATAATAGCTGATAGTGTACGAGCAGCTCAGCCAATCAGATTGCAGTATTTGCATTGGTACACTAGTAGAATTTTACCAATGGGTGATAGTGCACAATACATGTAGCTCAGCCAATCAGACTGCATTATTTGCATGAGTATACTGGTAAATGTCTACTAATTAAGGCTGGTTGAGTTTTTCCATGTTTGATCAGCCACACCCAGTTTTAAGTTGGTTGGTCGGACTGTCGGCCTCAAAGGCGGTTGAAACAATACGTTTCAGCTTACAATCATTTTCGACTGAATTAGTCGATCAATGTTCACTAACAGTCATTTCAACCACCAATCAAGTTCCTGGTTAGGAACTTTTGGGCTCCTCATACTTTTTCTTAGACCACGGCAATGAGAAACTAGAATCAATGGGTAAAATCGTTTCAAAACTTTCGATGAGCCAACTTGGCCTGTCTTATTTATTATAAGTACCTCTCAAGTCAATTTATATAATTAGTATCTTCCCTGGATTTAGAAAGGTGAAAGACGTGAAATATAACTGGTACTGGAACAAAACAATTAAGATGAAAAGGCCATTTCATAAAATATAGAAATTCTAATCTTGACTTTCCATGAGCAAAGCAGATGGTCGAGGGGCTATAGGATAACTACACAGGCTCTCCTCTTGAAGAAACCGCAGAGTGTCATTATAACCTAATTGAACCAAACTCTTTATTCCTTCCTTTTTAGGAGGTATAAATATTTGCAGCTCCCTTTGCAGATTTTCCCTGTTTACGTAGACATTCATATTACGGAACGTGACATCGGTAAAGCCTCGCGACTCGTCCTGTGGGCAGATATCATTGCCATTGCCACTGAATGGAGAAATGCGTATAGTTCGGCCGAACGGAAGCCTTGGCAAGTTATCGCTTAGTCCACCATCAACCCATTTCTGTTAACAAAATAAAAATTAAAGATGTTGGCAGCTCAGATTTTGAAGACAAACAAAAGCCGAGGGTGCATGATAACAATCTTATTAATTCCCTGTCAGAAAAAAATGGCAAAATACATGCCCTCAGTACCACTTTTTTTAACATGTCTGAATGACCAGATTAATTATAAATAGTATTAATAAATAATATGTCATGTGGCCCCAATCAAGCATGGTTGATAAGCGACTTATTTGACAGAAAATGGTTAGAAAAATATCATAGAGGACCCCAGACTGAAAAAATAGCGAGTTTCAAGAGCGCAATTATCACCAATTCTCACTCAAAAAACACACCAGCGTTTGAGCCAGGCTTCGCCATTGCGCCAATCCCGCACTGTAATCAAAATTGTCCCTTAAAAAAGCGGCCAAGGGGACAATTTGTCCTCTTCAAAATGTAGGGAAAAAACTTGCAAGGAAGCACACATGAAGAGATTTAGTTCAGTACAGAAATTGCAAGCTAAAACATAACGTGGAAAGTGTATTTTATCGCACGTTGTCCGTTTAAAGTTTCGTTCTCAAGTCACGTTTCAGTGACGCTCTACTGAACACGTACGTCTCATGCCCAACCACGCGTGGTGAACACACCTGGCGATCTTCAACATGCCACATCGAAAACGTTTTCGAACAATAGAGAGATTTTTCGCTTCAAATCGAAGTCAGACTAGGCTCGATTACCAGCCGCTGTTCACGAGAGAGCGGCGAAAATCGAGCCTAAGTCAGACTGAATCAAAGAAAAATGATACGGAAGATGAACCGTGTATTAATCAGGAAGAAACGGCTGAGGATCAAAAGAAACCGAAAAATCACAAACTTTCCAGAAAACTTGGCTGCAAGATCACACATGGTTGCGCTATGAAAAGGTGGCTATGTTCTGCTATTTTTGTTGGAAATCTAAGACTAATCCCTTTGCACCAAAAACCTAACTAAATACTTTTCTTGTTTGTATCACTTTCTTGTATCACAAGGATCAGGTGAGAAAAATGTTTTTGTTGGCTTGCCTGTGTGAATGTAAAAAAAAATGTTGAATAATAATTAATTTGTTTGTCCCCCTAAAAAAAGATGTCCCCCAAAATTTTAGTCAAGGGGACAAATTGTCCCCCAGTGATCAAATCCTAGCTCAAACTCTGCACACACTTGACACAAACCGAAAAAAAAACTTTATACAATGGTAGCATGAACCCACTGAGGTACTGTCAGTAGTCTTAAAACTAATCTACGTACATGTACAATCTTTTCACAATAATGTCTGGAAGCATCAATAACAGATGAGAACAAAAAGAAAAAGAATTAAAAAATAACATTTTATGTGTAAGTTTAATTACTATTTTTAGAAAAGTTAGATTGCACTACAAGAAAGTCTCTAAGAAAGGTCACAGTGTTCATTGCAGCATCATTTGGGGCAGTACTTAGTCCAATATTATTTTGTACTCAAGTGACAAATAGGTAGGGTAATACAACAATCTGATTGGCTGAGCTGATTTTAGCTATTGGTCCTCTGAACAACGAGTTATAAGTAATTAGTAAATACCTATTGGTCTACTCCATTTATAGCACAGGTAGCCCAAACTCGATATATGAGCAGCTCTTTATATGATGACCTTTGCATTGCTACATGACTCGAGTGATTTGCATACAGTTTATAAGGAATTTTATGGGGAAAATAACGATTGTTTCTGTAACCTATGAAAATGACGAGATTTAAATAAAAATCGTCTTACCTTACTTTAGTTGAGTGTTTTTCCATCCTGTTTGGTCTTTGAGCCAATTTATGGCCATTCTGTTAGTTTTTGTGGAACCGGTTTACGCTCTCTAAATATACTTTATATAGAGAGAGCAAAACCGGTTCCACTAAACTAACCAACCCTCGAGTCACGTAACAATGCAAAGGTCAACATACAAATGTATAAAGAGCTGCTCATATATCGAACTTGGGCTACCTGTGTTTATAGGAAGCCTAAATGCATATTAGGGCTGTGCTCTGACTAGAAGTGACCAGGTGCCAACCAGGTGACTAACTGTTGCCTTTGAGTGACTGGAAAACATACTTTGTTGATATAAGCTTGAGTGCTGGGCACCCAGGATTTCATGGTTTCAGGAACCTTTCCAAGGGCTCCTTGTAATTTTCTCAGACCACAGCCTTGCATATTGGTCCATTGTTTACCACTCATTACACCAGTATTGAAAGAGTCATTGGAAGATTTGCAACTTACTTGGCCTTTGAACTCAGGAAATGTCAGTCCAGCATAAAATGGAATGTAGCAACTTGCCAGTAAAACCTGGAAGTAGCAGAATGAACAATGAACAAGGACTATCATATACACACTCAATCAGACTTAATAATAATTAAATTGTTACTTGTTTGCACTGGAAGTTTACACCAATTGATCAATACAGAACTATTAAGGTGGCTCAAAACAGTTTCCAGCACTTAGGTTTTGATGGGTCGTTATAACCACTCTTCATAACTTGATGGTACAATCATGGTATCACAAAGACTGCTCAACCATTGGTGAACACATTGTTTTTATTTTTGCAACACATTACCGGTAGGTCACCATAGCAACAGCAATGCAACAACACCCGCTAAAAACAACCTTTAGGGGCTTATAATTTAAAAAAGTCATGGTGAATTTTTTTTTATATTACCAACATTTGACAAACACAATAAGGCACAATTTTTGGTAAAGTTTAAAAAAATTTTGTAGGTGGGGTTCAGAGCCACCTCTTCTACTGTTGTAATTTCAGAATAGTTAACAACCCACTTGAAAGCTGCTGCCTTTGTCAAAATGTTTGTTACCTGTGAAGCCAGAGCAAACCTAGGACATATGGTCATGGGATGTAATTGTTTGGCTGTTAAGTAACATCTGCGATGTAACATCCAGAACAATGTTAATTAAAATTGCCTTATTTTGAAAATTTTGTAGTTTACCAAACATTTCTTTTTACCAGAGTGTTTCTATTGGACATCTAGCTGTGCAGCATGCATCAAGTTAAAAAATTGATGTCAGGTTTTTTTGTGTCTGTCCTGCTATTGATCATGAATTTCGATTGTTAAAGTAGCTGTGAACCCATGAGGGGATAGCCAAGTGGATCCGCTCACGCTCGTTGATGTGCATCGTATAAATTAGAAATTCAGGTGTCTGCCCACATATTGACAATAAGAATAAGCACACAAGAATTTTTGCAGTGTACAAAACCAATTAGAGCTGTTTTTTATACAGTAATTGGTTTTGGGTTTGGTTTTGGTTCTATTATAATACTGCACGGTTTGAGATTGGCTGGGCAGTCTAATTCGTAGGTAATTGGTTCGGTTTTGGTTTGTGACACATTTCTGGAGCAATAAAAAGCTTTGTTCATACCTGGATCAACTCTTCCTTTGAATCAAACTCAGAGATAATCACATTCTTCCTGTCTTTTAAACTTGTTACAGAAACAAATAGCCTTCCTGAACAAACTCTGTGTGAGTTAGCTGGCAGATGAAGCTCAAGTCCTCTTCTTAGATTTCCTACTAAGTCAAACTGTGGATTAAAAGGTCCCAGAGGGTGTCTGCGAGCATCATGAGTAAGATCAATTACATAGTCAGAACACTTGTTTAAGGGGGCTGATGTTGCCAATACAGCAGCAACCAGGGATCCTGCAGAGGCCCCTGCAAAAGCTGTCACGTTCTTCAGAAATTGTGGCGCATGTGATGACAGGCAGGCTGCAACTCCAAGATGGTAAACTCCAAGAAAACCACAGCCTGCAAATGATAGGTTCATGAAATCTGCATGGGGAAATATGAATATTAAAATTACAGCAGAGATGTTTGTTGTAAATAAATTCAATGAACTGTGTGGGTATTGTGTGAAGATGGAAAAAGCCATGAAAACAAATTTTTAAGTAGATTATTTAACTTAACAAACTCATATTTAGTAAAATACTGTGAACTCAGGCAGTTTAGCTTGTAACATTTTGAAATAAGGATCACATGCAAGACAAGTTTAGCAGGCTACATGTACATGTATTGGGCATTCTCTCCCCAAGAATTTATTTTGTAGAGTGAGAAAAGAAATCAAGGTTTCATTAGAATTTAAACTGAGCACTCAGACTCCACAACTGGAGTTCGAAATATTATTTTTTTACTGACTGCATGATTAATCTAACAACTGATATCAATCTAACTATTCACGTCACACCCCATCTCGATCTTAGCTTAACAAAAATTAATCATACAATAAGTTGTTACCCTTTACATCTGACCCAAGAGGTAAACAGACAAACAAACAAAGAACTTTCCATCTCATTCTTCAGCATTAATTCTTGAAAGTTTGTCAGCTGAAGGGCGATCGCTTGAAAATGATCGCGAGGTTATTACGGATCAAGTAAAAGCAATTCCAAGAAAACTCCTTACGCTTTACCACACAGTTAATTCTTTTTGAAGTGGAAAGGCTAGCATTGCTAAAGTAAAGATCCAAGTTACCTTACCTTTTCTCCTCTGAAAAAAGAGAACCCTAAAACTAATGCAGCACTTTGCGATCAGGAAAACATTGACTTAGCGACCGTGCTCAGACTTTAAGAAATGTAACCACGCCTGTATGAAAAATTGGAATCGGTGGACTTGGCTAAAGAAAATTGGATATTTTTCCTCCCGTTCATTTAAATTGTGTACGTTTTCTTGAATTTAGTTTCTCCCTTTACTCCACTCAGCTCGCTTAGTTTATACTATTCTGACTGTTTTTTTGTTGCTGTTGTGATGTTGTTTCCTTTTCCCCTTCCTGTCTTCACTTTTTAAAAATCCTTTAATTAAATGAAATGCAGGGGTTTTTGTAAACATCACAGCGGGAGAGAAACTGGTTTTATAAAAATCTAAATTAGTAATTTCTGGTTCAAATAACACATAAATTTCATTCTTTTGTGCATTTTAAATTAGTTCAAGAAAAGCCTGCAGGTGTATATTTTGTATAAATTTCATCAGCCAATGAGAAAAATCTATTTGGCTCGGCTAAAGTTCAGTAGTTTTGCTGAATGTATAACACATCAATTGCAACATAAAATATCAGCTCTGAATTGTTGCTTTCTATCTGTTGTTCAAACTTTTCATTTACAGCATGTCACAGGGGTTATATTATATTCATACCCACCCCAAGAAGGGCTTAATTTCTAAGGGAAATATGATCAAAACTGGAATTTCCAGAGACTGAGGAGGGGAGGGGTGGGGGTTTTAAACTGAAAGAAAGTCTTCATGAGAGTGGTAAGGATATTTTTGTTAAATGACACATTGCAAGGAAAACACAGGTCAAAACAAAGCACACCCTTGAAAGCTTTGAAATGTTCTCATTTTTATTGTTTTTCATTATACTGTACTGTATTATTTAAGTTTTTATACATTTGTTACTTCTAAGTTGAAAAAAGAAACATAAGATTACATACATATTCTGGAAATTGTGACATGAGAAAAATGCTTCTAATGCAACTCAATCTAGCTGGAGCTTTCCTGAAAATTGCATAAAGATTGAGTTAATCAAGAAGAACATGCTACTCAGAATTGCTACAAAAACAGCACTGGCTAAGCTGGATTACACAGCAAAAGAGCAACCTGCACCAGTCAATCCTGGCTTGCCATTGGATGTCCCATTGCATAACTTGTGGCCCAGCATATTTGATCATTTTCCACAGTGAGACAGCATCATGCAAAGGGCTCCATTGCATTGTACCAAAGGTTTACTGTGGCCATGTAAGAGGGTCATACAAGGGGGTGGGGGGGGGGGGGGGTTTTTTTTTCTGGGCGTGTTTAAAAAATGGAAATTAAAATTTCACAGCTAAAAATAAAAGGGGTTTTTCACCCCCCCCCCCCCCCCCCCCTCCTTTCCTAAGTTTCAAACCTTTTCATTTTGAAAGTTAAGAAGGCAAGCCTCCTGGACACTGTATAATCACTGTTGTGTAATAACTCTCTTTGCCCTTACTGGGCCTCTTAGCTGTATCAAAGGTTTTCAAAGGTCAAGCAAATGGCTATGGAAGTGAAATAAATAAGTACATGTATTCTACAAGCCATAATAGTAGGTGAGGTGGCCTATAGAGAATTCTGAATTTCACTGCCACTTTAGTAGATCCATTCATTGAGCTCTTCTCTGCTTTGAGGTGCATTTATAAATGCATACATGTACAAGTACCACAGTTTATGAAAGTAAAGTGCAGCGTATTTATTTAGATCCTATGAGTACTCTGTTTCTTGAATCCTGCGAGATGAAACAAAAAAGAAAAACATCTATTCAGGAAGCTTAAAAATCAAAATCTGCAGGATAATCAGTGTAAGTCAGTAAAATGCTATGTTTGTAAAGCCCCAGCACAGTTCTTTCTTTCACTGCAAAAGTTTTATTTGCAAACTGTGCACATTACATAACAGGTTTTAAACATGTAGAACATGGTTTGAACTCAGAAGTGTCAGTTGTTCAATATACAGTATAGTGTGATTGTCTCGGTGTGGGTAGTCTTGGAAAATGGTGTGGATGACTTACATTTTGAAAATTAACTGGATTGAAAGTACATGTACAGCTGTACATGTAACCTTCATAGTCTTGAACGCGATTGGTAGTAAGACTAGTGTGAAGCTTGTCAACAGTCTATGTAAGTTGTTCTGTTTGAGACCCATTTGTCAGATTTGCTTCAAATACTGTTGTGAGTAAGTTGTTTGTAAGGTGCAGACATGTACAGTACACGTAGTTGTTGACATCTGCAAATAAGTATGTTCTAAGTCAGTGTACCATTTTACCAGTCATTAAGAGTACAGTGTAAGAGCACAACTTACATGTACTTTACATGCACTTTACATGCATTCCCATTGGGAAGTGATTGAGGACAATACAATGTATTTATTCATTTATTTACTTGTAATTTAGTATAGAGGGCTGTTGCTATAGGGGAAATTTATTTTCATATAGCCTTGTCCTTTTAAGTTAGCTGAGAGTTAATTCATCTAATAAAAATACTGTAATTTAAATCTTCATTTGCAATGCATAGATTTTGCTTCATTTCTTAAAGGTCAGATTTTAAGAGATTTTCAAAATATTGAAAAATTCATGTTCTGGAAAAACCATGATTTCATAAGAGGAATGTATTAGCTACATTTCTCACGTTGGCTTGAATTAAAACTTGTGTAATTCCAGGAAATATCCATACCTCCCCCATGGAAGGGATTTTTTTCTAAGACCCCCTTGCCACCCCCCTCCCCCTTCACCCCTATGGAAATTCCAATTAACCTTTATACATTTCTTTAAATTTTTTGGCCTTACAGAACCCACACCCCCCAGGAAATTCCCTTCTATGACTTCTATGAGTGGGGAGGGGGGGAGGGGTATGAATATTTTCTGGAACTGCACATTGTAAAAAATGGCAACATGTAGATTTATATTAATGACAACCTTTGGAAGCAAGCCCCCTGATATGTATCAGAAGTTACCCTATGAGCACATGCACTACTAGCAGCACATCGATAAAGATCAAATGAAGCACACAAAAACAACATGGAGTTTGTTTTTCTGTTTCTTTTGCTCTACTTGTTTTCTGCTTTTTTTTTCTTTTGCTTCACTTTTTTTCTTATTGCTTTGCATTTTGTTAAACACAAAGAAAAAGCATCTACAATGTAAGCAAATTTACACGTTATGGAGTTGTTAACATTTTCTGCAGTCAGGCTGAGGTACAAGTAAGTAACCCAAAGTGAAATTTCACCTCCTTATATAAGCAACACGGGAGAGCCCACACATAAATCAGCTAATGAGCCCTTAAGTGTGTTAACTACAGAACAATACAGCAAAACAAACAAACAAGCAAACAAACAATACAATCATATGCGCATGCTTACTTGCACTGCGGACAGCCATAGAACACTGTTTGGCCCTCATCAGCTGACCTGGTTTGTCTTGTGGTGTAGGTCATACCCTCGTGACCACAGTTCGAACATTTTCTGTCAACCTACAAACAGAAGAGAATAAAAATGACCTCAATGACATCCTGTTCATTACAAGTCATGTTTAATTGCTAAATGATGTTCTATACCATGGGTCCTATTGGTTCCTCAGAATCTTTTGGTGCTGCTGTCTTTTCTTTTGCAACATTAAAAACCTTTCTGGAGTGCACTTCTATTCCTTCAAAATCTGATATGAGTTAAGCAAATAAATAAAAACTTATAAGCAACACATGTAATAATGGTGTTGTGGTATTATGGTATTATGGTACATGTATTAATAATGGTAATAGGACTGAGTGGAGTCCAATTCAGTCTGTAATGATACGAGTGTAACAAAATCTGACAGCCAACTGCCCAATTACACTGTCTGATTACAAATTTGCAGATTAATTAAGACAAAATACAGCAGTTTATGCACCAACCACATTTTAGGAAATTGCAATTGTTATGATTAAAGCTAAATACAGCAGTTTATGCACCAATCACATTGGAGGAAATCGCAATATTGTTATGATTACCTTTAAAAAATTCAAGCTCGTGCCTTTCAAACTGGTGGATACTGATAGGGGTAGCGAATGCTAAAATCCGAGACTTGCCAAGACGCCAAGATCCTAGTTAAAAATCCGAGTCCGAGACTCCTTGGTAAAAAGTTTCGAGACTCAAAAAAAAGGAAAAAACAAACCACACAAAAACAAGACTTCAAGACTTATCAAAAACGCTTTCACAATTTGGAGTAACTGCAGAATACCCTGCCACTCGCGGTACGCAGTGAGTGAAACACAATGTATATACATGTGCAAGTTGTCTAAGTAGCTGGTTACACGGTATGCGGTACACAGTGAGTGATATATACGAGACAGGAAGTTATCTAAGTAGCTGGCTCTGCAGTACATGGTATGCAGTGAGTGATATATGCAAGAGAAGAAGTTGTCTTAGTAGTTGGCTACACAGTACGCAGTGAGTGATATATGCAAGAGAGGAAGTTGTCTTAGTAGCTGGCTACAAGTATGCGGTATGCAGTGAGTGATATATATGTTGTGGTTTGGTGTTTTTTGGTTTAATTGTTCAAACCAGTTAATTTTTTTTTTTTTGTGGTTGATTATCTAAAAAAGCCTGATTTATTCTCCCACCTACTCAACACCTACTCAACCCCTTCTCCCAAATCCTGATTAAGCATAAATACTAATTAACAGCAGGTTTCAATTTTTTTCTTTTTAACTCGTACTCACCAGTATTTGAACCGCCAACCTCTGGTTCTGCTTCCCACTGTCATTACCACTTGACCATGAAAGCAATAGATGCAAGAGCTCTCATACTTGTTTTAATTATCAGTTCATCACCCCAAGCCCCTCTCATATAGATTTTAATTTATTCATAAATACATATAAATTGTAATTTATTCAGACATGAACTTTGTCTTAATTACTAAGAAGCTAACCAATTTCAAATAAGAGCTCAGGGCTAATCACTAACCTAAGAGCTCAACCCAACCTACTGAGTCATATGCAAAGTTCCCAGCCCAACATCAACGCTAACCATTCTAAATAAGTGCTTAGGCCTAATCACTAACTTGAGTGCTTAACCCAAATTGCTAAGACACATGCTCACATTCTACTCAAAACTGAAAATTAAACTGGTTTAAACTGAAAATTAACCCAGAAATATAATTGAACCACAACATGGTTGGTATGCGGTACAGAGTGAGTGATAAAATTATACGAGAGAAAAAGTTGTCTTAATAGTTGGCTACGCGGTACACAGTGAGTAACATATGCAAGAGAAAAAGTGAATCAATTACATACGTAGTGCACTTGTTTCAGCTCATGGATTAAAGAACGAGGTATACTATAATATACAAATATTAGTATCTTGTCTATGGAATTACTTAGGCTTTGACACTTAAATAATGAGGAATGCACAATACTCTGTCTTGGTTATCACCGCGTACCGCGTAGCCAGCCCATAACATTGCTGCACCATCTTGAATTCATTATTTTAATTATTTTCTGCGTACCGTGTAGCCGGCTATGAAAAAGTTACTTAGAGTGGCAGGGTATTCTGCAGTTAAGCCCACGATTTCGAGATCCTGCCAGAATTTTCCAAGACCCATGTTTTTCGAGGTACCATTCGCCATGGCCACCCCTACCGATTATGGTGTGATTATTAGTCTTGGAGGGAATGCACACAGTGCAGCCATACATGCATGCAATAACAATAGTTGGAATAATTATACCCTGCTAACACACAGTTACCTCGTATTTTTACTAAATAAACTCCTTACATTCTACTGGCAACTATAGCTGGATAGCTACTTAACAAATCGAATGTGGTTTAGCGTGGTGTGAACTCTTATCGACAACGATACGCATCATCACAGTGGTCAAAATGTTGTGGACTCACAAGGCGCAGCCGAGTGAGTCCACATTATGCAAATGAGCTGCTTGTACGCGTCAGACTTTCCTTTCAAAAACTTTTGCAAACTCGTTTAATATGCAGAAACAATACGAAAGAAATGTTTGGGGAAAGAGTAATGACACATACTCGTTGTCGGTAAGAGTACAAAGCACGATAAACCACATTTCGATTTGTTTTTTACCACAATATCAACGTTAAAGAAAATGTTTTTTCTTCAGAGCGCGAGCTGAAAAAGGCATTGCGTGACACATTGACGCGAGCAGCGTGGTATAGACTCTTATTTACCACGGCAAATTAGCCAATCAGATTGCGAGGTTAGCAGCAGTTGTGATAAAAAGTGTATTCGAGTCCGAGTCGAGTCAAGGGGCTTGGGCTAAAATTAAGCTTATATGTTTTCCCAATTGCATGGTAACAGGACTTGTTAAACTCTTACCAGCCGTATCCTTTTGAAAGTTACAAAGACTGCAAGATACGACATCTGTTAAGCCAGGTAGAGGTAGAATGGATCCGCAACGAGGACAAAAATCTGGATCACAACTAAAAGCTTCGACTTGTTTCACTTTTTTCGCCATCGACGCCATCTTGAATTGTATGGAAACCGCTGAATTAACTATGCAAACAGGCGGCTCAACAATTGACTATCTCGTCCTCATTCCTTCGCGACAACGGAGAATTCTAATTTATGCCTTTCAGCCCTTTTAGCCGGCATATTGAATATGTGAACGTTGCATAATTTGCTGAACAAATCAAGGGCTCGATAAATCTAGTAGGTTGATCTGTTTTTAGGAGTTCCTCTAAGAGTCAGTAGTAATATTCTGTGGCATGTAACTCTTAGTTACAAGACACTTTTGTCTGATGTGGTGGCCCCAAGGTTAATTTTGCTTCATTTGTTTGTTTGTTTGTTTGTTATTTTCCTTGCTTAATAGTTGATGCCATGTGCATGGTCCCAGGGCCTAGCTAGCTGTAAGGTGACAGATTGTGTAAGCTGATTTTGTAAATAAAGTTTAAAAACAAAACTACGATGGACAGCAGGTGCACCTGACCCATGCAAACATTAGCAACAAAATTATGGACACCGATAGAACAAGGTAACAGGTTTCAACTACTTTCTGTTTTGATTAGTATGCTTCCTAGACCATTAGCTGTTTAACTAATATTTACTCTTTGGCATTATAATGGATTTTTTTCTAAACGTGAGATCCCTGCTGAAAATATCAACTACACAGAGAACATCTCCCTTCTCTCCCTGTCCCACGAATGGTAGAGAAAGTCATTTTAAGGAAAATCACTTTAGAATGCTTCAGTGATGGAAGATGCCCATTTTGGAATTTGGAAAATAAAAATCAGAGTTAATTTCCTTATTGTGCGGCTTTCTTCCTATGGGTTTATAGGACTATCACATTCCCCAGCCTCCCCCCTCCCCCTCCCCCTCCGTTAGATATCAAGACTTTCACTGTAACAGAGGGCATAGAGGGGAGCATGTCTAAAACAAAATGAACAAGCTGTTCAGAAGTAGGCAGCTGGCTTACACTCTGTCAAGTTTTCTCTATTGAACAGTGTTTGGTGTACGAAAGAAATCTGCCTTTATTTAAGATACTTTATTTAAAAAATAAACTAGGTGAAATCTTCAGTAATAATAGAGTAAAAATCTAATTACAATTAGTTAAACTAAAAACTATCGATATACCGCCGAGAAAGATAAAGTCGATGTGGATACGTTCCAAAAAGGCATTCAATACGCACTGGAAAAACCAGGAAAGTGGAAATTTGGCTTTGAAAGAACAGCATTATCAAACCAAAAAGCTCGTGGGCTCTGAGAACGAGATTGGCAAGAACCCAGTTAAATACAACGCATGCGCAGTTGCTCGAAAAAATTGAGACCGATTATTTTAGCAGAAACGTGCCGATTTCTAAAGGCCCGTTTACACAGGCAATTTTTGTCGCGGCAACTCGATGCAATTTTTGTCGCAGCAAAATTGCATCCAGTTTCAAACATGTTTGAAGCCCCTGTATCGCGTTTACAAATTGCACTGAAAATCGCACCTGGTTTACACGTGCTATTTTCAAGTTGCAACCTTTAGCGCGACAAAAATTGCATCGAGTTGCCGCGACAAAAATCGCCTGTGTGAAAGGGTCTTAACGATCCAGTCGTTAGAATTTCAAAAAATTTGGCCAAAAAATAATAGATCAGGGACCACGTGAATGATCTATCACGAAAAATCTGAATTTTGACATAGGGAATTTTTGTGAAGTATATATGAAATAATTCATATTTGAAGCGCGGTTATTGGTGAAAGTGAAGAATGATCATCGCAGTAAATTTTCCAATTTAAGCAATTGGAAAAAATAGGGAATTATTAATAATACAGAAAACGATTGATGGCGAATTACGAAAATCGCTTATGTAAAAAATTTTATTAGAACAGTGTTTACAAAAGGGAGTTAATGTCAATTCGTAGTGTGTAAAATATGAAAACAATCCAACGACTGGATTTTTTTTAAATAAAAAAAAACCTTTTTAAGGCTTGTTTTTGACCAGCCCCGTTGCCATGGTAACAGCAGACACCCTAACCAAAATGTGAGAATAAATAATTCTGTGGTTAACCTCTACTCTTGCAAAAAAACGGGCGCCAAAGCATAAATATTTTAAAAGTAATGGTGATTTAGACATAGGCACCTGAAAACTGTGTTCGGCCATCTTAATGACTGACTATTACGGAGCTTTCTCAACATCTATGAATTCATGACCAGAGTGACTGAGTGATCATTGAATCACTGACCCTGATCCAGATCACCCAAAAGGGACCCACCCTTCTCTGTAAAACAAAATCAGTCTAAATTTTGCTGGAATAGTCTTTTATAGTCTTGACTTTTTTAAAAAGATGTTAGTGCATGTGCTGCCAGGTTTCGAGTCTTTAGCTCAAACGTGATAACGTAATGAGAAGTAACATAAAAACACCTGCTGTGCACGTTTACACAACAATAGTGTTCGCGTCTCAGAAATGTACTTTTACCCTGAAATAACGGATGTAACGTAATTAAAAAAGAGTTATGAGTATTTTTAAGGTGTTTACTTATCGTTGACTTTGACAACAGTAAATGTCCAGTTTCTCTTTACTTATGTCAACCAATAATGCGCTGAACAAATGGTCCCGTTCTTAAAGATTAACAGTTAAAAATCATCTTTATTGATGAGCGCACTCGGACGATGACTTGACGGAAAAACAACGAGAGAAGAAATACCTCACGGTAAGAATTCTTCGTAATTGAGTGGTTAACATCTATTTAAGTATAAGAAACTTTACACTGCTATCGAGTGGAAGTGTCTGAATGGTAAAAGAACGTACTCTCTTTTGGGGAATATATGAAATTTAAGGGAGCGATGCAGGTAGTATGACCATCACATTTCGTCCTAGCAGTCTCGTATTCTTCACGGATAGTTTTCATTTTCCTTTAATCCACCCATACGTTTTACCCAGCTTTTCTTGTGCAAATTAAATGTTTCTTCATTTAGCTAGTTACTAGCCAGTTAGCAATCTACAAAAAGAACTGAAACATTTTTTTGGCAGAGTTCGCCAAGAAATAAGGTCGATTCAGCGATCATTAGTGCATTTATCCTTATCGGAAACGCCAAAAAAAGTGTTCAATTTTAACGGTTCTCTTGAAATTTTGTTTCTAACTCGGAATTGTCATTATGCACTGAAATAAATAATGTCCATCTCAATGAACAAAGAAGGCTAGCCTGGGTTTCCATTTTCCCTTCATCATATTTATAAAACTTTTTGTCCTAAATGCAAACAAAAGCTTCGGCAAGCTGAAACGAGCTGAAGCCGTTCCGAGATAGAACTCCATGATACGTGAACGATTTCTCTTAAAAAAGCTGACAGGTTGATTAAAAAAAAATTCGGAAATGCTGCAGTCTAAGGTAAAGAAAAGTGTTTAGCAATAAGTAATGCAAACGTTGTTTTTTTTTCTTATAAGCAAGACCCAGATAATAACGGTAACCACGAAATCTGCTCACAGCAGAATTCTGTGAACTGCTCTTTCTTTTGTAAGTCGTTGCGCTGACAGGGAAAGATAAAAATGCTGAGAGGTATTTAAATTAACATATGTCCATTTTCACTCCAATTATAAAAATGTCAGTAATTAAGATAGAAAGTCTCTGTCATGACATTAAAAAAGTCCTCAGATCAAGCTGGGATCCAGGCTTATATGGCAGATATGACATAACCTGATAACTAGCTCACCAATGACAAAGCGGGAAATAGCAAAGATAAGCCTCAACATTGAAAGTTGCATATTGAGTCAGATATGTAATTAAATGCCTAAACGCGGTCTGAATTCTCCAATGCATCACTAGATCAAACATAATTTTCAGTGCTGAACCTGAAAAAAAATACAAAAAGCTGTTCAGTTACAGGTTTAATATCATGAAAAGAGCATTGGCAAAAACAAACTAATAAACCTTTTTTTCACGATATCGCATTTTTCCAGTTTGTTCATTCAAGCAATGACAATACCGAACCTTAATCTTGGCAATTTTTGCAAAAAATCGTATATCTAAGGGGGCGAGTGTTGCCCCCTGGCATACACTGTTCTGCGTGAAACAAAAACAAACAAAAATCGCAAGTTTAGGCTTCTATATTTTTATGATTTTGCAAGGGATTTTTAATTACGAAACTTTGCGTATTTACCAAATGCGGCATGAATAAATTGATCCATGGAGATCAGAATTTAAACTGGTTAAATTAGGAGGCTATCTAAGTGGTTTATTTGTGTAGATTTCTTTTTGGCCTATTGCGTTGTATTTCTTCCATCTTCTAGTAGGTAGGGTGAGTGCGGGCAAGTAAAAATGACAATTTAACTGCTGAGCTAGTCATTTGCTTCTTATCTGTTTACTGGCCTGATGTTATTTTTCATTAATTTACTTTTTTTCAGGTGTATAACAATTGTTTACAATGGTCATATTCGTAATGATCTACGTTATTGCATTGTATACCTCAGTGATAACAGGAACAGACCGGTATCATCAGCCAGGTGATATCACACTAGGAGGTCTCTTTCTGTTGCACTACACCACCGAAGATGGCAAATGTGGAGAATTTTTCCCCATAGGCCTTGGGCACGTGGAGGCAATGATATTCGCCATCGAAAAAATAAACAGCAATCCCAATCTACTCCCAAACGTTACTCTGGGATACGACATCCGCGACTACTGCGAAAGCGCTGCAAAGGCAATGGAGCACACGTACGACTTTGTCAGAAGAAATGAACTGATGGAGGAAATCCAAAATGCTACTTGTACGTGTGTGAAAGAGAAAGACAGGAAGCAGAATGAACCAACGCCAATAGCAGCAGTTATTGGCCCAACGGATTCCGGGAGTGCTGTTCTAGTGGCAAGTCTCTTGCATGTGGCCGGTATTCCGGTCATCAGCCATTCGGCAACAAGCAATGAGTTAAGCTCGCCGCAATACCGCCATTTTTTTCGTACTGCTCCTCCAGACGGACAGCAGGCGAGTGCCATGGCAGATATCATACAATATTTCAACTGGAGCTATATAGCTGCTGTGGCGATGGACGATTCCTATGGTCGTAATGGAGTGTGGGAGTTGGAATCCGAAGCTGAAAAGAGGAAAACGTTTTGCCTCTCATTTGCCGAGTACATACCACGGCAAGAGTACAATGTAAAGCTGAAAAGAGCTGTAAGCAAGCTTAAGAGCTTTCCGACCATTCGCGTCGTAGTTTTGTGGCTTTTTGGTGGATACGGACGAAGGTTCCTCAAAGAGGCAGTCAAGCAAAACCTGTTTGACCGCACGTGGCTTCTAAGCGATGCTTTGGCGACAGAAGATGATGCATTTGTAGGAATAAATATTAGCGATCAAAAAATTGTCCATGGATCACTTGGAGTTCAACCTCGATATTTGGACAATCAAGAATTAGAGGATTTCTTGATCAGAGAAAGGTCTATGGTATCTGCAAGAAACATAGTTCCATGGTGGAAAGAGTTTTGGCAAAGTGACACTCAGCATAACTGCTCTGCAATAGCGGCGAGAAAGGATCGGAATGCTTGTATGGAGAGGGTTCTTCGCAATATTTTTGACACCTACATTCCATACGTGTTGGACGCAGTTTCTGCTGTCGCAAACGCCATTCACGATCTACAAAATTGTTCCTCGTCAGAGAGAAACAACTCTGGAGATGTGTGCCCAAAATATCATGCTGCAATACACCCAGAAAATCTCGAGACGTTCCTTCGCCGTGTTGATTTCAAAGGATTGACTGGACGGATCAGTTTTGATCAATTTGGAGATCCTGTAACGTCCTCCTATGATATCGTGCACTTTCAAGACAGCTATGAATCATCATCAAATCAGCATTATCCTATTAAACATGTTATTGGCACGTGGGAAAAGGATCGAAAGCAAAACCTCCAGTTAAATGTTACCATGATTAAGTGGAATGTAAAGTCAGGACAAACAGTTCCTCCAAGGTCATTCTGCCATGATGACTGTCTTCCTGGCACGTTTTTGTCACTGACGACCCCGTGTTGCTGGGAATGCATCAAGTGCCCGGCTGGGACCGTAAGTAATCACGTAAATGACACAGACTGCACTGAGTGTCCACTGGGACAAATGCCGGACCTAAGAAGATCCAAATGTTTGGATCTCCCAGAAGTTGAGTTCTTGTGGTCCAGTATGACCTCCATCCTTGTAAGCCTTTTTGCAACCATTGGACTTGTCCTTGTCGGCATTTTCAGCTTTGTCCTTTATAAGCATCGACAAACACCTTTGGTGAAAGCAGCAAACCGTGAACTGAGTACGATTCTTATGGTGACAATCGCGCTGTCGTTTTGTGTGTCCATTTTATCTCTTGCCAAACCCACAGACGTCACGTGTAGTTTGGTTCACTGTTGGCGGTCAACGGTTCTCGTTACCTTCATTTCCATCTTGATTCTTAAAACAATGAAAATACTGAGCGCATTCCGAATAAATGTGATCGCAGAATGCTTTAAAAAGTTTATTCTCTCAGCCAAAAGTCAAACATTTCTTGTTCTGGCACTCAACTTTATACCAGGTATGTTTTTGTCGTTCTGGATTGCGTTGGATGCTCCACGTCAAGAACGAATCATACAGTCAGTAGAAGAAACCGTCCTTTTGTCGTGTTCTCTGCACCAGTCATCTCTTGGAATGTCACTTCAGATCGCCATTACTGTATATACATCGTTCCTCGCAGTTGTTTGCACGTTTTATGCCTTCAAAGCAAGAACACTGCCCGAAAATTTTAACGAAGCTAGATACATTGGATTTTCTATGTATATTTTATTGCTTTCATCGGTAGCATACTATCCTATTGATATCGGCCTCAAGGGGTCCTACGCAACAAATCTGACATGCGCAATGACCCTTCTGAGCTCTTACGGGCTGCTGGCCTGCATGTTCGGTCCAAAGATTTACGTCATTATGCGGCAGCCTGAAAAGAATACCCATAAGGCTGTTTGTTCCCAAGTTTCAGATTACTCTTTTAATAGTTCCCCTAAAGGTAAAAAAGGCATTTCTCCTGAGAAAGCAAGCAACCAAGAACAAATGCACTTGGAATTTGCTTCTGTTAGCAGTTTAACAAACTAGTTATGGCTCCGTTTACAGCTTTTTAGAGTCGGTAGGGGTCCGTGAAGTTCGAGGCATTTATATTGCAATTCCAGTTCGCACTGGAGAAGCTTTGAAGTCACTTTCCCCGTGTTCCCAACGACTGCGCTTGTTGCGAATATAATTAAAACAACTTTGGGTTTCCGTCTGTGTTTTGTACCCGGGATACAGTCTGCTTTTAGTACTCGGTATGCAGACTGCAGCCTGCATTTTGTACTCGGTATGCAGACTGCAGCCTGCATTTTGTACTGACCGGATCGCAGGTCACGTAGAATGACTTGAATCAACAAGAATGGTTTGCACTGCATTTGAATTTTGAATTTAGTAAATTTAGTTAGAGATACAGTCGTAGAACTGTTTCATGCGCTGATTGAACTGACTAGTCAAATGGACGAGTGAATTTTAATTATTCAGGTGAACAGTTTGAATCGAGTCAATAAAAATCGTACTCTGTTTTTTAATTACCCTCATTTCAGACTCCAAGACGCAACCCCAGTTCCCCGAGCTCCTGTCGCGGAGAGCCCAGCGGCCACTCCACCAGTAGCCTGCAAGCAGGCTCATGTTGCAGAACAAGCGAGCACGTGGTAGCTGCGAACGCGAAGGCCAGTGGCGAAGCCAGGAGGCGAGAAAGTGAAACTGCTCTAACCTCGCAGTTCTTTTTTTAATTTCCATCTCGGAAACCGCAGAAAAAGTTAAGGCAACTAATTTTCACCGAAGGTATGAAGTTTGGCAGCTCAGATTTCTCAGGAAAATTGTAAATCTTTTTCGCAACGTCTAGCTCCCTTTATTGGGGGGTCTTCACTAGACTCCTTCCGGCCGGACGACTTTACTCTTTGTCGCTTCCGCGCGTGACTGAAAGGTGAGCCGTGCTTGTAGGCTACTCCACGAGACTATAAGCGTAGCGACCACTCTTGCAAAGTATTTGCTCGGGGAGAATCTATTTCAGGCAGCTCTCTGCTGACTCCAAAGAAAACCGAATGCTCCTAGATTTGCTCTCACCAATTTTTTTCATTCACTACTATCTGGAACTCGGACTCCTCGCTGGCTCGAATAACTTTTGATTGACATTGACCGAGATTTACCATGATAAGTACCTGTGGGTAGCATAGAATTATATCTAAGGCGAAATATTTACAGAGTGAAAGACGGTGTGAAATAGAATCCTGTTGATGTAAGGAACCAATTTAGCCTGGATGCTACGGATGCTAATGATCCGAGGGGAGAAGGTGGGGGATTTCAATTTTCGACAACCGTCATCGGCATGAAAACAAGGCTGATATATAAAACCATAGCGTTTACCGGTTTTGGTCACAAAATTAAACCAAGGCACATCAACAGTTTATAAATTACGTTGAGTTGTTCAATTAATTATGCTTTAGGTGTTTACGTGTTTTGAAAATCGCTTGTTTCTTTGATTTTTGAGTCATTTTGAATGATCTGCTTTCGAGCGTGCATTCAGTTGAATTTGAAACATTGCTTTGTTATTGTTTTGTTTTTAGTTTTCCTTTGATTTTCACTTTAAGAATAGGAACGAGGTTGACATTCTCCAGCGTTTGTTACCAAAAATGGCTCACCGGCGTCCGGTATGGCAACTCGTTCGTAGTTCGTCGAGAGTCGCCAAGTGGGATAATAGTTGTGTTATTTTGTGCAAAATATGCTGTTCCTTGTTAAATTAAACCCGGAATTCTCAAGTTAACTATTGGAACAGGCCAAACCAACTCTTACATTGTCTTTACTTTTGTTAGCGGCGAAGAGGAACACGATTATGCATGGTGTCGTTTCGGTAGGACAGCTAAGTTTTGACTGCCGCTCGTACTGCGGGCGCAACCGCCGTATGCAAGGTAGATTTTTATATCAAAGCCATATCATTTGTGAACGATCCTCCTCATTTGGAGGAAGGGCATTACTTTGAGAGGCTTTGGTCTACGATGTTTTCATTAATCTAAGACAAAGGTGCATGATTTGAAAACCTCACTGAATACACTTTCTACTTGTCCATTGTTATAGAGGGATTTATCATATAAGGGAAAGATATATCCATCCGAGACAATTTATCCGCCTGAGACGGATAAATCGGGTCCAGAATAACTTCGTCAGATAAAAAGAATATGAAGGAAATAACTTTATTAAACTCTTCTAATGTTTGGTCGTAATGTGAATATAGTTGTCTGCTTAAAAAATAATTTGTGCATAGTGGACCACCTTTGCTAACTTATGTGTTATCGTATTTATTTCAACTTTAAGAATTATAAAAACAAAACCAAATTTTTTGCGGCAATTACATATAGCTAATAATGCCCTTAACTCCTCTATTGGCACCTCTTCCAGCTGGACATTAGAGTGTGGTGCCACCCACATAAAAGCACATTGTTCCCCCATAGGGAGACACAAAGCGGATACATATGCTCATCCAAAACTTGCCTTAAACGCGAATGACCTGGGAAACTCGATTAGCGAGACTTAACTTTAAGGTTAATTCCACCATCAATTAACATGGTTATATTCACTTTTACACGGGGCGGGATCACTGTGTCTGCTGCCAACTCAAGACTGTATTTCTTGAGGATCCTTGCCAACATAAGCTTCATTTCCATTTGTGCAAACCTCAATCCGATGCAATTGCGAGGACCGTTCCCGAATGGCAGATACACGTAGGGATCACGTGAATGCTTCATGTCAGGATGAAACCTCTCTGGGTCGTATTTCTCTGGGTTTGGCCAGATGCTTGGGTCTCGGTGAATGCTGTAAGTGGGAATGACAACCATTCCTCCTTTCGGAATAACTAAATCCTTAACTTTGCATTCCTTTGTACACTCCCGCATCAGAAAAGGGACTAAGAGACAAAATAATCGTTCCACTGTTAGAGAGCAACAACTTCAATCGCTGTTAACATCGAGAAAGAGACACAGCAAGGCAAGCACTATTTTAATCCCCCTCCCCATGTACCACTTCCGAGGTATGAGTTTCAACTTGCGTTTACGTCTCAGGGATAAATTATAACTCAGCCCACATGCAGCATTAGTTTTTAGGACCATCTCCATCCGCTTCTGTACTGGGATTAGCTGACTCGCTTGTTCCAGCCTGCCTCCATTTCTAATTTCTCTTTCAACGTTCGTCACTACAGGTCTTCGACCACCCACTCTTTCCATTCTGATTCCAACTTAAGGCAATGAGAAAATCATTACTAGAGAGTCAACTGAACGTTCCTTACCAACTGGGTGAAGTCGGAGAGTCTCTGCTATGACCATGTCAAGATATGGCAATTCGCGGACTGTGTCATAGGACGGTATCTCCTCGTCGTCGGGGCACACACTATCGATTTCTTGATGCAGCTTCTCTTGTACTTCGGGGTTTGCAGCTATATAGAAACACGCCAGACTTAGAGTGACGCTAGTTGTATCGGAGCCGGCTTGTAAGAAACCGATAGACTGGGCAGCAATTTCATCGTCACTGAGTCCTTTGCCTCGTGTGTTCAACATGAGCTCCAGCAAATTCTACAAGTAAGACGTCGAAAAATTAGAAAGTTGTCAAGGAAAAAGTACAAGCTGATGCCAGTGCTGCTAAATTGTTCCACATGCATTTACGTGGAGTGAGTAATTCAAGACTGGAATAATTGATCCCTGAAGACTAGATTGGGCTGTGAAATGTTGTCACGGGGCTACAGATATGCCAAATAGACTCACACCCTTCAATCAAGTTTAACCAGCAATGACCTTACAACCTGTTGTGCCCGACCTTTAAACTAGTACCAACGCCTTTCCTCGTCCCCAAGGTCGGAACGATGGCTCTGAGGCTAGGTCAAAAACATCCTTCAGAAATTCGTTTCTTCTTAGTTCTCCCATTTTGTTAGACTAACCTTTTCCGTGCCTTCTGCTTTTCTCTGTGATGTCCTTATCACTTGGTCTGCAACATCTTTAATGCCTTGGAAATTTTTGAACAACCACGGAGACAACAGTTTTAACAGTTTGGTTCCATAGGGTAGAAGAAGACCTACGCCAATTATTGTCAGGGCTACCGGGCTAAACCGAAGAGCATCGCGGGCTTGGATCATGGTGGGATCATTTGGGTTAGTTTGACATTCTGATTGGACACCAAAGGAGGTCGATAAGATAATGTCAAAGGTCAGCGTTCGTATATACCTTGGAATAAAACAAGAAAGTAATTGTAGATCATCTTGATATTTCTGATAGTCCTGACTTAAAGGAATTGCCGTCCACCTTCACAAAAACTAATCTGCCAACGCAACTGACACTATAATTCTCGTAAATTCTTAAATTTGTAAGGAATATGATTATTTTTCTGTCCACCACAACCAGTATCTATTTAATCAATTTATCGCTCAGTCAGTCAGTCAGTCAGTCAGTCAGTCAGTCAGTCAGTCAGTCAGTCAGTCAGTCAGTCAGTCATTGTGAGTTAGTCAGTCAGTCAATCCGTCTATCCCTACGTTCGTCCCTCCCTCCAGAGGAGAAGTAAGCAACTTTTAAGTAACAACTTCCCTCTTTGCAATAACTGTGCGAACACAACGTACTAAAGAAAAGCTTCCATAAAAGGACCGCATTCAGGCAACATTTTAAGAATACACATTATATCCGGCAAGAGACTATGACCTCATTTTCTCTTGTACCCCGCCAGATTGCACTTATGTCCAGAAGTGCAGGCTAATGAGATTCAATGCCAGCTAGTGTCGAGCCCCTCTAGCTTAGTCCAAAACGACCTATACTGTACTGACTATACGCATAACCAACACGTGAGAGTTTAGTCTGTTGAATGATCTTAGAAAAAACAAGTAACTTTGCCATTTAGTGTCAAGTCCCAAGAACTCGAAATTATCGTTTGCGCTATTAAAGATAGTTTGCGCAGCTGTTCAGCCCTTTGAAGTCCAAAACAACCAGTATTTCACACACTACGCACTACGCACGCTAGCGATAATCAGGATCGTTTTCAGAAGAACTGCCACTTAAAAACCAAAGCAACTGCGGATTAATTGAGAAGCTGCTGTACTGTTACATGGTCCGTTACCTAGGACTGAAAAAAGGTGGGTATAATCCACCTTGATGTCTAGTCAGAGGAAGCGCACATTTGACCCAAATATTACTAAAATAAAATTCCCTACTTAACTACGTAAGTGCCCGATTTGTTACTAAAGTGCCCTACTCTTACAAACGGTCTCTAGCCACGGTACATAGGTTCCCTACAGGGGTTACAAAAATCCCTTTTCTTGTTACAAATTTCCCTTTTTTCGGCACAAAAGTTCCCTTTCTTTTGGCTTCCCCCCCTCCCCCCTCCCTTCGTCCGTGAGTCCGTCCTACCGTCAGTCTTTCAGTTATTCAAGCCCTTCGGCCAGCTTGGTCGGTCCATCTATCTATCCATCTGTCTGTTGGCCTGTCTGTTTTTCTGTCCGTCCGTCCGTCCGTCCGTCCGTCCGTCCGTCTGTCTGTCTGTCTGTCTGTCTGTTTTTCTGTCTGGTTGTGATCCATTAGAAATCTTAATAAAATGTAGATATATGATGATAGATGCGAATGCAGCCATAACCCTACTGGTTATATGACTTGAAAAATTTTTAAGACCTTTTAATTGCTACTGTTGGACATCTCAGTATTACCATGGAATTCATATACTTGAGGCAAGTATTACGTCCACTAATCATAAAGGGTAAAACCCACACACGATCGCTCTCATGTGGCTTTGATAGCTTAGTTGGTAGAACATTGCACCGGTAACGCAAAGGTCGTGGGTTCGAATTCAGTGTCAAGGCTGAAAATCTCTTAAGGCCACTTTTCCGGTAGTGTTATGGCTACATGCTCATCAACTATTATCATACCCAAGACATTCCGTGTACAAATATATTGTCTGTCTGTCTGCCTGTCTGTGTCTGCCTATCAGTCTGTCAAACAATGATTCATGCACTTATTCATGCCAGTATTCATTGAGACTCTTACTCGTGAATATCGACGCTTTCCTCGCGATCAGCCACTTTTTCCAGTTTAGTCATAAACGTATCACAGGCTTGGTTCATTAAAGGCACCATCCGCTTCATTTTCAAGGCACTGAAAGAAGGCGACAGTGTATTGCGAATGTGTCGCCATTTCTCTCCCTTAACGATACTCACTAAACTGTTTAGCGGTGGAGGGAACTCAACGATAACCTGAAAGGAAAAGAAAAAAAATGTAAATTTAATGTAGTACTAAAAGTTATGAAACAAAATTCGCCATTTCTTGGGGCGCTTTCCATTTGAACAAAAATAACAGTTTGGATTCGTGAATAGACCCAGAGGCCAATAGAAAAAAAGAGATTTTCATTCATTTTTCCAGCTTTCAATAACACATGTGACCAATGTTACAATTCAAGGTACCGACACCTCAAGAAAATTCACCTTATTTAATATTAACAAGACAACAATTACTATGACAAAATATTTGAACAGGGCTCAAAGGACATTCTTTTGTTAATATCTATGGCAAGCGCACCGTTACTGACAAAAGTCATTCGAGTTTTAAATCTTGGTCCAACCGGCTTCTACCATTGGCGAGACGCAAACCTCAAATGGCGAGCTTGGAAAATGTATGGGTAGATTTAATAAAGCAATGGTTGAGTTTTTTGGGGAAGCTTCAGTTCAGTTTTTTGGTTCTCGCTAGAGTTTTCAATTTCTCGCTAGCAAGTTTTCTATTTCTTGTTCGCGAGTTTTCAATTTCTCGCTAACGAGTTTTCCATTTCTCGTTAAAAAGTTTTCAATTTCTCGAAAGCGAGTTTTCAAAGTTAGCGAACCAGTGGTGGCGCAGGGGACTGTGGAACATTTTCTCGCCGTACACTTCAATGTGTCAGTTCCTCGATCGAAGCGAAAGTGAAGCAACATACTGTAAGCTAAAAATTATGAATCCTGTTGTAAGACAAATCCTTGATAACATCGGTAGATTAAATAGAGAGCTGGAAAACAGCCAAGTCCACCTCAAGACGAACGGTGGAACTATGAGCAACAACGAATAAATAGTTTCTGATGAATGTGAAGTGTGGCGTATTTTCAGGCGAAGTTCAGCACAGCCCTCTCCCAGAATTTATACCAGTAATGCTAGCTTTACTAGCACTGTTAGCAATGTAACCACTACTAGTACTTCCACAGCTGCTCAGCAAGAACCAAGTAACAACACAACTTATTCTACGTTGACTCGGCCTTTCAGGTTATGGTATAATTTCAATAGTTCAAGGGGTAGTCCAAGCGCCTACTTAGTGTAGACACTATTTACCATATTTGATAACTATCTGGACTATTACGTGAATGCCAGGCTGTTTGCTGTTATTTTCACTGCAGTTTGCTTGTGGTTAGCTTTTATTTTTATGCTAAGGTAACTGTGGTAGGCGCGGTGGCCTCATGGTTAGTGCGCTCGTCTCCGGATCGAGCGGTCCGGGTTCGAGCCCTGGAGCCCCGGGGACATTGTGTTGTGTTCTTGGGCAAGGCACTTTACTCTCACATTGCCTCTCTCCACCCAGGTGTATAAATGGGTACCGGCGAATTTAGTGCTGGGGGGTAACCCAGCGATGGACTAGAATCCCATCCAGGGGGGAGTAGAAATACTCCTAGTCGCTTAATGCAAAGGAAACCGGGATAAGCTCCGGCCTGATGGGCCACTAGGCTCGCATGCAGACTTACCTTAAGGTAACTGAGTATAAATTTATGGTGCTGCACTGTAGTTAAAATTTGAGTGTAACTACTAGGACCAGTACGTGAGTGCCTGCACCAAGTAATTACCGAATGGCGTGTTCATTGAGGACGTAATTTTACTTGGAGGGTCAGACCACGAGAATATTCCTCTGTAAGGAGCATGGTTATGGCTTGGAAAATGGCCATGTTGTTGCTACTTTTCGAAAGCAGTGGGACGAGAAAGCTTTATACGATGGGAGCATTTGACAATGTTGAGGTTGTGACGTCGATTTATTGTCGTTAAATGGCCCCTATTCCTAGCTCTGGGCCAGGCTTTGTCCGGCTTTTTGTTCCAAAAGGACTTTAAAGACAAGCCCGTTGGTTCGACCTATGCGAGAGATTCTTCCTATGGAGCCACACTTTGAGAAGTTAATCTAGTTCAGGGTTTGACATCTCTGCTGAAAAACTTCCATCAATATCAATCTTCTCAACTCAGCTGTACAAAGTTCTTTTACTGACATTCAAACAGGTTGCAATTTTTGCACAGGTAATCCCAGTCTCGCGAAGCTACACAAGTTGTTCTCTAGTTTACAAACTTGAGTCGACCTTCTACCGTCTCCACAGGTACATTATAACCAGATCTCTGGCCAACAGATGGTTGCTCCTCGTTGGGTATGTCCTTTTGTTTACCGTACAATAAATCATATGGCATTCTTAATAGCATCAGCAGGTTGTTTCGATATTCTGTAATTTCAGTGATTTTCACCAATTTCCAGCTTAAAAAATATTCCAAACAAAATGGTAACGTAATCTTCCAGTTTCCTTTTGAAGTATTCAGTCACAAAATTGCCAGCTTTGAAATCCAACTGCTCTAAAAGATCATTAAAACCACTAAAAAATCTCACAAGGTCTTCTCGACCTTCGTTAGTTCAGGTTTGAACATAAGCCGTATTGAATGATCGCAACCTATTAATCTCCAGGACGTATCAATCGCCGTCTAAGTAAAGGTCTGGGAGAGAAGCCTGACAAAAACTCGCTCGTGAGAAATTTAAAAAATCAAAAACTCGCTCGCGAGAAATTAGAAAACTCAATAAGTCGCTAGCGAGAAATTTGAAAACTCAAAAACTCGTTAGCAAAAAAATGTGAAACCCCGCTTGCGAGTAATTGGAAACTCGCTGGCCAGAAATTTGAAAACTCAAAAACTCGCTAGCGAGACTGAAGCTTCCCCTAAAAACTCAACTATTGCTTTACTTAATTCACCCATACATTTTCCAAGCTCATAATCTGAGATTTGCATCTGATCTTGCCAATGCTAAAATCCAGTTAAATCAAGATTTAAATTGAAAAGACCTCTGGTAGTAAACGGCCTGCCATAAATATCGCCCGCTTACGTATTTTAACTGTTGACGCGATAGAGTATTGTTGATGTGAAAAATATATCACTGTATTTCTTTAAACAAATGAAAACCTTTACTGTTAGTGCATTACAAATTGTTGCACAACATGAACCAGAATATAGCTGTCAGAGAAGGCAGTGTTGGAAAACCAAATTTTATAGCAGCCGTGCCATTTTGACGCCTGCGTACGTACATTGTCTTTGTCGGTTCCGGGCCTAGATTCAAAACTCCACAATTCCACAATTCTACAATTCCACAATTCTACAATTCCACAATTCTACAATTCCACAATTCTACAATTCCACAATTCTACAATTCTACAATTCCACAATTCCACGATTACAATTTTCCATGCTTTAAGTCACGCTTCGTACAGCAACGACTGGTAAACAAGATTAATGATTTGAATTCGTTGTAAAAATCGTGGCGATAAAAATTATCTGGTCTTCTTGATAGAGCATATTAAATTTGAGGCATTCCTCAATTCCACACGAATGAAAACGTTTGCTAATCACAGCAGGATTCCTCGAGGAGTTATTGAATTAGAGTGAACACTAGTTAACTTGGACGCATCCAAAATTTGACGATAGTTGCGCCCCCGTGTGTTATAAAAATTTCGACCTAACATACGCTATATGAAACAGAAATCAAGTTCGCCTACCGGTCTGTCAGTAAATGAGTCGAAATCTTTCACCAGGATCTGTTTAATCATTTCGGGGTCCCCAACTCCGAAGAAAACTGTCACGCCACTGGTCACATACAATTTTCCATACTTCTTGTAATATTGATCGAACAAAACGTGTACTTGCCCTTTGGACTTGATCGAATCGGGCAAATTGTTGATAAACGGCCAAGGCTTTGGTCCAGGTATATGACTGTAAGGTTTGAGTTGACGCGAGTGTTTAGTCCCAAAGTGAAGCAAACCAGCGCCAACGACCAAAGCTATGGCAAACGTAAACCAATACTCGCTGAAAATTGCTACTACTTCCACCATCGAATCCATGCTAGCCACTCTATGTTTATGAGCTGTCAACTGATGATGAAATCAAGATTCTCTGTTACATGTAGCAATTAGGGAAAACTGCAGCATCGGCAACATGTGTAATGACAACAATGATGTAATGAAGTCGTCATCAATCACGAGGTCTGAGACACATGTGAGTCATGCAATGTCTTTAAACGATTTTCTTTTCAGCTAATCGGCATGTTTATACTTAACAGAGGAAAATATGTCTTTTGCGCGCAAAATCCTTCATTTACAATATACGAGTTGCTGCAGCTTGGAGGGCATTCTCATCCCCAGAGCCCACGATCCTTCTGACCTGTGGCAGGGAGCTCTGGGGGCGAGAATGCTTGGAGGGTGGTTAAGGAAGGAAGAGGGAGGGTCAAGATCACGTTTCACGGAAAATAAATTTGTTCTTTCACAATTCACGGGAAATCAAATAAACATTTCACGTTTCACGGAAAAAAGACACATTTTTGACACGAACTTGCGTAACTTATGATATTTGAAAAGTCACACCCAAAGCCAGCCTTGTTAGATGTCTTTATTGTTCGTCCACTTCTTGTTCTGCGAGAAAAAACAAAAAAGAAATCCGAGCAAGAACATGGAGAGGGGTGATTGTCCTGTCACGGTCACGCAATATTGTTAATTACGGTCGAAAATATTCAGAAGACACAACCAGAATCAGGGTTCATAACGAATTAAATACCGTCTTACTTCACTTAGAATTATTTTGGAAATTTACGGTTCACGGTTTCTAATGAAATCCTGACTCAAGAGCAATTCCCTGACTCAAGCCATTTCACATTTCAAGGGAAAAATTGGACCATTCCGGCGAGTCACGAAAATAGCCTTCACCAGCCTCAACATCGAAGCTCGTTTCTAAAACTGATCTGCATACTACAGTTACCTCATTAATATAATAACTGCCAACTAAAAATAATTTAGGTGCCACCGGGTTGAATTCGGGTCACAAAAATAATACTGGAGAGTTTGTAAGCTTCGAGCCGTCTTGCATATTTCGAGTATTCTTGAAAAACCTCTGGTTTCGAAATGATGTATCATTAAAGTCAGTCTCACAGACATAACGAACAGGTCACGCAAGGAAGTCAAGCAAAGAAGAACGTATGGCTTACTGATGCACTCCAATAAACAAGAAAGTGTCCAGCCAAGGAGTGAACGGGGTTGATCTTGTATATTCATTTACAAGACACCCTTTTAAAGTAATACAATCAAGAATTAATTAAGGAATTTATGCCAACTAAGAGGCATTAAATTAGATTAATGTTCGCCATTTCGCCAACGTGGCAGGTTTCCAGTGACCTATCGAACGCTAAGTTTAATATGGGTATATTAAAATAAAAGAGATGGTTGCAATTTATAACATTTATCCAAGATTGGATTCTTAAATCCGAAAGAATCCGAAAACTGATTTTGCGTTTCAACCACTAAACAGATCAATACATGATCTATCTCTCAGATCATGCTGCGTCAAACATCGGAAACCAAAGAATCCTTGTTCAAAGTGGATTCTTCGGTTCCCTTGGCGCACCATCATCCAAATGATCTTGGATTGATCTCTTTAGTAAAGAAACGCAAATCTATTCACGGATTATTTTGGATTTAAAAATGCAATCTTGGATTTTCTTAAAGAAACACACTCTAAGTAAGTGGTAGTTTCATCATTCTGTGCGATTATTCAGTGTCCTGGTAGTAATCACAAACGGATTTCGAAAAACTGACATTGACAATTATGCAACAGAAGTTCTAATAAATTCGAATACTAGGTCAAAAGCGTACATTGTGGCAATCTGTTTATGTCTTAAAACGATGTGAAAGTGATTAATTATTGCATGGGCTAGCTTTGCGTAATAGAAAAGTTCATTACTTTTACTTTCTATCATATTACTGAGAAAATAGCTTCATTCTCATTGGCTAAGAGCAGGCCAATTTAGCTTTAATGAATTTGCACTACCGGCGGTGCACAACAATTCTGGTACGTTTACATGTTTTATATTCTCCTTACTGAGTCATGTAATAAACGAGCAACTATGAAAGCTCGACCAATAAAGGATCCTCTGTCACTGCTTCGGGTATTTGAAACTTTTTTCAACCTGCATGAACTGGATATATGTTTATCCTTTCGGAAGAGACGCCGATTAAAAAACAGATTCTTGAACAACACTGAGTTTAATGACTTATGTATATTATGTTGTCAAACTACAAAGGAAAAAAAGGGAACATAAATTGGTTACAATTTTTTACAGGTGAAATTAACTACAGAAACTATAACATTTACAAGAAAATGACTAAAACAAAACTACTTACAATTCTGGTTGGCTTCTCGGGCTCTTCTCACTTCAAGAAGCAAGGCACAACCCTATTTATTCTTTCGAAAAAATGCGTAATATGCAAGACACGCATTTATAATTCCTTTTACACCTAAAAAACCTCGCATTATGCAAAACACTGCATTCACTTTAAACTCGTGTAATTATGAACATGTCACTCGCAGTGTAAATCTTTCACCTCATAATAATTAATATATAGCTTTGCTGGAGTTACTAAATACGAAGTATTTTCTTCAGTTCATTTGTACCCCGCGGGGCCATCTTCACGCTTAAGTGTTGGATAGCTTTTAAAAGAGCCCACGCTTGCAACAACGATGGCGTTGTTCACTGTCACCATGACCAAGCAAATCCTGCGCTTGAGTTTGGAAAATAGCGAGAAAAGTTTGTACCTCTCAATTACAGTTTATCTGGCAATTAAAATCCGTTGGTCTAAATCATTTACGTGAAACAACATGATAACTGCAATGCTAAGAACGTCTAATTTTGGAGCTGAGGCTCAACGTTCATACGTTTTTTTTATTTTGTGATCTGAGGCTGAGAATTGTTCTTAAGACGTTTTTAATTTAACGAGTATACTTTTGTATCACCTGATGACTTTGACGATGTGGAAGTTATTTTGATAGAAATAAGAACTGTTGATTATTACAAACCAAGATGTGTGCCATGCAATAAGAAAACCATTAATGTTAGAGTTTGCAAAAATTTAGATTTTTGTTTCCTTTATTTTATGCGAGTCATTTAATATTTTAAAGTACAGATTGGCAAAATAAAAACGTTATTAATCGACTCTCAGCCTGGGGAATGTTTTTAATAGGATATTAAAATTTTGGTTAATCTCAGCCTCAACGTTCTTTTAAAAGGTTGCTATATACAAAAAAAGAGTGTGTAGTCCTATTTCATTGTTCAGGCAAAACCAGCAAAATTTATATTTCAGGAAAGGCTTTTTTTAAAATACACATTATTAATTAAGTAACTGGATGAGAGGAATTCTAGTTTAAGTGATAATCATACACAGATCAGACAGAAAAAAAAACTATCAAAATCCGAAAGGAAGCGCAGGGGAATCTTTAAATTTAGGCTGACGTCATTGTCTAAGTTTTGCCCCCTTGGCAAAAGACAATTTGGTGTAGAGTATTGTGCATGCTATTTATGGCTTGAATACATATGGGTTATTGACCAAGTGTGAGGTCAAGATGGCTGGATATTGGCCAAGTTCTTTTTTAGCGTGTTTATGGACCGAGACGAAGTCGAGGTCTATAAACTCGCAAAAAAAGAACGGGGCCAATATCCAGCCATCTTGACCGAACAAACTTGGTTAATAAAGGATTTATTATATGGTTTTCGGGGAAATTTTCCTTGCAGGATACAGCGGGTAGTCCCGAGCGGGCAAGAAGGCTCCATCTTACCCGCTCGGGTAGCCAATCACAGAGCGGGATTTGGGTCATCTTGCCCGCTCGCGGAGCTAGCCATATAATAAAAACATTTATTGATAGAGAGCTAGTGAAACTGTTGTATTAACCTTTGAGGAGTTTAATCTCTTTGGGCTTAATTTTAGCGGGGGATATTTGACCTCAGTCAAGAAATAAAAAAATTCTGAATGGCCCTGAAAGTGCTAATAAAGTAAATGGTGCACGGAAACAACGATTTCTTTGAAAATTTCCACAATTTTTTCCCCTGGAGGCACAGTTTTGTTACTAAAACAATATACGCTCATTCTTCGAAGAAAAAAATGTAGTTTTAAATTAATTATTTTTTTGCAGTTTAATACAGGTGCTTTATCTTGCCCTCCAATCGAGCAATAGGCAAAGTACACATCCATATCATAGAAGCACTTCATTAACAATAGTTACGAAAATTACACAGGAAATTGAATGTACTGGACAAGATCCGCTGTAGGGAACCGCAGAACAATTCTTAAACTGAGTGCATTAAAACTATTCCATCCTTCCTCTCATTGTTTAGATAAGAACTACATCAACTGCATTTTGATCTATTCTTTTCAGGTTTCTATTTGTACAACAGGACAATGGAGTCTTGTCAGGTTTTCCATACCTGGCAATAAATTGAGCCAAATTTGCATACATAAAGGAAAAAGGGTCTTTGGTTTTAAGGTTGATGGATCAAATCACCAAGAGACCGGCAGAGTCGTCGAAAATGGCTTGCTACTTTTTCTTGCTTCCATGGCTACTTGTGAACTGGGTTTCTTCAGGCTCGCCTCAGTCAACAGGTAAAAATTCGTAATCTTTCAAATAAGCAGTAGCTTTGAATATACTTCTCCGTTTTCAACTAACAACAGCTACCTTGTTGCTAGATTTGTCGTGTTCTGGGAACCAAAAGAGCCTTTTGTCGTTGCATGTAAAAAAGGAGATCTTGAGGAGTTTTGCATCCCACATCGTTTAAATAGCAAACCTGGCTGAGAACATTGAAAGAGGATAGCAATTCCAAGCGTTTATTGCAAAAAGGCGAAAGCACAGCTACATTATTTACCTTTATATGTTGCTCGTTATTTTATTATGAGTTGTCGGTTTTAGTTTGCTTTATTTCTTTCTCCTTTCACATATTTTGCTTTCTTTCACTGTACCTTCTACTTGCGAGGAAAAAGTTAATAGGATGGCAAGTTTTCTTTCTTTTTCGAGGCCGGTTTGGCAAGAGACTTTATTTTTCGTATCTCAATTCCTATACAAACCCAGCTTTTGAAATTTTATAAAAAAGAGGTCTTAAATAATGCAAGAAAACTACTCTATCAGTGTCTCGTTGTTCATGTAGAAACTACATCATTTGCACTTTTACCTGTTATTTTCAATATTCCATTTACGTAACGAATAAGTAAGTCCCCACAGGTTCTCTTAATGTGACAATATATTGAGCAACATTTGCATTTAGATGAGAAAAAGGTGCCCGAAGTTTAATTAATTAAACCAATACTTATGGTAAGGGTCCTAAAATGTCTCGGTATGTGTTTTCCTTCGACTAATTTTTTTTAAATCTGGTTTTCTTCGGAAGATTTTCAGCGACACTGGTCTTCAACAAGTATAAAACACGATTTCATTTCATTTCAAGTCAAATGTAGTACGCCCCAGTTTCCGAATATTTCCCTAGATCAACCGATATGTTATGGCATTAAGTCTTCTCAATTCTTAATTCTTAATCTATCATCGGCCACCTTGTTATCCAGCTGATAAAAACATCTCAGTAAAAAAAGGGATCATTCCATTATTATTTTGTTCTAGTTATTTTGTATTAGTTCTTTTGCAATGAACACTGCATAAAAAAATAATCATCATAAAAACAATATTATTATTATCATATTATAAGACCCCTTCCACCTGCCTTTCTAGGGATATATAGCCTGTCCACGTCAGCTTTTTGCCATCGTCAAGAACTTCTTTGTTTTCCTGACTAGCTACATAAGTTCTTATAACTATTACTATTATTATTACTATTATTACTACTATTACAGAGAGCTTAGCCTAAAACAGATATACAAATTGCATGAAGACGAAAAGAAGCGAAAGTATGCCTCTAGGATAATAGAAGTCGAGAATGGCACTTTTACCCCCTTGGTGTTCACAACAACAGGAGGTATGTCTCAGGAGTGTCAGCGGTACCATTCCAGGCTTGCCGAGCTCATCTCTTCAAAGAAGCAGGAGAACTACGCAACAACAATCGCATGGATCAGAACGAAGGTGTCTTTCGCCATCCTGCGGACTGCCCTTGTCTGTTTAAGGGGAACAAGGTCACGGAGAAGAAAGACAAATGTACCAGTAGTCATGCACCTCTTCGGAACCTCTAATTTTATTTGCTCCCGGAATCATCCACCTCTATTGTTTTCAGGACTAGGGCCATTGTTTCTGTTGTTTATTCTATTGTTTTCTCGGCCAATCCTGTTAGACCTTACGAGAGGTGCGTGGCGCCTCAAATGTACAGGAGAATGACTTGGAGATAGAGAAGGGACTTGCTGGACTGACATGACAATTTCTTAACGAAATGTTTTAACGAATGTTTTATGCCCTGGCTTGAGTGACATTTCTTTTTCTTACCGAATATTTTTATGTTACATATGCTATATATAATATATAAAATGCTTAACATTTTATCAGTTTTTATCATTATTATTACTATCATGTTTGTATGAAACGAGGCCAGGAACCTTATTAAATTTTTTTAAAATAATGCATTTTATTAATTAATTTGTATGAACTACTTGATTTTGACTTTTTAATTTACAGTGCATAATTATTATTATAGAACAGTTGAATAAAGTTGGTTTTTAAATAAAAATTATTATGATTATTGTTATTGTTATTATTATTATTATTATTATTATTCCTAATACTGATATAGAAATTGAGAACACTGAAGGAGCTATTCATTGACGTTTTTTAAGGGACATTTAGCGTTTTTACTACGCGTTCTTAATTGTTGTAAATAGGTTTCTTTAAGGATTGTCTCATATATGTATTTGGAAGATGTTTTGATTTTTATATATTAATTTTTGTAAATAGTTTTGAATTATTAATGGTTTTTGAAATAACATTATTATTGAATTTTTGAATATTATCATTGTTATTATTATCATTATTATTATCATTGTCATTATCATTATCACCATTATCATTATTATTACTACTATTATTGTTACTATGAATCACGCAACATC
>CM042755.1:1893583-1906301 GCA_022496165.2 Catalaphyllia jardinei | reverse complement strand
AACCGGAAAAAGAATCTTTAGCGCAAGAAATTGAGTTAGGGAAGTCACTGGATGGAGACAGACATCCAAATATCGTCAATTTCCTGGCCTGTGTGTCCACATCTGGTAAGATACGATCAGTAGGATATTCTAGAAATAGTACTAAGAATGGCCAGTTAAGGGCCATTGTCTTTATTATCACAAACGTTCTTAACAAATACCAGTATATATAGTTAGTACAAATTTGATTGTCATTGTTCCGGAGCAACCGTGTGCGGATGTTTGATTTACTTGTGAATTCTAATTTAAGAAATTAAAGGTAGGGTAAAAAGTGTTTTACTATTGGTGAATTTTCTCACTTGAGTCACAGCAAAAATGTCTTATTTTTGACCTGATTATCTTAATTTATGTCTAGCTCCTATGATGTTGATTTTGGAATATGCACCATACGGGGACTTACTTGGTTACCTGCGGAAAAGCCGAGGACTGGAAGACAAGTATTACAGTTCCGCCGAGAGTTACCAACAAGAAGTGACGTCATACGATCTGCTTTCTTTTGCACAGCAGATTTCGGCGGGCATGAGTTTTCTTGCATCCAAGAAGGTGTGTAATTCATGTTCATATTCATCTGTTATTACACAAGAAGTTTTTTTTACGTACAAGCGCTAAATGTAAGCAGCGAACCAGAAACAAAGGTGGTAATTGTCAGTGTTTTATGCCAGGAATTTCTATCAGTTACAGCGACCATAGGAACGACTTCGACGATCCCTAGCTTCCTAAAGAACCACAGCTAGACTGGGTCGACATCTTGTAAAACAACAGCAGCAACAACAACAACAATAACAGCTCTTATCACAACTCCCCGCAAGGGCATTTGTTTTCATATTTGACACATCTGTTTTCTATCTACCTGAGAAAAGAACAATATATTGATAGTAAATAGATGATCAAAAGCTAGCCAGTTAATTACCTCGTGAGATACTGCATACAGTATTATGATTCATTAAAATTGTATACACATGGAAGATGGCGAAGACCGTGAATTATTATAACCCTACAAAGTGAACGAAAACGTGTCCCGATTGAGGTAGCAATGCCTTCGTATTATTGTGACGCATGTATTTGTGAATTCATCAAATTAGAATACATTTCCTTTTTTAGATTCTTCACCGTGATTTGGCCGCCAGAAATATACTTGTGGGCTTAGATAAGACATGTAAAATTACAGACTTTGGACTGGCGCTGATAAGAGATAAATACCAGTATCTTTACTGCACTTCTATTAGAAAGGTGAGGTTAAGTTAATGGACAAATACGTGTGTATTTCAGTGCCAATGGAAGGGGCGCTCTCTGTCTTGCCATAACAAATACTCTAACCCAGACTTCCCTTCCATGAGTAGAATGTAAGGTGGCCGTAGTGACGTTGATGCCTGTTTATGTTACAGGGCCGCCTGCCAATCAAATGGACGGCTCCTGAACATTTGTTTACCGACTCAGAGGAAAATGACGTGAGAGTATCAGAGAAAAGCGATGTGTAAGTCAAGCTAGTAAATCGTAGATTAGTCTTGAAGTGAACCCGTGTATAAATCCACTAGCCTCTCCAAAACAATTGCAGAAGAAATTTGGTTGATTTATTGTGATATGCCTGACATGCTCAAGATAAACGAAGAAAATTCCTTTGGGTGTGTATAAAGCAAACTGTCCAATACAGAAAAAAAAATGTCCCGGAGGTCATAAATCTGGCCAGTTGGCTATTTTACTGCTATTAAGAATTGCATAGTTTAGAACGGAAGTGTACATAAAAATACGAAGTCTTCAAACAGCGATTACAAACAGATTACAAACTAAAGAGGGCGGCAAAGGGATTTTGCGTGACGCGTGGTTGCCCATATATTAACAGCGTGATGGCGTGATTTAGACCATCATATTGGTTGCGTGACGCAGGATAGGACATCATGAAGCGAGGCGTGATCTGCCATTTTACAAGCATGAGATGACCATTGACGATCTGCTATGTCTTATTTCACCAACAGGTGGTCTTATGGAGTTGTCTTGTATGAGATATTTACATTAGGTAAGTTTTGCGTTTACCATCACTACATATTGGTGTACTTTAACTCTCTCTTTATGTTTCTCGCTCGTTACCTTAAACTCAAAGGGGAGCATAGCCAAGGCTGAGCTCTGTTTGCTGGGAGAAAGTAATGAAACTGAGATCAAGAGTTCTCCCATTTATTGCCGGCCACAATCGAAATTGAAAATAAGTATGAGTTTTCATCTGGTACACGCTTGCTTTTCTTCGTTCTTTTATTTCTATTTTGCTTGTTTCATTCGTTTCTCGATGTGCTTTGTCTCGTTCTTATGTAGGATTCTTCTCTTGTATCGCAATTAAAAACAATTTTTAAAGATTAATTCTGCTAAACCTTTGGCTTAACGAATCTTCGGCTTGCATGGGTATCTATCTATACTTGAACGAAAGTGAGCCTAATTCAAGATGGTGGCGGAGCAATCAACAATTAATTGGACAGATTTCTATTATTCTTTCTTAACTAGTTTTCTAAAGGCTGAAGGCTCAGAATAAAAATGCGTTACATGTAAAAGCTTTTAATTAAATACAAATGTATTTCTACTTTTCGCTTTTGCAGGGGGTTTGCCTTATCCCGGATGGAATGAGTGGAAAGTCGTGTATGAACTAAAAGTGAACAAATACCGCATGCCTCAACCAGAACATGTTAGCGAGGAACTGTAAGAGGAAATATCAATTTTTCTATTGAATTGTTCAAACTGAAAATTCTTTCATCCTGCGAGAAGTAGTCTTCGATACTCACATCATAGACGACGGCTTCTGTGTACGGTAACGAGGACCCTTACAACACAGGCATAATCACACCTACAAGGAGAAAAAAAGGGTTTTTTTCGTCTTGAGACGTGAGAACGGCCATCTTGTTTACTGTATCGAGAGAAACCAAACCAGGAAACCAGGGAAAATTATCTATTCTGCGCATGCCTACGTGCCTATTCTTGTGTTCTACGTCATTCTCGTCCCCAGAGGTCGCGCTCCTTTTGGCCAGCACCAAGAATCGCATTCTCTTGGCCTGTCCAACACCAGAAGTTCTCGATTCACGGATTTCCTGGCAAATCTGACAAATCTGCTTAGACCAACAAATGAGTACTCTGCGCATGCTCGGAAAATCAGGTCAGTCCAGAGGTTGGAATTCATGGTGCTGATCAAAAGGAGCGCGGTCTCCTTTTGGTTGTGGGTGTCCTCGCTACCGTCATGCTTATGTTTGTGCTTGTGCCATAAAAACCAGTGTTATGCGTAATTTTGCGACTTTTAACATCACATAAATACTTAAGATCTACCACAAGTATTTGCGTTCCAAATCTATTTAATTGACAGATACCAAATAATGATGGATTGTTGGAATGAGGATCCGAACAAGCGCCCATCCTTTGATCATCTTCACGAATTAACAACCAGATTCGTTGAAGACGAGGTACAGTTTTCTGCATTACACATTGAACCTTCTTCATGTCCGATATGTGCACGGTAGCCTCTTAAAAAGACTTGCAAACAGTACTTAATATCACTAAAATACTAGCATCAAGATAATTAATCTATCATCGTGTCAGCACAGTTTTGAAATGGTGAAATGCGGTTCTAAGAACCTCCGAAAAGTGATTGTCTAACGATATACTAGCTCTCGAACGCAGGGAGGGGGGAGGGAGGGGAGGGAGGAGGGAGGGAGAGTACATGCCACCTTCTACTGATGGACTGTTAGCCCAATTTTAACACAATTAAATCCCCTTTCCTTCACACCTAATCTCTTGAGGATCTTTGCTGGTATGTCCGAGAGTTATAATGCTCCTTCAGATTACAAGGTGAAGCATATAACAGAATAAGATTTCAGTCTGCGTTAGGAAGCCTCTTCGTTGTCATATACATAATTTTTAGCAGTTTCAATTCAAACTGCAATTATTTCTTTATTTCATTTTTTTTGTTTAGTATTACGTTGAGCTGGACATGTCCAAGTATGAATCGAGCCTGTACACGAATGTGGAGGAAATGACTGCTGCCTCTACAGTACAGGGTGAAGAGACAACCAAGGATGTTCGAAACACAGACAGCAGACTTTAGGCATACATAATATTGTTTATTTCACTCTGACGTTTAACCCTTGGACGTACAATTTCACTCATACCCTCGAGTGGTACAAAGGGGGGGGGGGGAGGTTAATTTGGCACTCGCCTACAGTTTTGTTACCTTCGCGTGCTTTTTTGGAAACCCCTTGTACACGGGCTTGGCAAAAAATAACAGAAATTTTATAGTACAGAATCAAGCCAGGATGCTTATATAATGTTCAAATTGGGGGATTTTAAAGGTTGATGAAGTAACCTGTAAAATATAGATACAGAATTACGCCAAAAGGTTGGGTTTTTTTTTTGCCAAACCGGCTTGCGGTTGCAATGGGCCACAAAATTGACATAAAAGTGACTTTCTGCGAAGGATGAATGAACAAGTACTGCATGAAAGTTTCATTCCCTTTAAACTAAATCGTCTCAGCTTATCAAAACTTTGAAAAACCTTTATGGGGATAGAGGTATCCTGCTAAAATCGTAAAACTCAAGAAGGACTCAAGATAGCATGCTGTTATTTGACATCAAAACATACCACCCCTCCTTGAAAAAAGTACCATATTGCCAGGGTAAACAAAGTTGATTGCTATCTGCTGAACAAAACTGTATAGGGAACCTAGTCACGTCAACACTCCCCCCTGGCACTCACGATTTCCCCAAAGCGCCAAATAAAAGTACGTCATCCCCCCCGGAACTCACGATTTCCCCAAAACGTTTCATGCGCCAAATGAAAGTACGCCACCCCCCCCCCCCTGGCACTCACGATTTCCCCAAAACGTTTCAGGCCCAAATGAAAGTACTAAGTAAAAGTAAGAAGCGTTCTTTGTAGAGGGTTGTACCTATAGTTCTTACTGATGAACGAGTTGTCCTCTATCCTACTATTACTACACTGAAAAATTTAAAAATTTAGGATACTCTAGAAACATATGTGACTATTTACAAATGAGAAAAATATATATGTACTGAGATTCATCTTATTTCCAGTTATAAATGGAATACCAGATTATTCCAGAATAGGTAGCATATTGCATTTTAGCTATTGTTTTTTTCTACGTATGTCATGGTGTTCTTTTACAATCTGTATTTTTTATGATACCCCTGTAACATTTGTTTAAAGCTGGTTTCCATGTCGTGGATCCATATCCTCATTCGTTCAGAATAGGCGAGAGCAATATCGACACGGTCGACTAAAGGACGCTCGATACCACACTAGACAAGATCGCCTGTTAGATTGAACTTCAATCCGAACTAATCCTAATTACTTAAGAGAAACTGCTCACTGGCGTTCACGAAAGGATTGATATAAATACATTTCAAAATGCACTGGCTTTTCTTGTATTTCAATACATTTTCTATGGCTGCTTTTTTGTTCGAAGCCTCATGGCGGGAACAGAGAAGTGCAACCTTTTCGAGATGATCAAGGCACATGTATGAAACTCGAAATCTTTCCAGTCGTATCAAAATGCATCAAACCTTCGGGGGTGATTGGGACGATTAATTGGAAATCAGCCACAATAATGCTACTTTATAGTTTGTCCTTTTTAAGGAGGCAAATAGAGACATTTTTCAGTAAACTATTTTAACGTAATGGTCGTTCCTCGTTGTTGCCAAACGACACAACAGAAACGAGCAATAGTCCTCTGGGTATCAAAATGTCTCTGCGACAAGCTTATAATATTTTTGCGCTTGTCATTTAACGCACAACATCACACTGAAAATATTTTGCTCTTTTTTGTTTAGCTTCTAGCTACATAGTTCTTTTTTGTTTTGTTTTGTTTTCGATCAGACAATTTAGTTCCTTGTTGCCTTGTTTTCCGCACTCTTAATAATTGAAAGCCGAGACCAGTGAAGTGGTAGTTTGGGATGTTCATATATACCATTGCAGTTAATGCAACCAGTCCTCTCTACACTAAGGAGGGAGGGAGGAGAGGGTGGGGAGAAGGCGAATAAGCGAATAACCCTTTTCACCGTTAGCTTTTCTCATTTGCATTACAATATAATCCAACATGGATACGAGGCAAATTCGGGCTAAAACTACAAAATAGCCCGAAACTGCCTCACATACATGCTACATTTTATTGTAATACAAATTAGCAGAGTTAACCGTGAAAAAGGCTATCGGTTATTTTATTACGTTCAGAAGCTCTTGCCTGCATAGAAAACAGACCATTCAGGTTAAAAATTGCTGACTACCACTATCTTTTTTTTCTTAATACAAATCAACGTTAATGTATTAATTTTGCTCGCCGCGGATTTTGGCAAGAAAGCTAAGCAAAGGCTTCGTAATTGCGTATCGATAAGTGACACCCACATTATTCAGGTAGAAAACAGGACATCTATTACACATGTACCCGCTGCAACCGCTGTCGCTGTTCTTCATTACAAAGCAAAGAAGTCTTGACTACACCCCTATGAGATCGTGATAACAACCGATCTCCAGTGTCACGGCGCCAGGCATTGTTTCGTTGTGCTGTCGCCTTCTGCCCCTCAGTTGATGTTGTAGGACCACAGTTCTGTTGTTGATGTCGATGGTCATTTTCGCTTGACCCAAGAAGGTATCACAAAAGACATTGCTGTCCCATATCTGAAAGGAACAATAAATACCCAAATGTTCAGATTAATACTCCCACCCTCCCTTCCTGTTAAATTGTTTGTTTGTTTTTGCACCCAGGAATCATTTTGGGAGCTAATGTGGATTTATCAACTGGGTTGATAATCTGAATTGGCCACCGTAAAGAGATTAGAAAGCTGACGTTTCGATCGTTAGCCTTTCGTCTGAGCGAATCGAGGAATTATGGGCTGTGTGTGGTTTATTGATTGGTGCATGGTAACGTTAAAAACAACAATAAATGAGTTGAAGGAATAGTGCTCTTTGATACCGTGAGGATTAAGAGTGCCGATTTGAAAAATAAATTCTTAGTCTAGACTTTGCGGCTTTCCATGCTTCCTTGATGTATGACAATATGCGGCCTTTCCCTACAACAAGGAAGCACGGAAAGCTGGAAAACTTTAGAAAAAACATTTATTTTTCAGATCGGAAATCTTAATCCTAAGCGAACGCCTTTCATTCAATTAGTTTATCCTGCTGTTTTTCACGTTACCATGCACCAACCAATAGTGTAGCTCCATCTTTCTGTATATAAACCATACACAACCCACAATTCCTCGATTCATTCCGACGAAGGGCTAACTCTGGAAATGCTAGCTTTGGAATATCTTTTCGGTGGCCAGTTCACATCATCAACCTAATTGATAAAACCAAATTACCTCCAAAAATGATTCCTGGGTGCAAAAACAAACAAACAAAAATTTACCACCAGCAATAAGTAAGTGAGCTTATATATATGTAGTCCTGGCTGTGCTCGGATCATAGAACGTTGCTGTATTTGACAGCGTTTGGTTTAAAACCTAACACAAATTTCTGTAAGTCTATATTAGTCTTTCTTATCCCCCTCTCGCTATTTCACTGAAAGTTCTTACCTGCACTACTAAGTGGGTTTCCTTGGGCCTCCGAACAAAAAACAGCGCGCCAGAATTCCATTCCGGGTTCCGTGTGTTTTGAAGTGTAGGAGCTCTAACTGTCTTTCCTTCACACATGATTAGAGCATAAGGATCCACACCTGATGCAAAATATGGAGGAAAAGTCAGTTCACACTAGTTACACGACGACAAGAATATATAACGACATAAGAAAAACACTATGTCGTCATATTCGTGGTGTAAACATCCTGACATAATGACACAATAGCAAAATAACAAGATGAACATAGCTGCGACCTATTAGGAAAGAAAAAAGCGAGTTATGTCATTATAATGACTACGACGTCATGGCGCAATCTCGTTAACTCGTTAGTGTGTTAGAAGAATGAAAATCCACCGGACTCTTATGAGGGTAAAACTTTTTTTGTAAATCCTGTGTAGAATTGATAGGCATATGACAATTACTGTTAAATTGTGATATCTTTAAAGGGACGAGGGCGGCGCTGGTAATACCTTCCTTGCCAGTGTGTTCACTCTAAAGGTATGCCAATTCGGCTTGGGGACTCCATACTTAAATGTACATTATGCTGCCAAAAAGGTCGACATTTCGTATTTTTTGTGAAATAAATTTGTTTAACATAATTATTGTGCAAACGGAATATTAAAGTATCTTAGGCGAACTACAAGTTATAAATAGCGGTTTCGAGGAGTTGGGAGGAAACCCGAGCGCTCTCAAAATCTAGGAAATCGTTTTGATTTTTGCTTATCATTTGCGATAGGTTTGTTCGCTTCTTTCTTTTTGTTGGTACTTACTCGCTTAATTCACTCCTTTTCAGTACCTATGTGTCCCGCCTCTTTCGTAACCTCCGCGACGCGTCACGCGTTCCTTCCCTTCGTTGGGAAGGAGTCGGGAAGGAGCGAGTGACGAGCCCCATAAGAGCTTTTGCGTGGGAAGCTACCTCTTCCTAAAATGGAGTACTTGCCTAATAAAGCAGATTTCTGTTGAAGTTCAACCGCTGACTTCACCAACACAGACAAGACACAGACTGGCGTCTGGAATCTTGGAATGCAGCAACAGATTTTACTACCAGTGGGATGGTGCTTTTCCAGAACACTTATGACAAAGAGAAAACAGAAAATAAATACTTACGTTTCATTCAGCAGTAAGGGCGTTTCCTCACCCAAAGGACTCTAGAAGACTGGACTCTAGAAGAAGTAGTTTGTCTAGTGCGGTCGTAGCCCGCGTAGTTATCGTTTATTTCCAAAAGCACGCAAAGAGGACGAAACTGCGAACGGGTGTGAAAAAAAATAGACAAGGAGCAGGGGGAGGAATGAGGCCAAAAAATGAAACCGGTTTTCATTTCTAAATGGTGGAACAGAGAATTAACTCTGAAGTTTTGAATCCATGAATAACCCACTGGGCGTTAGTCCTAGTAAAGGGAATCAGGGAACCACACGAGGTAAAGAAAAAATCTTTTGACCTCGGTAGGAATCGAACCCACGACCTCCGGATTAGATCTACCTTTACTCTACCGATTGAGCTACGAGGTCGGACAGAGAAAGTCGAGGACGATTTAGGAGGTGAATCCCGGCGAAGAGAAAGTAAGGGTACATATGAATGTTGTGCCGCGTAGCACTAAGAACACAAATGGTTAAACCAGAGGTAATTCTCTGTTCCACCGCCTTTCATTTGCAAAGCTTGCTTATGTGATCGTTCCAGTGAGGGTTCTGAACGGAACTGTTCTTGTTAACTCAGCCGATATGTACAGGTACCTTGCATTCGAAGAATTTTCTGTGAAGATTCTAATCATGAAATTTCCCGCCTCGTTCGGGTCATAGGTTGATGGTATGACAACATATCTTCCTTGTTTCAGCTGATATCTGTTCACCACCTCACGCATGTTTATAAAGATCGAGTCACCAGCCTTTTCCATCATTGAGTGCAAGCGGTAAGTACGATTCTCTTCCACCTTTAAAAAATGAGCAGTAGGTAATCAGCTACCGCTAAACTAAAACACGATCAGCATTACGTAAAATAGCTCAAGTCCAACGCCAAGACCAGAAATCATATGAGAGGTCCGCACAAACTAGGGAACATGTTGCGAGGACATGTTGCACCGACAGTTCCCCTCGTGTGAAATGTCATGCTGCAAATTTCTGTTGCGGGGACAACAGTTTGTCCCCGCAACACGTTGCGTGAAACCCGTCTGGTTAAACTGTGTGCGTCATAAAGCAGGAGCAAAATGACCTCCATTTTCAATGTCGCTTCGTGTACACTACTCTTACAAACTATCCCCTCTCAACACGGAAATAAACCAATATCCGCTTCGTGTGCCCTAGATTACGAACTGTCCTTGTAACACTGATGGATATTATGCGTACACAAGGGCTTGTTCCTGCTTCATGTCCTCGCAACATAACCCCAAGCCTCTGGAGTGAGCCAAAAGACCTTTAGTGTCGATTAACGGTTTTTGCATTCATTGAGCTTGTTACTTTTTTTCTTGAGAAGGTAAAATAAAATAACGAAGCTAAAAAAGAAGCCCTAATAAGAAAACAACAATAAACCGTATTTTTTAACACCACACCTTCATGATGAAATATCCAATAGTTAAATTCTTTCCACCTTCATCTCTGTCGATGCGCGTGTCCTCTTGCATCAGTGCTATCATGACTTCTCCATCATCCTTGTCTTTGATGGTGAAAGCATACTAGCAAGAAAGAGAGTGGTCCATTTGGGTAAGAAAGCACCAGTAATGGAGGGGTAGAGTTTAGAGACCCGTTAAGTCTTCGTCTAAGAAACATAGGTCTAGTAATCTAGGTAGGCTGCTATGCGGGCGGTCACTGCTACTCTTAATGAGGTATTTAATTTCGGTGTACTCTGCATAACATGCACGAACCCTCGATAACTCGAACCAAAATCAATTTCCTTTGGACATCCGTCATACATTTACTGCCAGTAGCCTTCGAATAATAATAATAAACAATAATTTTTAAAACTTATATAGCGCATTTTCCATGTAAATATGATCAAATGCACTTTACATATGATAAGAAAAAGAGTTGGTTGCTGACCTCATAAGGAGTGCTACTGAAAAATCGTGCGCCCTGGATCTAATGCCCACCTCAGTGGTTCTTGAAGTCCTTGATGTATTGCTGCCGTTTATTACGGACATTTGCAAATTTGAATGAATGCATTCACTAAAATTAAATAAGATAAAAATATACACTGCATGAATAGAAACGCAGTAAACATCGTCTGTTTCCTCGGTTCTCGTCATCTGTTCGACAACTGGAACTCTCGATAATTCGACAACTCAAAACTTTTTTTAAATTTTTTTCAATAAAGTCCTACTAGTACTAGTACTTCTTTAGGTTCGAGTTTTTGGGAGAAAAGTTTTAGCAATTCCTTAGCCTAAGAAAATAATACAGATAGCCTGGAAGACAGGAGTTCTCTCCATTACCTGAGGGTTCCTGAAAAAGCTGTCTTGGTAAGTAACACATCCACCAGCAGAGAAGCCCGGCTCCCACGCGTTGTTGTGTTTAAAAAGATGCCAACGTTTTGAAATTGAGAACATTGATGTATTCATCAAGTGGCACATGGTGGCTTTGGAAAAGTAACGACAGAAGTCTTCAAATGCCATCCTAAGAAATTAACAATGGATGATGTGTTAATTCATTCGATACCAATGTATAATTTCCTTAATTAACTATATGATTAATCGTTTATTTCAATTCAATTGAAATAGGACAGGTTTTAGATGACCCAAGTTTAAATTGACATCTGACAAGTAAAGGAAATTTGACCTGATAACTGGCATTTCCACCCGTCTATCCAGACCCTCTTAAATGTGTAATAATTTTTCTTTAGTCATTAGCGTTCTTTAAATACGCTCACAATGAACTAACCAGAATTCTCCATCGTCATCAAAATCCAGACCTAGCTTTTTTCTTACATCGGCTTCTAACTTTTCCCATTCTGCTGAACTGCGGAAGAAAGAAAAAGGACAAATTCGCCTTATGTTCCTCGCCTCATTGGTTTCTATCTGCTTATACTGTACCTATAGTATTGGGAAGAGTTTTTCGGATCGTGATATTTAAAGGAGAAGGTCACTCCAAAGAGCGTATCTTTTTCTGTAATCACCATTGAAAAGTTCAAATTGAGTTAAGTTACTCACCGAAGTTTCAGCTTGTAAAGTGCATGTTACCTCGAGAAATTAGTCTCCAAAGAAGCCCAAAATTCAGCTTTTTGGAGCGACCTCCTTTAAGACAGTGCAAGCCAATTAAAAAGCATCTTGGACAGTCCGTTGCTTCGTTTGTTCATTCATGTCGCAACATTGTGTTGTGATGTAGCGTGTTCACCCTTAGCATCACAGTGTCAGATGTTCTGGGGCACTATCTTCTCCTACGATAGTTAGTCTTTTGTCACGAACTTGAATTTGCTATGAAAATGATGAAATTATTGTTCAGAAACGAAGCCAGTGTTTCAGTCTGTACTTTCAGCTTTTCTCGTTTTTGGTTTTGTTGTTTTTGAGAAATTACCCATCACTCCAAGCGCCGTTCCACTCTTTCTGTCCCCAGGGATTTCTAAGTCGAATCAAGTATAGATGCTCACGGTCAAACAAGTTAAACAAGCCCTCGCCAGTGGTGATCTAAAAACAAAATGAAAAAACGTTGTTCACGATTTGTTATTAAAGATCATGCTTATTATTCCAGGGGTGAAACATAGCAACATTCTAACATACCTTCTTCATTGAAGTCACGCTATAAGCATGTCCCATTACCAAGCCAGTCTCGGTGCGTCTCTCCATGTCTTCATTTCTTTCGGCCTCAGGAAGACAATAAAACAATCAGTCAGTCAGACAGACAGACGAACAGACGGACAGACGGACAGACGGGCAGACGGACAGACGGACAGACGGACAGACGGACAGACGGACAGACGGACAGACGGACAGAGATAAATGATTCACCGTCGGACAGATGGACAGACCAGAAAATTAGCAGGCTACAGCACAAGCGAACGTCTTAACAACTAACTAGCAATCGAACTACAGAAAAACTAGTGAGCTAATGAGCAAACAAACTCAACGCACAACGAACAATAGGAAATTAATGAATACGTGTG
>CM042755.1:1848583-1888583 GCA_022496165.2 Catalaphyllia jardinei | reverse complement strand
TCTATGTAACTTACTTCAGTGACAACACCTGTTAAAATATTCACACAGTTTACGACACTGACTGTAAGATAAATATTTGGATGATCAAATGGGCGAGGTGAAATATTTTGAAAAGCTGATTTATATAAACGAAACTAAGTAATATAAGTGTCTGATCGATGTCGTATAAAATGTTAATTGCGACTTAAAACGGTCGCCTAGTAATACATCTGTTTTACACTATACACCATTTTCAATTGCAAAACATTTTTAGAAACTGTTTATCTTTATTGTAAGAAGTAAATCTGATAACAAACCACAAATCTAACCACTACTCATAAACAACAGAGGGTTAAAAATAACGAGAAAGTAACCATAAATAGGATGTTTAGCCTACTTGTATAGAACTGCTTGATTTAGATATATTTTTCTTTTCTATCTGATCAAGGAAAAGATTATCCTAATTCAATTATAACTTTTTGTAGCACAGTCACGCGATTTGCATGTTAATAATTTCTTTGTAGCGTTGACAACAGTTCGTACACGGAATGGAAATCAAAAGTTCTTAACTTTATTTAAGAACCATTCGAAGTGAATACCTGTTTTCAAAAGCAACGCCTTTGAAAATTGCATGATTTTAATACTTCACTATAAGTAAAGAGGTTGACAGTTTACCAGCTGTTGATTAACAAACCTTTTAGCTTACCTGAGGTCGTTTCCACTCCACTGCTTGCGGCGGTTCTCGGCTGAAAAACAACGATTTGTTTTCCGCAGAGAATTCTAGGTCTACAAACAATCGTTCTTCATTTTCACATTGTTTCTTGAGCTTGCTGTAGCGCTGGTTCTTGAAGTAATGAAGCTTAACCATCGCTTAAAACGGCGAGAAGTCACGCAAGAAAAGGGCAAGCCTTGGTCGTGCATGAAAATGCAGATTTTTAAAAACAAATAGCATCATCATAGTTGGCACGCGGTAGAAGTCTGGGTCCAGAACATGGAAGAGAGGCTATTTAATCAAAACTTTCCCTTTTATGATAGTGCCTTTGCCTGCCAAACATCCTCGGAGACCCAGGGGTAGCTAGTCGGGACGATGCGATATTTTCGCGTGAAAACTGACAATTGATGTACACTATCGTCCGAAAATATATCGTCACTCGAAACTTATCGCATCGTCTCATGTAAAGTTTGCAGAGAAGTTTGATGAACTTCAAATCAGGGCTTTTTCACGACCCTCTAGCAAATTTGTTTCAAAACGCAAGCATTATTTTCATTTTCCAAAATTTGTTTTCTTCAAAACCATATTCTGCCATTAATCCGAAATGTCCGTATCTCTATATCCCTACCAGGCCGTTTTCCTATACACGTTGATAACACGAAACAAACACTAAAACAGTTGCATTGCCTTTATTGACTACCAGGCATACTTACAAAATCCCTCAGTATTACAAAATTTAAGTTACTAAGCACTGCATCCAGAGAAAGATGCACAGAAGTATAGGAAATTGTAACAAATGACTTTTACAAACTCCTACAACAATGTCGAATACTCCTGAAAATGAGAACGTTGTGACACATTTTCAAGTTAGTTCACAAATGTTTTTCAATACTCTACATTTTAAGCAATTCTTTTTTTCCAATAGCCTGCTCTCCAGTTCTGCAAAATCGAAACATTTCTGTTGAGTTCTAATAATATAATATTTTCGACGCTTTTGAAGTCACACTATAAATATGTCAGCTCACAAGTGAAGCAGAAAATAGAAGCCACAATTTAAAAATACGCTATATACTCCTCTCTTATCGATTAATTAAGAAAAATTAGCTACATGTCTAACACATTCATAAGATATTTCCCCGAGGACAAATTGTCTTTTAACAATAACACCAAATTCAGAGCACGATTTACGCTTCAACCCACGTAAAAAGGTTCTCCACGGGAAGCTGATCGTTTGACATTTCAATAACGAAACCATATATGGAATACGTGACTTGTAAAATGAAAGTCTTGCAGTTTTCTGTCGTTGTCTCAAACAATAGGGTTAGCCACAACAATAGTTCTCTACACCATCGTATTTGAATTTTAACTTTTTCAGTGATTTTCTTATTGAACTCCTTGCCTTTAGTAGCTCAATAGCACCTATTTCTCTAGGTTAACTCATATGGTAGGCGAATTAATTATACGATGATAACAATGACGCAACTCACGAAATTAAAAACAAAATAGAAAACAAAATTGCTTGGATCACACAGCTTTGGAGTTCCGTAAGCACGCATGCTACTGCTTGTAAAATTTCCTCTTCTTATGTTTATTTTTTTGTAGGGAAAACTTTATACATGTTTTGATAGCCGTTCTTGTCCCACTCCGTGTTTACTGACAATAGAGGCCTATTTCCCTGGGTAACCTCGCCTTTATAGCGCGCTTTCGCTTTCAAACCTAAGCCTTTAAATAAACTTGCTTACTTGGTGTGAAAAATGTATAAAGTTCTCTATCCGGAAATGAAGGGAAGCTGTAAGCAGAATAAACAGACCGCATAATAAATAACTGTATTCTACATTGTAGTCTATTGTTACCAGCTTGAGCTGCACACAAGCAAATAGCTGAAAGCACACGTGGCAAAGCCTTACTAGAAAGTTGTCACGGTCCAAAATTTTACAAATACGACAGCTGTAAAAATTGATTAATTGCTCTAAGATCCTAAAACTCTACCTCTAGAATTACCTTATTAATTAATAAGCCTAGCTAGATCGCGTCATTTTCAAGATTAATTTTCCTACACACAATTTTATTGCCAGTTACATTTCATCAGCAAAGGGAACCTTACGAATGCTTATCAGAAGCAGACAAGACTCTCTTCGAGAGATCCCAGTCATCAGTTCCTGATTTTTCGCAAATGAATTTCAGACTTCCTTGAACGGGGAAAATATTGAGCACGCGAAAGTTTATCACAGCTAACCAAACATCCTTTCACTTTGTGAGCCGTTAAGCACCATTGCCGATACGAATTCACAAGGAACATTAATTTAGAATTGCAAATGATTAGATAGCCATGAGGTCTTGGTAGCATTTCACTTCCACCGTGACAGATCCCGGCATCTCGACCTGGTGGTTCCGTCTTCTTCCCATCAGCTGATGTGTCTCGACCACGGCTTTGTTGTTGATATCAACAGCTATCTTGGCTTGGCCCATGAATGAGTCCCAGATCCAGTTTGAGTCCCACACCTAAGCGAAACAGAACGACCACGGAGTCAAGCAATGTTAAATGTTAAACCGTTTCAATTAAACTTCATCATTTTAGGAAAGAAAAAGCCCCCCCCCCCCCCCCCCCCCCCCCAAAAAAAAAACGGAGGAAAGTATAACCCCAAAGGCTAAGACGGGAGCAAATCTACGATAGTAAGCATGGTGGCTATCACATTTCCAAGCCTATGGGGGTTATGGGATACTGGGGACCAGTTGTGGGTGGGATGGGGGATGGGGGGGGGGGGGGAGTGTGCGCCGGTGCTTTGATCTGGTTTCCTTAGAAAGAAGGAACTAGTACACAAAATTTGCTACTCGATGTCTACTCCCCCACCCCTAGTCTTCATACCGGAGCGTTTTATTATTGAAGGATACCCATTTTTTGGAGAGAGGCACTGTGGGGGCAATGGGTGTACAATGAGTTTGATAGCGCGAATTACCTTGACGTCTTGATTCGCTACCCAACGTTCTTCATGCTTGTGCCTAGCTACAAGGCCACTGCACCACCTCCCCTCCAAACTCCCCCCTCCCTACACCTCAAAAGAAAATAACACGAGCCGAGTTCTTTCTAAACATTTTCAGATCGAGCAGATCACTTTTTAAGAGACTTGCCTGTACGACCAAGTGCGTTTTCTGAGGTCTCCTTACGTAAAACAAGGCACCCGTGTTCCATTGTGGATTGAGTGTGTCCTTCTGTACGGGGGTTCTAACTTTCCGTCCTTCGCAGCTTATCAAGGCATAAGGATCGGGCGCTGAAATAACAGAATATGAAATTTTTTTACAAGCTTGTTTTTAGTGGTGCAATAAGGGCAAGACTGCCGATTTCCCCGTAAGCTCTGACCTTCAAGGTTATGACTAAGTATCTACCTTCGTTTTAACATCGCTTGGTCTCACAAGTGCGAGTTTTGGGAGACGCAGGAGAACCGCAAAAGACGCATTTTCACAAACCAGACGCATGTATCGTGTCACGTGGCCAAAAAGCCGGCAACCGAAATGTCCGACGGATTGTGGAAGCGGTTAAACATTTAGACAAGTGATGGAGCAAAAATTTAGTTTCTGTGACGGAATTGAAATCTGAATGTTACTAACTAGAAAGGTACAGACTCCCCAAACTTTGTTTTGTAAAGTAACCAGCTCTTACTCCTCTTGGAAGTTATCATTAGAACAGGCTTGATAAACGTTCAACCCTGGACAACAACAAAGTGACTGGTTGTTCTTACTCATTGATAGCGTGCTTGTTTTCTGAAGTCCGCCCGCTGATCTGACAGTAACGGAAATGACGCAGACGGGAGTACGACAATGAGGGAAGCAACACCAGATTTTACTTCCGGTGGAGTGCTCTTGGTTCAGAAACCTGAAAATTGCACACAAGAGGTGAAAAAAAAACCCTGAAAATTCCGAAATGGTACCTAGAAAACACACTGCAGTCAATTGAGAAATATAAAAGTAAAAAGCAGAGAGTAAAAGATAAACCAAACTTTTGACTAACGATTGACTACAAAAAGTAAATAACTTGGGACAAGAAAACGAACCACATACAATTGAAGAAAAAAAAATTAACTGAGAGAGGCAAAAAAGTTAACTACCACATAAACACTCTTCCCGTGTTACAAATCGACACTTCCGAGAGTTAACTGGAGGAAAATATTAATGATTGTTACACAGTCCACTTCGTACATTGCACTTGAAGACTTTTCAGTAAATATTCTCATCAGAAATTGTCCAGCTTTGTTTTGTTCGTATGTCGAGGGAACCACCACATATCTGCCTTTCTTCAAATGGAACTTATTCACCACTTCCCGAGCGTTGATGAAAATGGAGTCGCCAGCCTTTTCAAACATTGTGTGCAAGCGGTACTTTCTGTTCTCCTCGACCTGTGTAGAAATACGCAACTGTAAACAAAGAAGCTAAGAACCAGACAAATAGACAAACAGGTACTAACAGTTGTAAATACAAAAAAGATATAATTAGGCCGGCAGGCGGACTGATTCAGACTGACAGACAGACAGACCTGGACAACCCACTGTTGTCGATTAATCACAGTCTTAGGTAGCTAAGTGGTCAACACAATAGAGAACTGCTCCTAACACGGCAAACAGTATTTAAAGTTTATTCTAACGGTGAAGTTTTCGTTGCCTTTGCCGTCGTGGTTTGCTTGAGCTCCCTGTTGTTTTGCAAGGACGACAAAGAAATGTACCAAGAATTAAAACGCACGTGCACAGCCATTGTTCCGCTCATAAAACCTTTTGCTTAGCAACTTTGTCATTGCTGTCGTGATTTTCTTAAACCCACAATAATATTAATCCATCGCAGCAACTACTGTTGTATACAGTGCACATATACCGGTACCTTCATAACAAAGTAACCAATGGTTAAATTCTCCACTCCACGCTCTTTTTCCCTCCTCGTGTCTTCTTGCATTAAAGAAATCATAACTTCACCTTCCTCTTTGACAGAGAAGGCATACTGAAAAAGAAGTTATAAATATAACCTGTTTTTAGGGATCACAGTAAACTACAATGTCAAAACATCCACAGTTATTACATCCCATGTGCTGTAAAAGATACCCACGAATAAGGCCCAGTAGAGAGGTTATGCAACGTCTGTCTGAGTTTTTGACCATCATTCAATGAACAAGTACAAGGACGGACAAAAACATTGTACATGTAACTAATGTCAAAATGAGTGAATAGAGCTACTCGATCTGTGCTTTGGCAAGAAAAATTGACATAAAAATAACTTGAATTTATTTTATTGTAACAACACCTTGAAAAGGGGGCTTAAAGTGGTGGAAATTCTTCAGTCAAGCTGGAACACTGCATCAACAACCATATATTCCTTGATATCAGGAACAAGAGTTGTGCAACATCGCTCAGGCAAATGATTGAACTAATTTCAACACGAATAGCAGAGACAACAATCGACATTTTATGATATCAGTTTGAGCATGCTAGACTTTACCTGAGGGTTCTTAAGAAAAGTGCTTCTATTTTCAACACAGCCTCCAGCAGTGGAGCCTGGAGTCCAACGATAAGTGTGCTTAAAAACGCGCCATCTCTTTGACAATGTAAAGAAGGAAGTGTTCATGACATGACACAGGGTAGCATTGGTAAAATGTGAGCAGAAATCTTCAAATGACATCCTGCCAAAACAAGAATTCAGAGTGTAAGGCACATTGTTGTATATGTACATAAGGTGTACACTGTAAAAGGGTAGTGGATACGAGCCAAGTGGTTCATCAGGCCAGCCCTAGCTTATCCCGGTTTCTGTAGCATGAAGTGACTAGCAGAATTTCTACTCCCCCTGCATGGAATACTTGTCCATTGCAGGTTACCTCGTGCATTAAATTGACCAGTACCCATTTATACCCCAGGGTGAAGAGAGATACTGTGAGAGTAAAGTGTCTTGTCCAAGAGCACAAAAAGCTGGCTTGAACCCAGACCACTCCATCCAGAGTCAGTGCCCACTAACCATGAAGCCACCACATTCTGAAATCTCCAACTGAAAGAAGTTCAAGCAGTTGTACATACAGTTTTTTTTTAAACTGTTTTTTTAAAAGTGTCTTGACTCAAGAGACAGGAGTGTCAATTCATGATACCAGAATGTGGTCTCCCGAATCAAGACAAGAGTCCAACTTGTTTTGCGAGACGAGAATCTCGCCCCGCAGGGAGTGAATAATCACCAGTTTTGGTTTGGTGTATATGTCAGAGAAGGTCATTAATGATTAGTGACTCAGACTGCAGAAATTGTTACACTTACCAGAATTCCCCATCATTCTCAAAGACAATTCCAAGTTTTTCTCTGTCACTTTGTTTTAGTTTTTTCCATTCCTCTGAGCTGTTAAACAGGAAAATAAAAAGTGCTGCAAAGTAAATTTCGCACAATGCTTAATGAGACTTACAGAGCTAACAAATAGAGAATCCAAAGCAGACAGGATTAAGGAAAGCCAAGTTTGAATGACGTCTTTATTGCACTATTCACATAGAATTTACGTTACATTTGTAGAAGTAAGTTATAAATCAAAATTAAAATAAAGATAGAAAATTAACGAAATTAAGATGTGCACAGTGACCAAAGTAGCAGATGCTTCCGAGTTGGCCACTGCCACGTTAAGCTAACTGGCGTAGACAAAAAGCGTGATGAAAATAGATTTTAACCAGAGTAAAGGTGCTAAAGTAAACAAATGTCTAGGTGGATACATGAATCAAATGAACAATAGAAAAAAGAGGCTAAAGTAAACTAAATCAATATATTCTAGGAAACAGATTGCGAATTTAGCAGATATAGCTTATATTGTTTGAAAAAGGGGTAATAATGTAGTTTTTTTAGATGCAGTGGGATAGTCTCCCAGATTTTCGATGCAATGAAAGTAAAAGTAGAGGCTCCATAATATGTACAAGTGGCCTACGGAAGTTAAGGTTAGAGACAAATCTAGTGTAATGGCTATGGAAGTCAGAAGCTAGAGGTAAAGTTCCAGAAAAAATTGTTGGGATGCCTGTTGGATTGTTTATGATTTTATGTGCAAAGAGTGCTACTTTTAGTTTGAAAATATTATCAAGTTTTAGGATATCCAGTAAGTTGTAGTAAGGCGTGGCATTCTCTCTACTGTGTGCAAAAAAAATTGAACAAATGCATTTATTTTGCTTAGTTCTGATTTTATTTAGCCTAGTTTTGCAAGCACTTCCCCAACTAGTGATAGCATAGGTCAAATAGGGATAGATGAAAGAGTAATACAATTGTTTCAGAGTATGCAGATTTACATAGTGTCTCAATTTGGTAATAATTCCTATGTTTTTTGCTAATTTATTGTTAATATGCTTAATCTGAGGTCCCCAATTTAAGTGTTGATCAATATAAGCACCCAGGTATTTTATTTGGCTTTGGATCTTGATGCCATTTATATTAATACTTCCACTTAACCTTGAGGATGAAACTAGGATATAACTTGTCTTTGAAAGGTTTATAGATAATTTATTTGTGGCACAGTATTTAACTACTAACTTAAATTTGCACTTAATATGTACACTGTACATGTACAAGCTGCTAAGGGGAGAAAAACCACTGACAACAACATCGACAAAAGAAAAGAAAAGTCTAGCAAGTTGAAACCATGGAACTGATTATTTAAAAGTACACTGTACACATACATTTACAAGACTTTTCTTCATTTCTTAAAATGCCGCCTACTAATAAAATTAATTCTCCGTGGGGGAAATCTCTATTCCTCATAAGCTCGGCATCTCAGAGATTCCCCCGCCACAGTCACTCGTCCCAAGTAATCTAAATTTAATGTTGTTAATTAACCTGTTTATCTTAGTTTTTATTCTGCTTGTAATTCATTGTGTGGCAAAAAAAAAAATTAAAATTAAATAAAAAATAAAATAGAAAGTTTTGTAATAAAACATAGGGCTCCTGGCCTTCATGCTCAAGTGTGCATGTATGTTTATTTAATTGATCTAGAGGAAAATAATTATTTAATACTGTCAAGGGTTTTATTAAGGACTGGGCACCAAGTAAATTGAACAGCCGTGATCACTATTTTGCCTGGCTGGTTTGACTATCTAGTCAGAGGAAAGTGTTTCTAACAAAGAAATTATGTTCTAATAGTTTTCCTTGCCAGTAAAAAAACAGTTGCCTGCCTGCAGAAATTGTTAATGGATTTACCCATGTATACAGTCGTGACAATCCATTGAACTATCCTTGCAAGCTGGTGGCCAGTTAGTTTTGTTTTCTGACTGTATTTTCAAGAGCATTCATTAAAAACAGACTTGCATGAAAAAGGTGCATGGATTTATAATTGATAATTACTCGTCACTCCATGGCCCATTCCACTCCTTTTGTCCCCAGGGATTCCTCAGACGAATCATGTACAGGTGCTGCCGATTGAACAAACTGAAAAGACCCTCACCAATAGTGACCTGAAGACAGCAAGCAATAAAATGCAACAATTTCAATCATATGCATAATTATTAAAACTTTTACGGCCACATGTAGCAGTCTACAGAGAGTGCAAAATAACTGCATAAGCTGCATGTACTACATACAGTATACATGTCATTTACATGTACACTGATTCTTTCAGTCAAGACCTCAAAACTTGCCACACAATTTACAGAATTTAAAGTGTAATTATTTTTTGAGGGGAGAGGGGAATGTCGGGGAGAGCACAACAAACACCAAGTTACAAGTAATGACATGGCAGTAAAAATAAGTACGTAGTATGTACGTACATTTACTGCCCATCAGGGAGTACAGTAATGTATAGTTGCACAAATTTACCTTCTTTACTGCTGTTACTCCATATGCATGTCCCATGACTAAGCCAGTTTGTGTGCGTTTTTCCATCTCATCCCTGTTTTTGATCTACAGGTAAGTCAAAGGTACAAAATGTAAGAAACAATTAGTACTACTATTTGCTTTAAGCTTGCTCTTTGTGTATGCAAGATGAACCAAATACTGCCCTATGATTGGCTACCCAAGAGTGCAAGTTGCAGCTTTCTCCTCCTTATTATTATGCCCTGTTTCCAATACAAAAAAATTAATTCTTCATGCCAACATTAATAGCAAGTCCTTTCTGTGACAAAGTTTATTAGGTTAAGAAGGCTCAGGACATTGGCCTTGTTTTTTCCCTTTTTCTGTGTATTATTTATAATAATAGACCTACATGCAATTTCAGGGTCCAAAATTACATTGTACTTCGTTTAAGGCAGGTGCTAACTGCTACTTCACATGAAAATATTTCTGAGTAGACCTGACTATCGCAAGATTGTGTAGCTTACAATTTTGTTTCAATGGAGTTTCGTCAAATAGATACATGTAGCTTTCTTAGTTTGGAGACTAAACATAACATCATTTTCTTTTTACATGCCATCAGAACGAAGCCTTCCAGAGGCCATTCACAGAGCAAGCAGCCATCAGTTGCTTGAAATGAAAGAACGTGTTTCTGTCATGCACCCACGGTACGGCTGGGAGTTGAAACCGTTGACAACATGGAGATGCTAAATGTCAATAATACAGTGTGTGGATGATAACTGCTTGTGCGTCATTTAACAGCAATCCAGTTACCTTCATTATTGATCTAAATTATTTTCTGTGGAAGCTGTTGAAAACTTTGAAGAGATACATGTACATGTAAAGGGTATTAAGTTTCCTGCTTGAAACCAAATACAAAGATTTTTGATTTAAAATGAAACTAATTCCTTGAATGATGCTTCAAGATGCTAAAAGTTAGTTAGCACATGGCAACTACAGTTGTAGCCTCAAAATTCTGGTCGCTAACAGTCGATTTTCACTTGCATTGGAAACCAGCTTGAATCAAAGCCATGACCTCCAAAACACCAGGTGCTGGCACTTTATATACTGTACATGCAAGATGTCAGTATATTTGTCACATACAGTAAGCATTAGAGAACATACGGCGATAAATCGCGAGAACAAAGCGCGATATTCATCGATTATCGTTTGCATTACTTTTGCACAATACTGTAGTATTACCCTTATTGAAGCACTGATCAGCGACTTTTCCTTCATCGCTCTCTCCATACTCTTAAATAAAGTTTGCCTCTTTTCTGTATCTTGACTGTAGCCTCCATCTTTGAGATTAATCGATTCACACACTCCCCCAGTGAAATCTACCAAGGCATCACCAGTGTTACCTGCCTCTAGTGCCTCATAGGAACCAGCCAATCTGAGAAAGAATTGATAGCATTGTATAGATTTTGTACACTAAAAAATTAGATAGAAAAGTGAAGAGTTGGCATCCAAGCATATACCGTAAAGACGCGCAGATAAGCCGCACCTTTTTTCCAAAAATTTGCGATCAAAATCGTAGGTGCGGCTTATCTGCGAGACCATTTGGGAAAAGTGCTGTGAATTTCCGTGAATGGACACTTTCATGGCATAATACTGGAATAAATGCTACATTACAACAACAAGAGAGTATTGGTCATTGCTTTTGCGAGTTTGGTGGCTCCTAAAAAAGCCGTTGGTGACAAGTATAAGCTTATTTCAAGCTTACATTTCTTGCCGTTAAACCTTCCTCGTCAACAGGTCTTTTAACGGTTTATGGTCACTTTTCTTGAACAGGAGAACCTTACACAGCATGGAATTTCCATTCCCCCACAAAGTTGTTTACAGTGTCGACGACGGCCTGTTACTTCAAGGGTAATTGATCCTCCACGAGCGAGAAAATACCACGCTATTCTCGAGTATTCGTGCCCACTGTTTGTTCGCCGTTGAGCACTTTGATAGCAAATTTGTTGAACTGATTACCAAACTCTCTATGTGCAACGGGTTTTAAACCAACAGATGGCTCCCAAATATCTTTGTAGATATGACAGCTTTGTGTCTGTTATGCCCCTTATAACGAATAAATAAATTGCCACATTTTTTTCGCAGTGCTTCCGGTGTCCAGTCTTCCATCGTCCGATATTATGCCTGGTTACACAGCTTCGCACAGTGCATGCAAGAAAACAACAAATTTACGCGCAAAATTCTATGGAGAAATACTTGTGAACAAATACCACAATAATATCAATCATATGTCAAAAGTGGTGGACATGATGTTTATTCTACTAAAGAGCTGAAATTACGGGTAACACTTTAAAGTATTTTTCGATCCATTGTTGGCGAGTTTGCCTTGGATCAAGACAGAACACTTCATGATCTCGACTTTGGATTTCTTTCGAGTTTTTTTTATGAAAAACTTTTTTTCCAAAATTTGAGTTGCTAAACTCGGGGTGCAGCTTATCTGCGAGTGTGGCTTATCTGCGAGTCTTTACGGTACATGTACAGAGAATCTGACAGGATGCGGCGATGCGGATTCGCATAATTTACCTACTTCCACATCCTCCGCATCCTTGGGGCATTTTTCCACATAAAACTAGAAAATTGCTACCTATAAGCAAGAAAGCAACTGCTTACCATCCTCAGAAGCAAAAATAGAGATTGAGCATTTTGGAGAGGTTATTCACCCAAAACAGCGACAACACGCCTTTTCGTTCATAAACAATTTCAATTAAACCTCCGGGTGTTCCATGTGTCTTTTGATGGGCCTAGGTTCTAGTTTGGGACTTCCGGGGTCCAGTTTTCCTCATCTGATTTAATGCTTGGTTACTAAGCTTCAGAGAAACTCAACAACAAAAACTATGGAAAAACTGCGTTGAACGAGGAAATACCTGTCCATGAATAGCAGCAAAATGTCAAACATGTCATAAAGGACTAACATTTTCAGTAAGACGTTATTTGTGTATTTTATACATCGAAAAAACGCCAAGGAAACAGTTTTATTAATTTGAAAAATTTCTGCATAATCTGGCGTCTTTTCTGCATGATCATCACTTTTGTCCGCATAATTTTGACAAAAATTTCCACATCATTTTCCATGTTTTTCCGCACCCTATCAGATGGCCTGATAGTAGTATTAAACTATTACGCGGGCACCAAACAATGGAGTACAGAACAGTACTGTACTACCAGGATTTCAAGTATTACGCCATACTCATACATCTTATTATTGGACACGAACTTGACTTTGCAATTGACGGTAATGTGGGGAGTCTTTTCAAATGCAAATGACATTTTAATCCCTTCATAATGATAATTGCCCCACATGCACAAGTCTCCACTGCAGACTAGTTCCCTGCTCCAACACTGAGAATAAAAAAAGACTGCCCTGCTGCTATAATGTGTATTTGATACAGGGCAGGGCATCTGACAGGATGGGGTGGTGCAGATCCGAATAATACGCCTAATTCCGCATCCTCGGGGCATTTTTCTTACTAGACAATTGCTACATACATGTACATATATAAGCCAGAAAGCAACTGCTTACCATCCTCAGAAGCAAAACTAGCAAGAGATTGACCATTTTGAAGATTGATTAAGTTATTTACCCAAAACAGTGATGAAAACACGCTTTTCATTTGTAAACAATTTTAAACCTCCAGGCATTCCATGCGTCTTCTGGTGATGAGCCTGGGTTTTTACTTAGTTTTGTTTTAATATCCATTTCTATTGGTCCAGAGAAATCAAACCAGAACATTTTCGGACTTCCAGTGTCCAGTTTTCCTCATCCGATTTAATGGCTGTTTACTAAGCTTTGGACAAGCTCGACAAAATAAAAGACTAAAATTCTCAGTAACATGTTAAAGTGTACTTTAAACATTGAAAAGAGCTAAGGGAACAACTCTGTCAATAATTATTTTAGAAATTTCGGCATAATCTGGCGCCTTGTACGCAAAATCGTCACTTTCTTCCGCATAACATTGCCGAAAATTTATGCATGATTTTCCCTTTTTTTCAACACCCTATCAGATGACCTGACTGCATCAGAGAATGGCACAGTAAAAGTCAAGTGGCTAACTTATGACGGTGCTGAGCTCAGAAGCCAGCATGCTGAGAGCCTTCTGTAAAATACCTCCCAAGGAAAGACAAACATACATGTAGCTATTCATCTTACTTAGCATATGCCTTTTCAATTAAAGCACTCCAGAACTCATTCCTCTCAGTGGAGTGGACATACACCAGTTTGCCACCTATTGTAGGCAACAGATCATCAATGACGACTTCAGTCCATTGGCCCTGCCGGAAGAACCGAAACCTAAAGATCCCCTGATAGTTCCCAACATGCTCTGGGTCCCACTCCTGGTGCTTCATTTCCGGGATGACCTAGACAAACATAAAACAAGACAAATATGAAACAATAACCTGTCTACAAGACTTGCAGATACCCACTAAGTGTATGAATTATCATCTGCATGCCACAAAATTTGGCATGCATGGAGAGGTTTCATTAAAGTGGTACTATGATCAAATTTTTACCCCTTGATATTTTAGGTGTATCACATAGAATTCCATGAAAGAATAAAAACACTGTTTACTATTTGCAAATATCTGCATTAGTTCCGGAAATATTTAGGTTTGAAAAATGTGTAAAATATGCAAATGAGATGACTGATGATGTCATACACTAGCTCAACACAATATTGTCTCAAGACTACAAAAAAAATTCATAGTCAGAGCTATCTTGGCCAATTTGTGGCAGACACCACTGAGACTTGGTAGGCTAATAGGTCTACAGGAAACACACCTGTGGCTATAAAAGTCCTGTTCCTGTTGGCAACTCACTCTGTTTCAGTCCCCACCCAGTAATGTTGATTTCAATATGTTAGTGATTTTTAGCTTGAAAAACATCAAACGAAGCCACAAACTTGAGCTGACATATTTATATGACTGCTGGATCATGATCATATATCCATACCTACACCACGGACAGCTTTTTGGATTTCCGAAGGGGAGGGGGAGGGAAGGGCGGGGGTTCACGATTATGGAATTCTGAGGGCATGGGGAGGTATTTACGATTGGAAATCCGAAGGCATGGGGGTATGGTACATATGACCGCGGAAGCAGACGACAAGCATCGAGAGATCAGACATCTGTTTACGCTCATAACTTATAGCAGTGAACAGTAAAATGTGGGTTTCACCTTTACCTTCAGTTGATGAATTTCTTGTCACATGAATAAAATCTGAAAATGTATCTTGCCGCTTCCAAATTTCTTGTTACTCCCGTCTGCTGAACAGTAAACTACTGTAGTCCCTCACTTCCAAGACTACATAAAGCATATGGGTCGAGAACACTTTTCGTGCACACTACATGACATATATTAAATGGACGCAAGGAGGAAAGATTGAACACTTGACGGTATTTGCCCACCGAAAGATTTTTATTAAGAGTCTGAATTCGAGCTATTTTTCTTTGTAAACATCAAAACAACACAAGAAACAAAGAGGAGTAAAATTGCCGTTTAAGTGGTGTTTATTTTTATAGCGAAATGGAGTTTGCACAGCCTGGCCGCTAGGGGTAGGTTTTTCTTGTCGCCGAAGAGTAAAGCTTGTCGCCTGACGCCGCTAGATCACAGCCTTGAGGAGGCATAAATTCATGTTCATTTGTTCATAGGGCCGTTGCTAAGTCGAAAATGTACTTCCAATAAAATAAAACAGAAATTCTGAATGGGAGGGGGATTCTTCTAAGGGTGTGTGGGGGGTAATGCATTTTGGAATTTCCGAAGGCAAGGGGGGGTTAAAACATTAAAGCTGTCCGTGGATGTGTCAGTAATCCTGTAGCTCTTCCAGACCTCTATTTTTATTCGTCCGTATGACCTGTAGCTTCCTTTGTTATCCGGGCTAGGGGCATTGTTTCTGTTGTATTATCTATTGTTTTGTTCTCCAATCACAGACCGTGTCTGGAAAGCTACAGGCTTGCTCGGATGGGTATGGATATTTTCTGGAATTGACCAAAAGAATGCTGAAGGTGGCCAGAAATGCCTTTAATATTGGAGAGGTCTGGGATACAGTATGTTGCCATTGTAACAAAACTGCTAAGCTCATATTATGGAGTACATTTAGTACAATCTTACTGCAAAGAATCAAACATTTCTCATACAAATTGGCTGAGATATCTTTTTTCACCCTATTTAATCAAAATTTGGCTGAGTACTGGTATATTACATCATCTCTTGGCTGATTTGCAAATTTTGAATATCTCTGGAACAAAAGGAAATATTTGAAAATAGTATACGGCATTTTTCTTTTCATACAGACTACTTGTTTGTTTTAAAATGGCTTTAATAGGAAAGATGTGATTTTCGTCACAGTACCATGACTTTAAGTCCAGGTAGAATGCAAATTAAATTGACTAAAAGTTAAATAAATGTGAGGATGACTTTGCCCATTTGGTTTAGTGCATCTAGAGTAAATTTATCATTACAAAGAAGTTAATCAGTTCAAATCGTTTTGCCCGCCTGTGAAATGAAAACCAGTTGGCCTCCTGATGAAAACTGAATGTATGAAAGTCTTCAGTGGCCCACAATCATGTTTTTTGCAGACATACATGTCTGCATTTGTGCACTTGAAATGGTGCCCAGGAATTCAAAACAACAATCCAGCAAACCTTCTATACTCCTTAGTGGAGAGAGGCACTGTGAGAATAATTAACAGCACCTGTTAATAGTTTGCCAATGTTAGGACAAAACTCTGACTAAGCAATCATATCCCTGCCTGTGCAATTCACACCTCCTTGAAGGCCTAATGAAAATTGGCCTTAATGAAAATTGTAATAGAGGGATACAAACCTTCTCTAACAAAGATGGCTCCAGGGCCAATGATGAACATGCTGCCACAAACCAGCAGTTACCAAGCTTTCCCTGTGTAACATCATGACTGCTCATTCCATCCACAAACAGCTTTGGAGGATCAGGGGCACAAATATCCTGCAGATAAACAGTTACATGACTGTTAGTATTATTATTACAAGTAAAACAATTAATATATTAATTTACTGTGCACATCAATAATGACAATAGTAGGAATTTAAGCCTTGTGGTCTCATTTTTATAATTACTTTATAAAACAAATTAATTATTAATATTTTCTTTTGATTTTTGTGATACTAGCTGTGTCAGATCCTAGAAGACTATGAAAATCTGGGACCCACAGTACTACAGAATGATACATGTACATGTAGGATTTCCATTGAAACTGCTGTTGGTAGGTTAAATTTTCATTTTTCTTCTCCAATGTTTCTTGAAGTTTTGAACGAAAAATTAATGAGGACAGAGAAAATGTCAAATCTACATGTACCAATCAGCACTTTCCAAAACAGCCCACCGTGATGCCAAACAGTTATTGGTACATTTGAAATGGCCTGCATGCCTTGAATTCTTTTGGTTGCTGAATTTGGCACTGATTATATCAGGGCTTTCATTAAGCACCGATGGTCGACGCAACTCGTTGCCTACTTCGTCAATAAAAGTCGGCTCTTTTCACCCAAAAATTAAGTAAAAAGTAATATAAGAGAAATGCAATTAAAACTGGTTGATACAGTCGGTTACTCTACTCAAACCAGCTGCCTACTTCAGATGTTATCGAAAGCCCTGTTATATTGAGAAAGTTGTATTCCTGATCTCAGCACTCAATTTTCTTGGATAATGTTGGAGGGATGAAGCTGACAAATTCCCCGCTGATAATATTATAACTGAACAATTACGTGCTAAAAGGCTGTATAGTGCTATGCATGAATCCATGCCTCCTAAAACAATCACTCATGCCACGTACATTTTTCATTCATGCCATTTACATTTTATTTTACAGTTGAAAGCTGGAGAGAGCAGAGGAGAACGAGAAAGCAAAATATATACCAAATAGACATTTGAACTTTAATTATGCCTTAAGTTTCACTGCACAAAGAGCAGAGTGACATACAGTGTACATGTACACTGTAAAAACTAGTACTACCAGTATGTGACTTGTGGCTTCCCAGAAACAGGCTTCCCAAGCTCAAAATATGTGGTGTATGCAACAGCTTGTGTACATGTATATAGAGAATTATATGGGAAAATCACTGATGGTAAAAAAAAGATTGTGTAAATGACCATCTCATCCTACCTCAAATGTGTGGTGAACTTGTCTCTTGTGCCGATTTTAGAGCCATTCTGATGCCTTTTAGTGAAGTTATTTGAAACCGTTACTCCTCCTTCTAAAAGAATGGAAAGGCAGACCACTCCATCCATCGCTGGCCAGATGTCACTCCACAAATCGCTTTCTCCTCAAAAGGAAAAGTCGCGAATCGCAATAATAACAGTTCCATAAAGCCCAATAAATTTTACTCCAAATATGGGTGCTTCGGTGCTGATGTCTGACCAGTGACGGATGGAGTGGTCTGCCTTTCCATTCTTTTAGAAGGAGGAGTAACGGTTTCAAATAACGTCACTAAAAGGCATCAGAATGGCTCTAAAATTGGCACAAGAGACAAGTTCGCCACACATTTGAGGTAGGAAAACTTTATTTCAAATGAGATAGTCATTTACACAATTTTTTTTTATGATCGGCGATTTTCCCATACAATTCTCTATATACACAAGCTGTCGCATACACCACGTATTCTAAGCTTGGAGAGCCTGTGCACAGGCTTGCATGATACGTACATGAAAATCTCGTATCATATTAATTTTTTAAGCCTTCCTCTATTTTGTTAAGTAAAATTCCCAAGAGCATGGGTCACATATCTATCCCAACTTTTCAATATTCCAGATTAGAATATCAATTGAAGATAAAAGACTGATTGAAGTATTAGATCCCATTTTAATACAATACACGTACGTACATTGTATAACAGTGTATAAGAATAAAGTAGGAATATATGCAGATGCATAATTTTTTCAATGAAAATCAGTAGAAAAGTAGGCTGATGTATAAATGACCAAAATTGGTTTCTAAAGCAGGATAAATAATAAGACAACCTAATTAAAGCATAGAAATTAGAATAATATAATGTTTACGTTTGTGGTATGGGCCCTTCGTAAGAAGTACATGTAGGTAGACCCTACAGTCGACTCTAATAAGACATAAAAGCGCGAAGTAAACGATTTAAAATTCAATGAATGGATCAGACTCGGCTTGCCAACAGGGAGACATTGAGCTTAAATGACAGCTTTTATGAAATTAGGGTGTTTACTGAATTTCAAACAGCTCGCCACAACAGGGCAATATCGTAGCGATTAAATCCCGCACATTAGCCTTAAGCTTAGTGAGGTCTAACGTAAATAAGTTATCGCTATCCAAATACGACGGATCTAGGCTGATGGATGGCGTGTTATGCGAGATCAAGAACGAATTTAACTAACGCGTGCAAAGGCTTCGGAAAATTGAACGCACTAAAGCAACCGGGTGCGCAGAGAAACATTCACAAGACAAAGGCTTCAAAACACATTACAGGAAATGAAATTGAAATCCCGCTTGGTGACACAGTTCCTGTGTTTTTTTTCCGATCGATATGTTAGAAAATTAAAACGACTGAGGGGCACAAAATCAAAAAGGAAATCATCTGTGATGAAGCATAACTTACCTTTGGCCTCTTCCATTCAACTGGCTCTGGAGGTGTTGCGCGGCTAAAATACAAAGACTTCGTCTCTGGTGGAAATTCAGGATCCACAAATAGTCTTTCATCTCTCTCACACTGCGCCTTAAGCTTGTTGAAGCGCTGATTTCTATGATAATACAACTTAACCATGTTTCTTTTAAAAAGAATCTTAGCTATTAAGCCACGTTTATATTGATGTCGCTCACGGGCTGGATGTTCCAGAAGCCTCGTAATCATTCGCGCGGAAATTAATTGAAATGCTGCAACGCGATTGCTTGACCTCAAAAGTGCAAATTATTACAGGAAGTTGAGCCGCTTTGCTATTTTTCTGGACAGCGGGGTTCGACATGGCAACAGAAGTTGTTGTAATCGACCGCCTTGTTCCAATATTGATACTTTTACTCGATCCTTGAAATTCGGTATATAATACATCAACATGCCAGGTAGTTGTAATGTTTGAGTGGACTGTCGTGTAAGCTACCAATTACCTGATTATTTATGTTATCATGTTTGCAGAGAAAGTTCGTCTCGCTAACATACACGAAGCTGTACGTTATGGCGATGTGTTGGAACTTCAAAGCATGGTTCAACGCGGCGCTGGAATCAATGATGTTGATTCTAAGTTTAAGTTCACCCCATTACACTGGGCAGCTCATCATGGAAGTTTAGAGGTACGAATTGTAACGAATTGTTAGTAAAATTGCATTATCATTTATGCTGTAACCGATTTCCGTAGGAAGCCTCTAATAATTTGCATAATCTCCAGTGTAAACACGGTACAATGTACATACTTTAATATCATCAGCTCACATGTAACGCACCAAGTCCGTAGTGATATAACTTTATGTTTTAGATCATATTTGAACTAATTTTAATTATTCGTAATGAAAAAGAGTCCATATAATGGGCGTTGACCGACATTTTATAATTCAGCTCATAAGAATACCGTAAGTGTCAAGTTATCAATAATAAAATTATTTATAATGGCTGCCTTGTCATGATGAATGATTTATTACGAAAGAGTGTGTGAAATCTATGAACCTGAGTATTTTTTATTTGTGTATCGATTAAAAATAAATTACGAGGCCCTGATGAACCATCTACACAAAATTTGCAAAATTAAATTTAACAATGTTTATAAATAATCTCTGCAAAGCATATCACATACTTGCATAATTATTATTATCATCATAGTTATTATTATTATAATGTTGTTATGGTGTCTGAGTAGTATCTGATGCAGTGCATACATGTGCATTTATTATTAAAAAGTTCTATATGACTGTATTAAATTTTAAAGGTCTAATTAATTTCTCTGGTAACAATTTAAAGATTGGGAGAGTTGCCTAAAGAGTTATTAGTGTTGTTTTGTTCTTTTTTTCAAGTGTTTACATTGGTTACTTTGGCATGGATCTGATCACTCAGACAAAACTCCCCAGGGATGGACGCCATCACATCTTGCAGCAATCCGAGGACAAGATGCTTGCCTTCAGGTACAGCATTCTCTAAATGATGATTGTTATTTTAATTATCAATGGTAAGGCATATTTTTATGTAATACTTGAATTGAATATGGTAGTTATTTTTCCTAAATATTGGATCTCTTTACCCAGGTTACTATCTATTACACAACCTCGTTCCCAGGTTCCCTGGTTGGGTCTGGTCATGTAAGTCCCAGAATCTGGGATATTACAATTAAATTGTTGAAAAGAGGGGCACCTGTGTCTATGCTTGGCCTGCGGGAGTGCAGAATATGTTGTCACCAAAATAAACAAGGAACGGCGGTGTTATTTTGCCAACTGCGATTTTTTAATCCTTCATCTGATAGTGGAAATCCAAGTTGCTGTAGGTTGTGTGGTCTGGTTCAGTTAGGAACGTTACATATCGTAAAAGTCTCCTCAAGGAGGCAAAGGAATAATAGCATGCTGCCACAAAGGTTGTGTATGGAAGATCTTGGAGTCATCTTTACCATCGGAATGAATCAAAATTGCATCTATTGTGGAGGTCTTGTGAGCGGTGATTGAATAATTTTAGTAAGAATGTTCAGGGCCTTGATCACTGAAAGCCGGGCGGAAGTCACTTCGAAAGGAACAAGATGGTGAGAAGATTTACTGAAGTGTCACTGCGCGGTTGGCGTGCTGAACTTTGCAGAGCATTGAGACCCGACTAAGAGCACAAGGCTTAAGGATGGCCATCACTCGTCGAGGTCTGCTTTTTGCCATCGTTGCTGATAGAATGGATTTATATTTGGCCGAAAGGAGGCTAGAAAAAGAAAAATGCAGTTTTTATTGTGCCCTATTTAGTAAATTAATGTATGTGATAGGTGTTAAAGACTCCAACGGTGCTATAGACAACTGTCTGCAACTGCGCATATGCCGTGCTATTTTAGTTTTCGATCTCTTGACCTTTCCTTGCTTCATGCGTGTTTCTGAGGGTTACTTTATGCCATGTTACAGGGTTCTACATAAGGGCTGGCAGCCGGTGAAGTTCGCGACCTTCTCTGCCAGGTTTTGCCGGCTACTTTCATTGCTTCACTAGTCAATGTACAGTGTAATGTCAAGGAGATGAGGTTTATCAGGTCCCACAACCTTCTACTTTTCACAAAACTGCAGCTACTCAAAATCTTAAAGAAAACACTGTGTTATTAGGCAAAATGGAAATTATAAGTAGAGTGGAGCACAGTTTGTTGCATCTTAACCATTAATATCATATTATTTTATCTTTGTCCAGCTTTTCCAGTCAGACTGCTGTAGGTTAACTTTGAAAACTCTGTACGTTTGTCTAGAGACATTCTTATGTTTTTTTGGATCAATCTGCTTGAATGCATTTAAAGGAGAAACAACACTTAATAACTATCACTTCGGAATAAAATTGTGCTGCTCAACATCCACAATTGAAATGTGACTCTCTTTCCATAAATCAAACGGGTACGACCGTAACAACATCACAACATTAACCATGGTAAATTGTCTCAAGACAGACTTGCCTAACCTTTAGATAAACGTTGGAATAGATACTATTTGAGGTTTTAGCCCGAAGGCTACTATTAAACATTGCGGGTAGTATGGCAGTCGCAGCAGCATGACAAAACTCAACGTGACAAACTGCCTGACGTTCTCAATCGTCAAAGTAGCATGTGACCAGACCGGCAACCAGGGTCTCTCCTCGCTCGCCCAGATGATAGACCCTGGGAACAAGGTTGTCTATTACAAACTTTCAAGGCTTAGTGATTATTGAAAACTTAATTTATTTTAATTAATTATTTGATATAATATTATATTTTAGGCCTTGGCTGCAAATGGTGCCGACCTCAATGAGAAGGATAATCGGGGTAATTTACAGTAAACTGCACTTCGTATTTTATTATTATTATTATTATTATTATTATTATATATAATGCCTCTTAATAATTAATTCTCATGAATATCCTGATTACATTTGTGTATCTTAATGCTCAGCCATTCCAGCAGAACTTTACTCAAGTCATGAATAGAAAATTTGTTATTATTTGATGGTACTTTCTTTTCAACTTACATGTTACAGGTTGTACTGCAGCCCATCTTGCTGCAGCGCATGGCAACTCTTACTGTCTGCAATCCATACTGAGGCATGGAGTGGTGAGTGGTTGTTATGTATTAAACTAACATTGTAATAAAAAATTGAGAGAAGTGAACTGATTTTAAGACATGACACAAACGTGGGACAAGTCAAAACTCTGAGCCCCCGACAGGAATCGAACCCATGACCTCCCGAACACTGGGCGGGCACTCCACAATGTATCCACTGAGTTACAAGAACTCATGGAGAGCAAGGTCATTTAACTTAGTTCATAGTGGCAGATGTCCTTCATACTGCTAGGATCAACACTGTCAAAGTCATTGTGTGTGTGATAAGTGAATAAAGATGGCAGGGGAATTTTAAAATTTACCATCTTGACCATTCATTGAATTGAAGTTGTAAATTGTTGATTTCATATTATAAGTTATTATTTATAATTACTGAGTGTAGAGCAAAAATTCAACCACCATGCATATAAGGGTGGTAGGAGATACGGTAGCTATTAAATAAATACTAAAAAATGTTTGAAAATCGATGAGTAACCAGGGGGCATAATTAAAAAGTTAAGAAGATGTTCTCTACTTAAATTTTTTTAAAAACACTGAGCTTTCGATTGCCAGTCTGCAATCTTTAAAAAGTAGGGTGTAAAAAGCGAAGGTAACGATATATATATATGTACAAAAAGGTGAGAAAATAACGAACAAAATAATATAAATAAATACAATAATACAAAAGAAATACTTGTGTGACAATAAAATGCTAAAAAACATGGATAAGACTACAATAAAATTGAGTATTGTCTTGGCAACTGCTTAGAGTTATTGTCTGCCTGGCTAGTAATTGCAGTGTGCCAGGATTCCAGCGTTTTTCTTAAGCGTGAATTGCCTCTGTCGATGACGCATGCATTCTCAAAATCACTTATGTGGCCTTCGAGCCACGCATGGCTGGCAATATTGGAACCACTCTTAAAGTGCCCCTGTGACAAAAAATAAATTTTGTATTTCAAAACTATGTTAACTAAACACTAAGTGACCCTTGTTGTAATCCTTGATTTAAAAAAGGCACCTGTTTATTTTAACTGGAACTTTCCTATTTAATGATCCGCCATTACTAAATTTAAGTTCTTGAGAGAGCTGGATCGAGGAGAAAATGACGTCAAAGGCTCACTAGTTTAAGAATGTGATGCGTGTGTACGCTGCAGAATTAATATGCAGCACGGGAGTTTTGGGCTTTAACACTTTTAAACTCGCACTTTGCATACATAATAAGCTGCGTTCACGCGCTGAAATTTTAAGCTAGTGAGCCTTTGACATCACTTTTCCCGGATCCAACCCTCTAAGGTCAAATCGGTCAGGTTTGAACGTGAGTGATGGCGGATCGTGAAATCCAAAACTTACACTCCAAGTAAACGGCCTTTGGATAAAAATGAAAGGTCAGAATTTTGCCAGTCAAGTGTTAAGCAGACACACTTTCAGAATCTCAATAAAAAAAGGAAGTGATTCTTTTTTATCACAGGGGCACTTTAAAAACTTTGGTGTTTCGATTGTGTGTTCCTTTTTTATAGTGTGTAAGCATCTCCCTGTTTCTCCAATGTAATTCCATGTGTAGTCCACACAGGGGATTTTATAGACAACATTCATTTGTCGATCTGATGGAGGTCTTGATTTGGGAGACGCAAATTCCTGTTGCAGGGTGGTGGTGGCTCGGATGCCATTGTTGTTGAGAATTCTTGCAAGTGGCTCAGTGACACCTTTGATGTATGGTAAAACTGCAAAGCCATTTTGGGAGTCTGGTTGGTCTGTCCACTTAAAGAACATTCCTACAGCACTAACTCTTCAGGGGAAGGAATGACTTCAGAGGTTGAATTCTTCTTTGAGATGTTCGATATAGTTGCTGATGGGTAGCCATTTGATTTTAACGCGTTAGAAACATGGATCAGCTCTTTCCTTACTCCTTCAGCGGTGCTCGGGTGGTTGAGTGCCCGGTTTATAAGAGTAGAGGCAACAATTATTTTGTGTTTTAGCTCGTGATGAGAGTTAAAGTCCAGGTATCTGTCAGTGTGTGTGGGCTTTCGATGGACACCGATAGTAACTGCCCCATTCTTCCTGGTTATCAAGGTGTCTAGAAAGGAAATTTGGCCATTGTTCTCAGTTTTCATGGTGAAAGATATCTTAGGGTCAACTGCGTTGAGAGTGTCATGGAACTTATTTAGTATACGGAGTGTTCCTTGATGATGACAAAACTGTCATCTACGTAATGTTTCCAGACTTTTGGCGGTGTTGTCGAGGCGGCGATTGCCGATTCTTCAATTACTTCCATACAAAGATTGGCTACGACGGGGCTAACTGGGCTCCCCATTGCACATCCGTGTATCTGTTTGTAGACAGAGTCGTTAAACATGAAGTAGTTGTTAGAGAGGGTGAATTCTAAGAGGGAGATGATTTCATCGGGGTTGAGCTTTGTTCTTGAGTGTAGCGTGGTATCCTCGTCTAGCTTTTTTCTGATGTAAACACTGGCTTTATCAACAGGGATGGCCGTAAAGAGTGAAACGACATCAAACGAAACCATTACTTCATCCTCAGCAATTTCTTGATTTGCAACTTGTTTGGTAAAGTCCATCGAGTTAGAGACAGAATAGCCATTAAGGTTCTGAATAGGTGTCAAGATGTCCATCAGGAATTTAGAGGTGTTATATAAAGCAGAACCAATGCACGACACAATGGGCCGAAGAGGGTGATCTGCTTTGGGGTGTTTGATTGAGCCGCGTATGGCGGGTGGAATCGCATCAGTAGATCATAGTTTGTAGTATGTAGAATCATTAATCTTGCCTTTCTTATTAAGATCCAACAACTTGTGGTTTAATTCCCTCTCGATCTTAGCAAAGGGAGGTTTTTGGACCAACTGGTAGGTCTGGTGATCGCTGAGTAAAGTTTCCATTTTCTCTTTGTAATCAGCTCTGTCCATAACCACAGAACAGTTACTTTGTCAGCTTTCATTATAACACGAGAGACATCTTCCTTTAAGCTTTTTAATGCTTTCCTTTCAGCTTTCCTTTCAATCTTTCAGCCTTATCCATGTTTTTTAGCATTTTATTGTCACACAAGTATTTCTTTTTTATTATTGTATTCATTTATATTAATTTGTTCCTTATTTTCTCACCTTTTTTTACATATATATCTTTACCTTCGCTTTTTACGCCTTACATTTAAAGATTACAGACTAGCAATCGAAAGCTCAGTGTTTTTAAAAATTTTTGCCAAAGAACGTCTTCTTAACTTTTTAACTAAAAAATGTGCACATATTAATAGAACTTTACAAAATCATAACAGTGAGGAGTTTAATTTCCTGAATGTTTTGCTTGTGGGATTGTTGCTGTGTTGGTAGTGTGGGTTGGGGAATATGTTGAAATTTCTAGTTTTGTTTCAAAACTCATTCTAACCATTTTCAGGACATCAATGCTACTGACAACATGGGTTGGACTCCGGTACACTGTGCCGCTTTTCATGGCCGATTAGGCTGTCTACAGGTATCACCTACTCTTTTCAAATGATCTAAAAACGTTCAGTAATAGGCAATGAGCATGAGAGCAAAGCGATTTAAAGCCAGGAAAGACAAGTTGGTGAAAAACGACGGATACTATTTTTATTCGTGAACACCAGCTTCACTTGCCTACCTGTGTCTTGTGGCTTCAACTTTTGCTCCTGTCGTTGCCCATGAACTGTTAAGGAAGAACCTGGTTGCAAGCTGCGTTTGTTGTACATATTACAGTCACAGTATTTTTTTTTTTTGGAAATTGACAAGTTTTTGTTAGTGAGTCTATTTTATTACAAATGTAGGGCATACATTGAAAAAATGATACATAGTTGTAAGTACTGACATGGTAATTTAGCATTATTTCACCACTCATATGTCGTCACCTGTTACCAGCTTCTTTCCAGATGGGGTGCAAGTGTGGATGAGGTGGATCACTCTGGAAGCACCCCAGGTTATATAACTTAGGTCGTGTTCTATTGGGTTCAACTGTTTCAACCGAAAGCGGTTTAGGTTAACGCAGTTGACGTTTTCCAATGGAACACTTTTCCAACCATTTTCGGTTGAAACGCGGTCACTCCTGGGAATAGTCATTACCAGACTACCGTGTAACCTTCCTGTCCGTGGATCCACGGGGTAAACATTGCGGGTTCTCATCATGCTCGTGCTGTTGTCTCTTTTGTTCTCTGGGAGGTTTTAGAAGAAGGTGTCATAAAACATGAATCAGAGGATGAGCTAGGCGGACACCATCCTTGTTGTTTACAAGGAGCGTCACATGAGCAGTACTGATTGCACAACTAATCGCGCAAGTAGCAGCTGTTAGAGCCCACAAAAACAACAGCGGTTGTTACCAAAGAATGCTTTTTCAACCATTTCAACCCAGTTTGATGTGGGTTGAAAAAGTTAAGCAACCAAACCAACGAAAACGGTTTTTTGCCAACAGAACACGAAACAACTCAACCTACCCAACTAACCTGAAACAGTTGATCCCAGTAGAACATGACCTTAGAGTGTTAACTGTACAGTAACATATAATGTAGCATAACATAAAATTGTCCTAACTACATGTAAGAAACAATGGCTAAATTTCTGTGTTCGATTCCTTAAAATTTGATTACTGGCCAATATCGTAAAAAAATTTAAGCCTGCATACATTGTTTATCATGTTCCATCAGAAAGCAACCAAATGTGTTAAAAATAGCATCATATTTTAAATTATGTTACAGTTATACAGTGTATGTACATGTAATTTTGTATGAAGTAATAACCCCAGAAAATGCAATTTAATTGTCATGGCAAAATTCCTATTTAAGAATTAAATTTAAAATTCATTTTAAAAATTTATCTCTTCCTCTCAAAGTGATATAAATTTCTCAGATTTGGGGGCCTAAAATGTGATGATGCATTATTTTAAGATGTGTATGGTACCCATGAAAATTGAAATCAAACAAACCAAAACAAAATGAAACAAAACATAGCAAGAAAACATGAAACAATCACAGAGGAAACAGTTAAAAACAATCACCGGTATATTAATGTGCTTTGTCATATTTTGGCTAAATACTTTAACTTGTGTTTGTTCAGCCCACTTAGCAGCAAGTGAAGGTCATCTTCCTTGTCTTAAGTTCATTGTCTGTGCTGGAGCAAGTATTGATCACACCTTGAATGCTCGAAATGATCAGGTACACAAACTGAAATCCTTTTTTCCTTGCTTTTGGTGTGTCAGGTTTCTTATTTGTTTTATCATGTCTCACTCAGGGTGACACACCTAAAAATCTCTGCCAGCAATTCTACAAAAAGGATTGTATTGATTACCTGAATGCAGTAGGTGAGTCTGAATTTGTTCACAAGGAAGTAGTTTAGTTATATTGTCCACCCTCAAACATTTGGTGTAAATGTTGTGGTTTGATTTTATTTTTGGTTTAATTTTTGTTAATTATTTCTCTGTTAATTTTTGTTAAACCAGTTTAAATTTTTCAAACTGGTTCATATTTTAAACTAGTCTAATTTTCAATTTTGAACAGAATGTGAGCATGTGTCATTGTAATTTGGGTTAAGCACTCAAGTTAGTGATTAGGCCTAAGCACTTATTTAGAATGGTTAGCTTTGATGTTAGGCTGGGAACTTTGCATATGACTTAGTAGTTTGGGTTGAGCTTTCAGGTTAGGGATTAGGTCTAACCACTTATTTGGAATTAGTTAGCTTCTTAGTAATTAAGACGAAGTATGAATAAATTAAAATTTATATGTATTTTTTAATAAATTAAAATTTATATGAGAGAGGCTTGGGGTAATGAACTGATATGAAAGCTCTTCCATCCATTGCTTTCATGGTCAAGTGGTAATGACCCCGGTGAGTATGAGATAAAAAAAGTGAAAACTACTGTTAATTAGTATTCACACTTAATGGGGATTTGGGGGAAGAGGTAGAGTAGCTGAGGGATAGAATAAATCAGGAGGAACTCAGTGAGAATAGGATTGAAAAGAGATATTTTCCCTTTTTTTAAAGATAGTTGACAAAAAAAATCAAGCCAGTTTGAAAAATTCAAACTGGTTTAAAAAAATTTAAACTGGTTTAAAAAAAATTAAACCAAACATAAAAAACAAACCACAACATAAACATCTTTATTTTTCTTCATTTTTCAGAATACGACCTGCTACACCCTGAAGACGAAGAAAGTAAGTTGACACTTAACCAAGACCACCTCTCTGTAACAACTAGCTTTTTTTTGTCTCAGCCATGCTCAATCCATACTTTTTACTACTAAATTTTCCACAATTTCTCAGTTTCCATGTGAACTTTGAGGCCTATTTATCAACAATCAGTTGAAAAATACATGGTTTTTCAGCTGCTGCTAAAAATTTTGACCAATTGTCGTCATGATCTGTTAAAAATGATACTTAAAAAAAGTCATTGAGAAGTCTGTTCCAAGTAAAGTAGCTCAAACGACATTGCTGACTTTTGAAAATAATATTATTGTATAGAACTTGCAAAGCAGATTCTGCAATGCTCGTTGCTGTTTTACAGTGTATGGCCTCTCCGTCTTTATTTATTAATTATTTCTCTACTTGTAAGGCATGTCTGTTATTTACTAGCACGCTTATGTTTCTTCAGACCTCGCTTTCCCAGCACATGTTGCAGCTTACAATGGTGATCTGGCCCAGCTGAAGATGTTGATAGAGACTGGAGTAGTTTCTGTGAATGAACGAGATGACAAAGGATCGACGCCTTCGCATAAAGGTACGTGGATCGAGTATCCTTAATGTGCTGTGACCAAAAGTAGATTTCGTTTTACCCTTTGATGCCCAAGGAGCAATATACGGCTAATTAATGGTCATGTGCTTTGTACCACTTGTGACGTCGTCAATTTAAATGTTACCAGATATTCTTAATAAGCAGATAGTAGAGCTAGGATAGATCTATCTGCACAACAGTCAAAATTACTTTCATCCTTACTATACTTTGGCCCAGTATAACGTCCACATATAAAGGGCTAACCCGTATACGACCGCTCTCATGTGGCTTTGATAGCTCAGTTGGGAGAGCACTGCACTGGCATCGCAGAGGTCGTGGGTTCGAATCCCGCTCAGAGCCTGAATTTTTTTCAGGTCTCTGTTCTAGTAGTGTTACGGCCGCACTTGCATTAATGACCGTCATAACAGTCAGTTTTCGATATCGACAGTATTCTGTAGTAAATTGAAAAACAACGTTATCAGTTTTGGTGCAAAAATGGTGTTAAAATGGCTTGTCATGCCTATAATTCATCAAGGTCCTATTTCCAGGCTTTGCCCATAACTATCACCCAACTTTTTAAGGCAGCCAGATAGAATATGAAACGCACAAGGTAGCGAGAGGAGGGGGATTAATGGGTTTTCGGATCGACGGATTTGGCCCTAACAATTGCACGGATTGTGGATTTTTGCGGTAAATCGAGCGGATAGGCGGATTTTGAAAACATAGTGGATCGTGGATCAGCTGCAATTTTTGACGCGGATTCCGGATTGTGTCTGTTTATGTTCAGATCTTGGGTCCTGAACGAAATTTGGATCATAGATCTTTCTTCAGCCTTGGTCGGTATGTTAACGAGTTTATCCAAAATTAATTATTTCATTTTTCGAAAGAAGTTCATTTAAACTCAGGTGTGAGACTGTTATTGCAATTGTATTGTGTTATGATCATCAAGCATGTTGCCTTCTTTACAATTTGGGCGAAATTAACTCTGGCATTCACGTGTACCAGTTTACCTTTGAACCTTTACACTTCTGTTTTCGGGTGTGGTTGTGGTTTAGGATTTGGACAAAAATCTTGACGGAATTGGAGCAAGAAAGGCACGGATCGGCAGATTTGCATGCCCCTATTCAACCTCCTCCGAGAGGGTAAAAGGGCCGAGAAAAACGATAGGAAAAAGGCAATAAAAAATTCGGAATTATTATATTCCACATTTTTGTACCTGGGGAAATCTATCTGTTTGGCAAAAATAGCTTTTTCAACAGAAGCAAGGCCTATTTAGCGTTATGGCAACCAACAACGTTTCAAAGTTTCAATGGGCTAGGTAGAAACAGTAGAATTTGTTCCGATTTCGAAAACAGCTAAGTAAATTTAATCTGCGAAGGTTGATGCGTACATAAATTGTATAAGGTTATAAGCTGCTCAGTCTCATACACTTAATGCTATATTCACATTTGTTTTTTCCGTTCTTTTGTTATTGACAGCGGCGGGAAATGGTCATGTACAAGTTTTACAATGGCTTGTTGAAAATGGAGCAAATTGTGAGTAATTTACGATAACGTGCGATGTTTTCAGTTTGTAAAACAATTATCAGAGGTTAAATTCTTATAACAAGCGCTGCAAGTGACAGTGTACAGAACTGAAAACATTTCATGCTTAGAAAAGCATGCCGTTTAACCGTACGAAATGGTCGTATTGTTAACTTGACCAGATCCCAGTTTGCTTGATAGCTCAGTTGGTAGAGCACTGTACCGATAGCGCACGGGTCATGGGCTCGAATCCCGTTCAAGCCTAATATTTTGCAAACTTAATTTTCAAATCTGCTTAAGCTTTGTTTATAACTGCAATGATCATTGGTGTCCTCATATATTTCTTTGTGGTTTAAATATATGATCTTTCACGTATTCACTCATGATCTGTGTTTGTTTTAATCCGCAGTAAGGATTGTCAACTCTGCTGGTGAGACGCCCAAAGACGTTGCTCGTAGATTTGGTCGTCTGGGTTGTATTGCCATTCTGGGTGGTGACTCAGGTAAATACACTAAATGAACGGAATTGTCTTATCAAGGCTTTTTCCCTTTTCCCTTACCTTCACATCTCCTTTCTGAATGTTACATGTATTCAGTGTATCCTCACTATCCATTTTTGTGTCACTGTGTGCAGCATTAAAGAATAACATTCCTCTACTCTGCAGCTACAGTTAGTAGTTGTGTGACTTACCACCAGTTTTTGTCTGTTTCTTGTTAATCAGATAATGAAGAAAACCTTGTCGATGAAGGAGCCGAAGACTTCAAGCCGTCCGAGCCACAGTCCAAAGCTGAGGCTAGAGGTGTTAATATAATTCCCGGCTTTTCATTCACAGTTGTAAAAACTAAAATGATAAATCATGATTCTTCTGTGCAAGACTTCCAATACAGCGACCTGCCTCTCCCACCAGCGATCTCCACTAAAAAAAAACTTTCTCTCATCTCTTCTTTTCACATAATATTGTCTTTGATTGGCTTTCAATATTAGTAGTTTTCTGCTCTGTCTGCTTCTTTGTCAGTTCGCAATCAGAGCAATGTCTTGATACCCGGAATATCTTACACTATCACCACTTTTCATGGTTCTGTAACTAACGAAGAACTGGTTTGCAACACGCTGCCCCATACCAGTTGACCTGCGCCTCTTTTAGGCCTGTACTATTTTCTCTCGTTCTTGTGAATCTGCACCTCCTGTGTTCTTAGGGCTGTGGTCATTGTTTGTGTCCTTTATCTATAGTTTTTGGTTGGTTAGTTATAAAGAACTTTGTAAACGGTGCAGGTTGGATTCCACCTCCATCCCTTCCCCCCGCCAATACCTTATACCTCTTTCAGATCCTCTCGTGTTTTTATGCTTCTCTTGTTCTCTTTCATTGATTCTGGTGAGCAATATACCATCTTGCTTTAGGAAACAGCGTGACTGTTTGCTAAGATTACGGGGACTTACTCACGCTTTAGTTGATCTGTTCTATCCTACTACATTTTCCATGCTGATGACATTTCTTTGTCTTCGCCAATGGTGTAACTCTTGAAATTGCACTCGTTAACTTAAGCCATTAAGTCTTTTAGACTAATAAATAGTTTGCCCAGTCAAAGCACATATCGCTCAAAAATTGTAGTAACTCTATACAATTCTTTACAAAAAGGAATCATCTTATCCCTTCGTGTCTTTTTGAAGACATTCTATTCTGCTATCGCTTCCTTTCTCCACTTTGTTCCCTAGCTTTTCCATTTCTGCTCCGTGACGACCGAGATCCGGAAGGTACTGACCCTCCATCTCGTCTTCTGGAAACTTCGCATGATCACTTCGAGGAAACGAGGCAGAAACGACTTGAAGATGCTCAAGGTATCAACAGCTAAATTATGTTGGCTTCAAAATCAGTCGGGGCATAAACGTACTTGATTTCGTCAACATGGCCTCTTGCTGTGTCTTTCATATCTTATAACTTTACTCAGTCCCAAAGTTTTTCATAGAATGTCTTTCCATTGCTGGAATCTAATTGCCTATAACAGACTTGGAGAATTTTTCCAGTGTCGATCAGGTTTGTCAATTTTCTCTCTGGGTGTATACAATTTATTAATTTCGTTTTTCCTTGACAACTTTGCAAGTTACGTTTCTGATCTGCCTTACCATTTTTTACTTCATTTACGGTTAGGCCGACTGTCCACACTAATCCGTCATGAAAATGGAGCTATTAAAAAACGCAGTTTAAACTGGAGGAATTTGAAAACGCCAGCTTTTGAGCGTTTTCGTTTTCGTGTGGATGCGAAACGGAGCTTTTCAAAACCGATGACGTCATAATAATCACGTGATTTTCCTGCCCGAGTTTTCCTCAAACACTAATCCAAATCTGAAATAACCGGTGATTGTTGAGATTTTAAATTTCCCAGCGTAGTGTGGACGGAAAACGTTTAATGCGTTTTCAGAATGGAACCTCCGTTTTCAAATTCCTCCCGCGTAGTGTGAACAGAGTGTGAGTTTACTTTCCTTGGGTTATCAGGTCGGGCCAAGCGTAAGATTGACGAGCTTGCTCACTTGTTGGACGTGGCTAAAATGAACTACAGACAGCTGGGAGGGGTATTAGAAGAAGATCAGAAGAAACATGAAGAGGAAAGAGAAAGTGCCAGGTCAGTAAAAGTACACTAATAATTTGCAGATAATAAATTCCTCGGTTTAATTATCATTACGGCGAATTAATTTTCGTTATACATCCCCGTTAGCCATCATAACTTCTCACTGAGTTCTTGTCATTCCTTGATTGCTGTGTTACCAAAAAAAATCGCTATTGGTTAAGTGTCCTGTATTCCGGAGTTTAAAAGCGCTAACGTCAGCTTGGTACTATCAAAATCATTGAGTTACGTCGCAACCTTTACGCGAAAACAGCGCGCATCACGTAACAAGAGTCAACTGGGATTTAACCCTTTCTCTATCTATGCCCAAGCTATTACCTGCGCCACGTGTTACAAATGGTCTTAAGTTTTAAATTTTGTTGATTCAGGGTTATACGCGAGCTTGAGGCTCAGCTTGAATATGAACGAGAAAAACGAGAGAAACTTGAAGCCCAGATGGACAAACTGCGGGCTCAGATTCACACTCTGACTCTTCAGCTGGAAGATGAGCGTAGCAGACATGTTACAGCGGTAAGTATTACCGCTTATTAGAGAGTGCGCAGACTTACCTACGTCAAATGTTTTTTCCTCTCTGGTGTACTATTGACTTTGCTATCATCCGTTGTTTAAAACCCAACGTGTAATTTCCTTTCATTCCCTTTATTTCTTTACTTTTGGTCCAAATTACCGGCTATTTTTTTTCTTATTAGAATTTAATATTTAAATCAGGTCCGCTCGCTTCTCAACCTGAACCGCATTACTTGCTTTCTACAACGTAGGAAAAGAAAAACAGAAGTTCTTTTGCGGAAGGTTGTTTTATCCAAATGCAGAAACATTATCTTAAGTTCGTGCTTTTCTTTTCGTGCATGTGTCCACCCACACGAGTTTTTTTTGGGTCTCCAGTCTATCCCTGTGAGATGCTCATTACATCCGAACCATGCTGTAAAGACCTACTGATAAGTTTCACACTGCGGCCCTCTCTTGGATTATCAAGTTCACTCTTAAGCCTGGTTTTTACTAACGACGCAAGCATAAGCGCAAGCACAAGCAAAAGGAAAAATTTTGATCCTTGTGCTTGCGCTTATGCTTGCGTCGCTAGTGAAAAACAGGCTTTACAGTTGCCTGCAAGAAGATTTGTGCAACCCTCTTTTGTCACCATCTATTTCGCTTCGCATTTTGCATCATTTTTTGCGTGTAGTTACATTTTCCTCTTTCTTTTTTTGTTCGTGTTGTAATTATTTGTTATTTAACATTGCAGTCTGAATTTCAACGATCTTCCGCCACAAATCAACAGACCGCATTACGACGCAAGAAAAAGAAAAGCAAGCGACTGGATACAACAGCTAGTGGGATATTCGTCAGAAGGGGAGTGTCGAGTCCAAGAACCATTCACTTACTCGATAAAGACTGAACGAACACTCAAAAAATATATTCCAATATTTATGAAATCTTCTCTCCCTGTATATAGTGATGATTGATGTTTTTATATGCCAGAAGGTGTTTTTGTTGTGATGGTTTTTTTAGCCTGTGTACAGATGCGTACACGGTTTTCATTTGTCTTTCATGTCACATTGTGGTTGAAAATGTATTTGGTTATTGTAGAGCAGTTTTGCGAACTGTGCAGTCCAAATAAAACGAATCTCAAAGCCATGGCTAATGACGACTTACGTACGAAATGTAACGAACCGAAGACCCTGGAAACGAGGTTGCAACGAACCAATGTAAATAAATACACTTGTTATACCTCCCAACTCAAATGCGCTTTTTCGATTGGAGGAGAACGTGTCACGTGTCGGGTCAAAACTCCCAGGGAAACAACAAGTTGAACTTTCGACTCGCACGTGATCAGCTCGTGCTCCTTGAAACCGCGGCAAATTTGTGAACCAGCCGGTGAAGAGCAAACGATTTCGTCGCAGTTTTTTGTAGTTCTGAGTTGGGATGCATATCAAAACACTTCAAAACTTTCTCTGAATGTACCCCATCAAGCACTGTTTCGAAAAATACAATATATTCGTCAATTAAATGCACTCTACCCCTTAGTGTCTCTCATTCAGGTTTATTTTAATGCACATCAAACTCAATTTCATATGAACGGTTTTGCCAAGGGTTCGTTCTGAAATAGAAGAACAAGGTAACTCGAAAATAGCCTAATAGGACCCGTCCGGATTAAATTTCAATCTGTCGGGTGATCTTTGGGGGGGGGGGGGGGGTCGAAAATAGGAGGTCTTTGTATTGTCTCTAGTGTAGCGCCGACGGTCGCGATTCCTCACACCTATCCTGAACGAATGGGGATATCAGTCGACTGCACGGAAACCAGCCTTAAGCAGCAGTTACAGGGGTGTCGCAAAACAAATAGAGCGCGTACTGAAACGCCAACAGTAAATTACACACAAAAAAATACAGTAGGTAGATTGCAATGTGTTACCTATTCAGGCTGCGTTCTATTTTCCTGTTTCCACTATAAGAATATATGGCAACCCGTACCCCTGATATTTATTCAATTGACTCGTCCGCCAAATTGCCGCCAAGGACATTGCACATGACAAGGCGAAGTGGCAAACAAGTGAAGAAGTGGCATGTTTTCGAAAAACGCCAAGCGCGTGCATGAGTCGGAAAGCTCAGTAATTCACGGCTTGGGAATAATCGATATATTAATACGCAGATGACATAGCTATTCCGGAATAATATATTCGTATTTGAAAATAATATCGATTAATCGCACCCTACCCAAGTACAGATATATTTTTCTCATTTGTACATAGTGATATATAGAGTATCCTATACTTTTATATTTTTGAGAATAATAATTTTACTCTAGAGGGCAAACTCGTTCATCAGTGAGTACTGTAAGAGTCATCCCCTAAAAATAAAACTAGTTACTGCTAGTTTCATTTCTTAGTACTCTCATTTTGCGCATGAAACGTTTTGGAGAATCGTGAGTGCTATCCGTAGTTGTGAACCCAACTTACAAGAAATCTCTTCCGTAATTCCCTCTTCTCGATCTCTCCCCCCCCAAATTAAATCTCCTCTTACAGCATACATTTCGAAAAGATACCAATAGAAAACGAAAATTATATTTAACTAGTAAGTATTGTAATAAAAGGTTCTTCTAAATGTTGACAAAAATAATTCTCAATGATTGTGGAATTTTGCCCAACTTTTGAACATCAACAACAAAAACAATTAGAAAACGTTTTCAAAGTTCATCACCATTTTCTTTGTTTTGTTTCATTTCTTTTCAAATGTTAAGTAAAACAATTTTTGCAGTAGCTTCTATACGTAGCTAATATTATAGAAACTTTTTAAATTATTTGAAATATAACTCGTGCCTGCAAAGTTAATTATTTGGACAATATTTTTTTTCTAAGAGTTGATCCACTTGGGAAGTTTCAACATTATGAAATTTCTTACAGTGCCGCAGACATTTTGTCCAAAAAGGTCTTAGCAGGACGATTTTAATATTCTAGAAATCGAGTAGCATTCGAGGGTAATAAAAAATCTTAAAATTTATAAAATAAAGTTTGCTCTATTCCTGGCCTGGTTGTTGCTTGTGTACACTAAAACATTGGAGATACAGACACAAATCACCACATATTCAAATTACTAATTACCTAATCTGCAATTTCTATTTCCGCCTTGATATTGAAAAAATTGGGAAAAAAATACTTTAAAATCTTTTTGCGTTTAAGATTGTCGTCACAGAAGTAATTAACTCAAATTTTAATGTAAACGAAGGCAAAGATACGATAACTGAAAATAAACAAAACCAAATAAACACCAAGTAACCTACGAGTTAAAACGTACAAAAAAGGAAAAAATACAAGACACTAGTTACGCAAAGGAAAAGCAAAGACCCACTTTAGTAAAAACGAAAAGATTGTTGCGCCTACTAAGATGATCCGGATGAGGATGAAAGATCGTCACACCACTCGGATGACGGTGCATCACAAGAACCGATGAATCCACTTAGGACAAGGATTCATCGGTTTATGATGCACAATGGTCCGAGTTGATCTGAAAAACGAACACTCTAAAGAAACAAAAACCAAACTAGCGTAAAATGTTGCCTTAAAAAATACAACACCTGAGTTCACTGTTACTGTGCATACCAATCTATGCATTCTCCGAGCGGTCTTAATATACTTAATTTATTCGCATCCATGGTCTTGTTTACAGCAAGTCAGCTATCACTGGGAGCCCACAGTCAAGCAGCACGTCATAAAGTGTACCCACGTTTATCAAACGTTGATTTGCACTGTGGATCAGGGCAGCGTCACAAGGATTGATAGTCCGGTTGTCAAGGTAACGAATCTCGGCTGAACTTAGGCCTAGTTTCTCGGCAACCAGTTTCCATTCCTCTCCACCTAAAATACAATCTGTCAGTTAGTCGTAAAACAAAAAGCTAATCTGTTTTTAACAGGAATTAATTCGAATTAGACTACACGTATTCAGCAGAACTTACGTACCACACAAGCTGATTGTTAGCATCTTGAAATGGGAGAGAGGGATATTTCGAACATCAAGGCGATCAGGCAACAAAGGACCTGAGAAACAAACGAAAGATACTGAACTATAAGAAAAGAGTGTGCAGTGATTGGTAGTTATTTTCAATTGAGTGTCGTAAAACCAAAACCAACGTAATTTCTTCGTCCAACCTCAAAGGACATAAACAATACAGTGAACCAAGTAAATTTTGATGTAATAATATTCAGCTGACGCAGAAAAGCATGTGAAAACGAGTTACAATAGCTATTATTAGAGTTGAGCCTGCTGTCAAATATTCCCTTGTTTGGAAAGGCATGCAAACGAGGCGAAAGGGACAACACAACGCAGAAATTTCACCTCGTTTACATGTCAAACCCCTAATAACTGCAATAAGAGCTGTTGAAAGTGTCGCTAGTTTTTTTGGCTAATCGTGTAGCATGGTTGATGCAAAACCAATTACGTTTCGACACTCAAATAAGATTCGCTCTAATACTGTTAGCCCGTTACGGCGCTTTCCAATAGCACGCCGACTCATAAAATTCAAATTAAAGCCCAGCCGAGAAATGCGTTTTTCGCTACCGTCAACTGGATCAAATGTTGGGCGGCTCCTCCTTGCTTCCGACTACTGCGGAGCACTGTTTATTTATTGCCTAAATAGTGCTCAACGATTTGATTACGGCGCACTCTGCAGTAGCAAGAAGCTGGAAGGAGCCGCCTAACATTTGATTGACGGAAGCAAAAAAAGCATTTGTCGGTTGACCTTTCCATTTTAGAGTCCGCGTGTTATTGAAAGGCACAATAACAGACCCAGCCAATTTGGTGATCGATAGCTCTCAGGTCAGTGGCCAATTATATAGATAAAACACCTACGTGACGCTGACAACTACCAACGAACGAAAGAACACGGAAAAGCAAAAAAACAAAAACAAAACAAAAACAAAACAAATTAAACACCTGTTGTTCCAGCTGGAGTCATTTGCCTCAAGTGTTCCACGACATCAAGTCGGTTTTCACCCTTGGCTATCATAGCAAAGGAACGGATCAATCGTGTGGATTCAGGGTCTGGATTTTCCAATGCTTCTTTAGTTAGCTCTAAAGTCTCCCGCAGCTGAGCGACAACATTTGAAGCATCAAAAGTCGATTGTAGAGACTTTACAGCACCGGTAGAGAGAACAATGGCCATCGCTTCGTTTTCTATGGACACATTAAAAAAAGAATTACTTGCACCATCTCTATCCTTCACAGAGAAATGCTAGGGAAAAAAAAAAGATGTTATCACCTACAGGATGTCTATTTTTAACACTTGTCATACCTTGGCGGTGAAATTAAATGACTCTCAAAGGGAAAGACTTGTTTGAGCTGCATGTAGACCTGTTCACATCCCCACGTTCTCGCCTGCTCTTGATTTAGAATTTATCTCGCCCCCTACACTTACCCGCCCCCCACCCCGATGCACCAGTGACGTTAATAAAAAGTAAGACAAACAGTTCTGGAATACAAACATATTAGATATGATTTTTTTTCTCAAGCATCTAAGCGGGCCGAAATCATAAATCCTCGAATTTGATTGGCTAATCTTACACAGCTTTTTACGATACGGCCCACGGGCCGGATTTTTTCCCGCTGCCGGCCCCGCTGCTTAAATTTCACTCCTAAAAGTTAGCGGCAATCGTCAATCTCTTGCCTTTTTTACACATCCATCAACAATTAGTCACCGCAAAATTATCTCTGTTCTCTTTAAAATGGCAAGGAGAGTCACTGCAAGTAAATTCAGTTAAGTGTTTTGAAGTTGTGAGAGTTTGCTTGGTTGTGTTTAGCTTGTCGCTGTAATGGCGCTTAATCCTGTGTTTCCCTCGCCGTATAATCAGGACGTAACATGTCGATAGTTCCGATAATCGATAAAAGTCGATCGTTGTCGATTAAATTCTATACTAATCAATCGA
>CM042755.1:1837682-1848573 GCA_022496165.2 Catalaphyllia jardinei | reverse complement strand
CGATAAAAGTCGATCGTTGTCGATTAAATTCTATACTAATCAATCGACAAATATCGGACGTCGATAAAAATCGATCACACAATTTTTTGTGATTATGGACTTTGATCGACGTTGATCAATTTTGATTGACTTTAATCGACAAGAATCGGAAATACCAAAAAACAAGTTTTATGGCGGGAGACAAGGCTACAGTTGCCAAGCACAGTTTAATGAGGTAGGATTAGCTATGCCAAGACTTGATTTAACCGATTTTACAGTGTAATGCCACCGCAGACGCAGAGAGGATCATATGGGGCATACAAACCCGGCGAATTTAGCCAAGGAGAGGGAAATGAGCCGTAGCAGCGTGTATTTGTGAAATCTTGGACTGATTAAGCAGATTATGTTAAACACTGATGGGAATAAATTGCCAACAACTTTGCTGACTGTGATTTTCTCGCATTCTAGTCTACATTTTGCCCGCTCCGTTTACCGAAGGATCACTTCGAGTTCCCATGGTCTCTCATCTTTCCGATTAGCGGGCAGAAGAGGCCTAGGGACTAGGCTGGTTTCGAGTTATCTTAGCTCAGCAGGCCAAGCAGAACTCCGCTGACACTAATCGATCATTTTTCAAGGTAATTTAAACATTCGATTCTGTAATGAATGACAGACCCCTTGGCTGTTCATTTTTTTATTCAGCTTCATTGCCATACAGATTTACTTAAAGCTGTTTACATTTTCGTGGCCGATTGAAAAGTGTGTCTGCATTTTTGTCGCTAAAATCGATAATCAGTTGAAAATCTTGTCATTATCGACTTTTATCGACAAATTAATCTTGTCGACTGACAATTATCGACAAATATCGAGTATTATCGACTTATCGACTACGTTTTCGATGATCGACTTTGATCGACATGTTACGTCCTGGTATAATTTGAGTCAATTTCAGTCAAATTTACGTTTCTGATGATTGCTGTATTTAAGAGAATTTCTGTAGAATACACTTAACGAATTTCCTCGCTTTCTGCTATTCAATTTACGGTTGAAAAGTCTGATTTCAAGTGATTTTAAAAGTGACGACTGACAGACATTGTTTTTATAGTAAAACTTCAAACTTCGCACAAAATTTCACACCGGAAAAACTGTTTTGAAAAACTTACTGGTTAAAAAAATACAACTAACATAAAGTAGTTCGAAAACTATATGTTTTTTAATACATCATTCTTTGCCTACTATCGGAATTATTCGCTAGTACACGGCGCGCAGCCCGATTCAATGACAAGAGTTGCGTAAACAAATCCATTAGTGTTCTGTAAAACCAATTTACTGCAGGAAAAAATAAACATGTTATTTACCGGGCTAGGTCGGTCGGTATGGGAAAAAACTGTGCCCTTGTTCTACATATATATACTAAAACTGCCGTTCAAGGACAAGGTTTCTTGATCTTGTGTTCCTCGAATGGAAATAAATCAGAGGTTATAAAACTTAAGGCATAATAAAAAGGTAAGAGCAAGCACTTACCTTCAGGTAAAGGCAACTCTTTTGCGGCAAATTCACTAATGGCTTCTTGCTAATGACAAAGTAAGATACATAACACTAAGTCGTAAAGGCATTCTGACACTGACAGCAGCATTTATTCCGTCCTTTCAAATATCTATCAGCTTCATCCACGAACACACTTGTGTTCTCAAAAAGTGATTCTCTGGCATACATAATATTACAATGTATACCGGGTAAACTGCCATATCAATAAGGACTCAAAAACTCCATTCATTCAGAAACGATGCTTAACAACAAAGGAAACAGAAATGTCTACTGTACTGTACTTTGAAACTGTCTTTTTAAAATGTACTGACCTGATCATCTACAGCCGCGAACCACGACCTAAACTGCTGCGGGTTTAGTTTGAGATTTCCAGCAACAACAGACCTGTCACAGAATTGTTGACCACTCTGCAGTTCAGCTTCTGACCAGAAGTGCAAACACTCCTCTTGTTTACATTCTTTGATACCATGATCGGGACAATAGTGAACAGTACCTTCTGGACAACACACTGGGCACAGGACTTTCATCTTGCATTCCATGTTCCTCAACCAAACGAACTCCTTTCGCATACATTCCAACATTAACTCCACCTGCCTCCGTGCAGCACGGGCAACAATAACATCGGGAGTGGGATTCAGTAGACTGGGGAACACTTTTGCCATAGCAGTCAACCTCTCAGACAGATTACGGACTTCATCATGTGCCCTATGAACAACAATCTCGATGAAGGAATTATGGCAAAGTAATATCACAGAACAACCTGCGTCTGGGTCGATGTGAAACCTAACAAAGTTCTGGTAAAATTGTGGTTTGCATGGACTGGGCCATTCTTTGGAGCACCATTGATAAAAGTGCAGCACCATTCTGGGAAACAAACCAATGGGAACTTGACTGGAATTGAACGTGAGGTACAAAGAGGGGATTTGAGATCTAGAAGATTTCACCAATCGGTTGATGTCCTCTGGAGGATGTGACATCAACATGGACGGTACAAGGTATTCTTTGCTTACATCAGAAGATGGCCAAACGCACAGCAGGCTAAACTTCTCCATGATTTCAACCAGGCTTTCCAAGGTTTCTTTGTGGTCATACAAGGGGCCCCATGCGTGCTTAAGGAGTTTTTCGTCCAGAATACCAGTTTTTTCCAGTTTGATCCACAGGTCCTTGTGCTCTCTCCCTTTTCCGTCATACGGCTTAATGGTTATTACCTTCTTGAACACGTCAATTAACCATTGAATGTCCAAGATAACCATTTTGTTTAGGTTTGGAGTGTCATCAAAGTGAATTATGATCCGCTGGTCGTGTAACAACTTCATCAGTGTCATTAACTCACCCTCGTCCGAAATATGGCATACTTCAACAGCAATTTGTCTTGCTTCATTTAAGGAGATCCATTTGCAACCTTCTGTAATCTTGACTTGCAGTTCCTTTTCAAACCTAAGCCATTTCAATGGTATCTGCTCGTTCATCTGTGGAAGCTCTTTAGCGATAGCTAGTATTTCTTTCCTTAAACGTAGAACTTCTGGACACTCGGGAAAAGTACCCGACTTTGTATTGTCTACGGCAAAGGCACTATCAAGTAAGTGCCCGCTGTAAGACTTTCCTTGTAGAAAACCAAATATCTCAGAAGCTACTGTGGCAGAATCGCGACCGCCATAAGGTTGGTCAGCATGGGTACACACTAAGGTAACTGGTGGAAGTTTCTTTGGTAGCTTCTCAGACACATGCCCTGATTGAACTTTGTCGTCATTACTACCCAGAGATGCCACAGAAGACAACCAAGAATGCAAATAATCCAGGTTAGTCTTCGAACCAAAGCTATCTTCCAATTTCGTGAACATCCCTTGCTTAAGAAGAGGGATGGCTTTATCATTGGGATTTTGGCTTAGGTCGCAGACCAAAAGATAGATGGCTCGTGATGTCAGGAACAGAGGGTGGGTGACGTAGTAAACAGACTGTCCACCAAAATCCCACAAAGTAGAATAAATTTCAACTTCTTCGTCCACCTCGATATCTTTGCAAATTAATTTTGAGGTTAAATTGGTTGAGTCATCTGAAATGTGGAGCTTTTCCTGTCCTTGAATCAATACTGTAGCATTACTTAATGCTTGGTTGGGGTCTTCGCGTGGATCCACTTGATGTGTTAAAAATGACTGATCCGTCTCAGAAGCTTTACTGGACTGTTCGGTTGTCGCCTTGGATACCTGGTTCCTCTCTATCAGGTCACTTGCAATCAGTCGTGCCGCATGGTGATCAAACAAAATGGCTGAATCTTTACACGCTAATGAACCACATTCACCCGTCTTCCAAATTTCAGTTGTGACTCTCAAGTGGGAAGGATCCATTTCTATTCCAGTGGTACTTTCTTCCTTGGCATCAAACCGATCCCCCTTTAGAGACTTTTTTAAACTAGTCTTTCCTGCTCGACCTTGACCGATCAGCATGATTGGCAGCCTCCTTACAATTGTTGTTCCCTCTTCAATAGCCTTGTTATACATTTCCAAGGCCAACGGACCACGAGCGAGAATTTCCTGAGGTGCTGTATTGCCATCTAGTATAAAAGAAAACAAGAAACCTAACTGTTCGTAACAGTAGTTTGTATAGTGGGGTCATCCCCCTGAGGGTTGTCCTGAAAAGAACGATTGTTGGTGACTGACGTTTCGACAGCCTGAGCGGAAGTCGATCGTCTTCAGAGTCAAGTGAATAGGGTTTTTCACTTGACGGTGTTTTAAGTCTGGTTCGTTGATAGTGATTGGTCAGTTTTGGCGTGATGGTATTGGCACAAAGATTCGTGTTAAGTCTGTTTACAATTATTGTTCAGTTTCAATCCGTCTATATTTAGACAATTTAAGTCAGTCTGATGGAGGTCCTTTTGTCGGTTTTGTTGATGTCTTGTATTATTTTATATGATAAATTCGACTACGCTTTATTGATATTTTTAAGGATGGATATCTTTGCAAATTTTATGTTTTTTTTATGTTTTTATGTTTTTGTATAATTAAAAGTGATGATAGTATTTTAATTTAGTGTCCCCTATTAGTAGGCCTTATATTGCCAGCTAGAAGACTTGACACTGAAATAAAGTTCATCATCATCATCATCATCAACATCATCATCATCGTCGTCATCATCATCATCATTATCATCATCATAAAAGTCACTTGTAAGGCGCCGCTAGTTGTTGACATCTTGTTCGAAGTCAGTGTACCGGTATTAAGTGTCAGTCGTTAAAAAAAGATGTACTGTTAGTAAAGTTTGAGTATTTTACCATCTGGAGGCCTATTGACCCACTAGCAGGTCAGTATTTTTCCACTTATTAACTGACTAACTAACAAATACCTGTTTCTCCAGGAAAAACCAGTCTACCCACTTCCTTAGCTAAGGGATTGAAAACAGCTGCTGCAACACTCTTTAATGACTGCCAAGCTGTCTTTTGATAAATCGAAATGCGTCTTCTCGTGTTTTCTTCCACCGCTAGGAACGGACAGAGAAATAAAACATAAAAAGAGAGGGGCAATAAAATTCGTTACGTTTTTCTCCAGCCTATGGACGGTCCGGAATTCCAAAACCTTAAGTCTGATTGGCTAATCACTCACGCTCCAGCGGACAAGATTTTCCCATCTGGTCCCTGAGTAAGGCCCGTTCTCAAATTCCCAACTTCGGCAACTTTTCAATGCACCTTAACACAACATTAACTTAAAGAAATCAACAGTTTGTGCCTGAAATATCAAAGGTTCGCACACGCCAGATTTGAACTGCACGGCTTTAAAATGTTGCTTTCAAAGCAATACCGTAAAGAACAAAATAGACACTTTGTTTGCCGGGTTCAGGACCCCCAGAACTCGTACTCAGGACCTCGGGCACATAAGATATATGTAGTGGATAGAAGACAGTCCTTATAAAAGTTGAAATTTGCAAGCAATATATCGTATTTCCCAGAAAAATGGCAGTGCAATCATCACGCCTTTCGCACCGAAAAGGGGTGTTTTTAGCGGGCCGGGAGAGGGGGTGGGGATGGGGAAGATTATGATTAATTTGCTCATGGGAAGTTGTGTCCTAAAGATTTTCTTTTCTTTTTCATCTAATGACATCATGTAAATTGATTAAAAACCTTTGGTTTTGTACATTTTTTGAAATGATTACATCAATGTTATCGAGACGCAGCTATGATTCTAGAAAATACCTTAAAGAACATATGCACAACAATTTCTTTTGACTATTCGCCGTGGGCATGCAACATGTCTTTCACTTTACACATTTTATAGCAGTCACTCAACAAAATCACTTAATTCGTATCAATCAGATTTAGAACAAATTACAAAATCCAAACCTTCTTATCAATGAATACCAATTTATTGCAGAATTATTTTATTTTACTTGTACTCACTTTTTGTCCATGATTCAGCCTGTGTCTCAAATGCATCGAACATTCCCCTTACTTTCCAGGTGCGGAGTTGCTTCACATATTCATTCCCCTCTTCAGACGTTAGTGGGTCTTGTAGAAATTCATCAAGGGTGATCTCCCATTCGCTTCTCTTTTCAGGGCTAATGTCTCCAGCAATTCGCAAGAAAGTTTCATTGATTGCTTTCCAGAAATAGCTGAAATTAGCATCTGTCATTTCCTGATCATAAATGGATGAACAATAGGATTCTATGCGGGCTAAATCTTCCTCAAAACTAAAGCCACGAGGAATAGTGCGCCACCCAGTAACAGGAAGAGTAAGGCCGCTTATCGTTCTTAACAGCTTCAGTATTAACCACAGATCAAAATTTGACGAACTGGTACATTTCCCAGGATTCTTTGGGTACAGGCAATTCCATTCTCGGTGATTTAGGATTTTTTTAAGCTTTCTTGTTATGCCAGGATCACTAAATGTTAATTCAAGATTTTCTGGTTTGAGAATGGAATCAAATGTTTCCCTCAAAAGCCTTGAACCTCCAACCATCAGAAGTCGAGCTATATACTGACGTTTTTCATCGCTATCCTTAGAACAAAAAGCTTTTTGTTCAGTCGACAAAGACATCATGATGGCTGACAGTGATCTCTAAATGTTAATAAGGTAATGCACAGTAGCTGTAAAATAAAGAAAAATTCAGATCAACATTGAGCTACATGTAGGTTTGTTCAAAAGCTTTTTTAATAATGTTCGATTGCGTTCGATATGTTTCCACAGAGTTCGATCGCGGTCGCATTTGGGGCTATGTGGCGTGGTGATTACAAAACAACGGAGGAGTTTGAATATCTGACCGCTGGTATTTAGGGTGGACTTTAGTCTTCTTTTTTAATTGTGTTCGATTGAGTTCGTTTGGGTTCGATTAGATCGGATATTGAACGCCATTGAACTTTCTCGCGCATTTTTTTTTTTTTTTTGATTCGGTTGAGTTCGATTATCAAACTAAGAAACCAGTTTCGATATATTAAAACTCAGCCGAAAACAGTGGACATCAGCACGAGGCTCTGGAAATAACTACAGATTTTATGGGGTTTATTTCCCAGACGCTTGTCCCGAAGTTTACTGTTTTAGACTGAATTTTAATGTATCGAAATTGGTCTATTAAGTTCGATTACACATAAAGCATATTGTTATTAAAAAAATGTATATATTAAAAAAAGAAAGAAAAACAAAAAACAAAAAAACACACCGAGGGTATATCGAACATTAATTTTGATAAGTAACACCGGGATCTCTATGTAAATACAATTTGACTGGTTCTCAGCGGTGCGATTTTTTCACGAATCGCATCAGGATTTTGGCCATTGTGTCTGGTACCCGACAGCGGGGAAGTGTTGTTAAAATACTTCATACCCGGTAGGCTCGATTACCAGCCGCCGCGCTGTTCGGGAAAGGAGCTCACGCTCCTCACCCGGCAGTCTGAACGGAAAAACTCATCCAATCCTTCTTACAACTGAAAATCTTTGTTTAAAAATTGCCTTTGTGGTTGAGGAAATTTTCGAGCTTGGGCATACTAGAAAATCTCGACGTTTTCGTTCTGACTTCCTTTGTTATGCTTGAATGAGTTTTGTCACATGATATCATTTTGCATACTAAATGAGATGTCGATGCGCTTCCGGTTCCGCTATTTTGAACAAACCGGCTACGGAACAATACAATCTAAAAATTGTGCGGATTCAAAATGGATTTAATTGAGTAGCAATTGAACTTTGTGCTGTGCAATTCACGCTTATGATTTTAGACCAAATTGCACTCAGTTCTATTTACCATTAAGGTGTATGCTGATAATGATTAACGTTCAAAGCTCGGAAACATCGACATATATGCAGAAGGATCGAAATAAAAGACCTTACCTCGATAAAATTCCAATGTATGTGGCTGATTCCATGGCTAACATTAATTCATTGCGAATCCTCAAGCGCCAGTCTGCAGACAAAAGCAGGCATTAAAAGCAAGATTTCACCAAGAAACAAATCGTATCAATTTCAGCTTACTGAATCTTCATTAATTTTGCTTCAGCTTACAACTGTTACGCAAAACACTGTTTACAAATTGATAAACAAAGGGAAAGCATTTTAAGTGAAGTCAGCCCGTACTTCGCTAAGGGTTGAGGAGCAGCACGTAAAGCAAAGTAAAACTCACCACTCTGTATTCTTCGATCAAGGTCCAATCCGATCGGCCGAGGCGGCTTATCATGACAAAAAACAGTCCGATATTTAACTAGTCAAAAGTGGAAACACCCGTTGAGTGCTACGTGGTAGAAATAATAATACCGGTGTCACGCTTTTCCGATTTCTTTCTTTTCCCAGAGGATACATTTCCCCGGGGGGTAATCTCTATAAAATGGCCTACACGGGGAGGCTCCGCCCGAAAGGAGTACCTTGTTATTTATTAAGCACTTGAGAACAAGACTTCCAAAAGTGAGAATATTCCCAGTGAGAATATTCCATTCTTTCTGCCAATTTTAGGCTGAAAATATTCTTGCAATATCCTTAAGTATCTTTAATTTGGCAGCGAAAGTCAGTTTTTCCGGACGATAAAATGTCAAAATGATCCCATTTAATGAACTAAAGCCTTCCCTTAATATCAATATAAGTAGTGAGAAGTTGTTGCTGTTTTAGCTGTTACTCCTCATTATGTTTATACACGTACTGCTGCAGATCATATTTCTCAGTCTAGTTCCCAGACCTCTTATGTTTACAATATATATATAGTTTTCAAAAATTGTAACCGTCACTTTTGAAAATGTATGTTGACTAGCAAACGAAACGTTCGAGATAAAAATGCGTTGGAATACAATGTTTATCACCGCTGTTTGTGTTATTTTCTTAATCAAGCTACGATGGCCTAAGAACAAGAGTTTATACGATATCCTTAAGTATGTCATAAAAAAATTAACTCTAGTGTTTCACAGAATATAATGAGACTATAATGTCAAATTCATAATAGTTTCGAGTTGATTTTACAACTTGCTACAACTAATACAATAGTGTTGATGTGACAGAGTTTAGAGTACTTATTAAAGTCTGCATTCGAGCCAAGTGGCCCATCAGGCCGGAGCTTATCCCGGTTTCTGTAGCATGAAGCCACTGGGAGTATTTCTACTCCCCCTGGACGGGATGCTAGTCCATTTCTACTCCCCCCTGGATGGGATAGATGGATGGATAGTTACCCCCAGCATTAAATTCGCCGGTACCCATTTATACACCTGGGTGGAGAGAAGCACCGTGAGAGTTAAGTGTCTTGCCCAAGAACACAACACAATGTCTCCGGCCAGGACTCGAACCCGGAGCGCTCGCTCCGGAGCCGAGCGCACTAACCATGAGGCTCCCGCGCGGGGATCAAGCTGTCCTAGGTAACAATAAAAAAAACAAAATGCTCTTTTATAGCTATTTTACAGCTTGATTGAAATTTTGAGGTCAATTTTACAGCATTTTTTGTCTCACTCACGCTGTCATGTCAAATGACATCTGGCATGATCATGTTGACCAGTTGTTGAATGCCGACCTTTCGACTTTGCGTTGTTAGAGCCGGTTGTACTCTAGGTTGTAATACGTATTTGTGGATTCTCCATGGGGAAAAATAAGAAGAAGGAAGATCGCTCAGCTCATTAAGACGGAAATATTAATTTTACAGCCTTTTTGCTTCATTTCTACAAACAATAATGCAAGGCTAACACTACGTACTACTAATATGTAAAAAGCTTAACGTAGAATCAGCCTTGCATCAATGCGTGCGAACGTGACTGAAAGCGTGACGCAGAGCGGCTCGCGGCATCGTCGCTCCCACGTCACGCTCACAGTCACGTTTGCTCGCTTACTTCTTTTTGCGTTCTTTTCCCACGGAGACAGATCCTGCGTTCACAGGCATCATTTTCGTTCGTGGCCCTTTGCATCATCATGTTCACTGTCATTTCTGCAATGTTTTGGGCGAAATGTAATTTCATTCATTTTCCCCGGGGGGGGGTACTCCTTATAATGGCGGGGAGGCTCCTCCGAAAGGGGTGCCTTTTTCAGGCTTCAGGTATATAAAAGGGTAGGGATTGACAAGTTGAGGTTTATAAAAGGGTGGGGAAATCGGTCAAGTAGGTATTCAAAAGGGCCTTTAATTATCACATTTCGAATAGACGCCCCTTATGGCTGTGCGTATCAGTTTTTTCATATATTAAGAACTACATGAAAATGAGAACAAGACCTCCCAAAGTAGGTGTGTGAAAGGGTTACCTTTTTCAATAAAAAGTATATAAAAAAGGCACCTTTTCTACCAAAATGGTATATAAAAGGGTAAGGGGTTGGACCTCAGGGCGGAGCCTCCCCGTATTAAACTTTGGTAAGTACTACCCCCGCCCCCCCACCCTCGGGATTTATTCCTTATTCACTGGCAATCGTAACAACATTTCAGATCACGTTCCTGGTCACCTAAATGGTTCAAGCGAAGATCAATTTGGCGCTCATAGGCAGGGATTAAAGTGGCCTACACGGCCTTATCTAACAATGAATTGCCTTTTCAAATAATAGAATTGCCTCACAAGCTAGCATCAGATCCACTGTTATCATTTGATATGTTTCCTTATGCATGCATAAGTCTAAACAAGAAAAAGAGGACGCGATGTAACGTGGCAGCTTTGGGAGCATGAGTAGTAGTATTTCGCGTGATTGTTTTCGAATAAAGACGGCCATTGCTACATTTGTAGTACGTAGTCGTTGCTAGCTCTAGTCATATTGCGTTGCCAGCAAATAAAATACTATTTGGTTTGCAGCAAAGTGAGGGTTGTCCAATACACCCGCATTGTAACGATCCGTTAAAAACATATTCAGTTCGTTCGTTCCGTACGGATTGTTAAGTGCTCTTACGCAGTTTACGGATCGTAGATTGCATGTCATTAGGGAGACTTAGAAAAAACACGACGTTTA
>CM042755.1:1798587-1820864 GCA_022496165.2 Catalaphyllia jardinei | reverse complement strand
GTTATGATTCATTCATTTATTTATCCCTAAATCACACATTAGCTCGTACATCACGTACGAAATTTAAAAATTGCAAAGACAGGCGTTATGTTGCGAGAATAAAGTTCAGTTTCCTCTTGTCAACATTACGAGGTAGTCATTGTAATCGTGTGCCATGAAGATGCACTGATATCTTGATGTCTGGCATTTGGCATGTGGTCCATCTCTCAGACTCCTAGTAAGATATTGATGGGTCTAAGCGAACAAACGTTCGACTGCAATATGAGTCATATGAGATAACTCATAGTTTTATTGGCTTCTGAAAGAATTCATCGGGGTCATGCAATCTTTGTTCACGAGTTCGAACGTTTCAAGAGAAGACAATATGTGCTAGCTTTTATGAGCTTATGGGCCCTGACGTAACCAAGTGTTTCCAGTTCACTCGTAGACTTTCCAAAATAATAACATTAACACTCCAGCTTTAAGCCATTTTCACCGCTGCAGAAATAAAAGGTACACTGCGGTAATAAAAATGTCACAACGCAGGTCGTAAGATCGTAGTTTTTAGGCGTGGATACGCGACGCGTAGAAACGACTATTAGTATGGGGCAAAATATGCAAATGTGTCACTCACTCAGACGTAAACAAATCGATATGTCGACGGCAAAAACGATTTGAAATCGATTTGCCCAAACAATGCCGGCGGCACATGCACATGTTACCGACTCAAAACTGGTTGAAGGACTGAAGGTGTGATTATGATCATTGAATGCGAGGTGTCTTTCACTCCTCCAGGCCCCAGTTGTTCAGAGGCTGGATAACTCTATCCACCGGATAAATCACTGTCCAGCGGATAAGTGTTGACAAAACAAACCACGCTATCCGCTGGATAGTGATTTATCCGGTGGATAGCGTTATCCACCTTTCGAACAACTGGGGCCAGAGGTTTACTTGTCGATCCTCCAAGCTACGCGGGACAACTAATGAGCCTTTTGCGAGTGAATCGCACGAACTTTGAGCGAACCTGAGAGCACTCGTATCTTTGAATCAAACGTAATCTCGGACAAAACTACTGGAAGCATCAGTAGCAAACTGATCGATTAAAGCATTGGTGAGGCGAAGCAAAACGAAACGTAGTTAGTGGACTTGTCGGATGGTAACAGAAATCATGGAAAATTACAGAAACGACCAAGTAGGTCAAAGTCCACTCGTATTAGCAAAGGCGCCCGCCGTTATACAGTGCAGAGAACCATCGAGATTACCGTGGAAGAAAATTCTGAACTGATTTAACAAGAATAAAGCGATTAAGAGGTATGTAAGATCTCATATCGTGAATTGTGTACCCAACTGTACCATATTCATCAGCGTTGAAAAGGATTTCATCGTTTAAACTTTAATTATCTTAGCGTAGTGGTTGTATTAAATTTCCTACAGCATCCGTACGGCGACTGGTATTCACTATTCGTACGGGAGATTTCATTGAATTTCTTTGTAATTGCTGATTCTTACTTATCAAAATTATCGTATTTACCTTAAGAAAATTAAGCGATTCTAGTGAGTGCCGTTTCTTTGAGCCAGATTAATTTACTTACTTTACTCTCTGCACACTACACTCCCGACTCACCTACGCACATGTCTCGCAATAAGAAAGGACCGTACAGCGGCTTGTATCTGCTTTTCATACCATTAAATTTAATACCTTGATCGCTAACCTGTTTTTGAATGTCATAGTTGAACACTTTTCCCGGACAATACCTGTCCAGCCGTAATTTCGTGGAACAGTTTGCGTTACAAGATTCCTCGCCTGATTTGGAAGGAGAAAACGTTCGAAACATCCATCCTTCGGCAAACTCAGCACAAGTAGTTGGACTGTATACGAAAAGGGCTATCTAACGCTGAGCAATTCAGAGAACCGATCATGATAATCCGAAACGGCACTCACTGGAATCGCTTAATGAAGGTAAATATAATGATTTAGATAAGGACGAATCGTAGAAATTCACTGAAACCTTCTGACCTGCCCGTACGTTTTGCAAATACAAGTCGTACGGCTGCACACGAATGGCAACTGGATCTCGTGTGTAAAACCGGGATGTGAAGAAGTAAACCAGTTGGAATCATTCGTGCGAAAGGTTCAAGGTTTTATTTTTCTAGTGATTATGTTTATATTTTCTAAACAAGAACTCCAAAGTATAAAAAGACATTTCAAGTATCAGTTGTCTTCCTTGATGATTTTGTACCTGTTGTTCAATGTTATTCAATTAAGTGTAAGAAACGAAATCACAAGTATTGTGTTTCAATTAAGCCAAAATGAACTTCCGACTCACTAATATTTTACATATAACCAGCAACGTTGACTGGGTGTTAATTTGGGGCTGGTGAGTATGGTGAACTTTTATTTAATGACTGTCTTGAGCAACAGACTGTAGAAGTCAATTGACACTGCATGTACAAGTTAATGTAAAAAAGTTTTTTCCCATGCTTAGTATATTCCATCCTAAAATTTATTAGCAAGCTGAATAAACAGCCTGTCAAATTTTGTTTACTTCCCTAGCTACATGTACTACACTTAAGCTTTCAAAAAGGCTTTCAGAAAGTATACCTGCCAACTTTTTCTGAGATATAAGCGTGAGATTTTTATCCTGTGAGTGCTGGGATTTTTGAAGACGACACGATCATTTCCAAAGATTCCCGAAGGAGTCCGATGTCTTCCGAAGAAGTCCAAAGGCTTCCGAAACTTAGGACGCCTACAAACGCGAGCTCGCTCCCAGTGCTTTTCACTTCAAAAATCAGAGATCGCGAGGAAGGTATTGTCATTTATTCATTTTTCACATGGGTTTTCGTTCCTTACATGGGTCTGAGTTAACATATTTTTGGAAATTGTGTCAAGCAAGATGGCGACAACTCACATTTTTCAATCAGGCGTGAGAAATTGGCCCGCAAGCGTGAGCCGGCGTGAGATCGAAGTTTTCAACCCGCAGGCGTGAGACTCACGCCTAAGACGTGAGAGTTGGCAGGTATAGGAGATTCATTTCAAAAATTATCAATTATAAACTAATTCTATATATCCACGCCTTCTTCATAGTTTCCTTTGATTATTAAACTCATTGTTTTTGGCTGTGCCTTTTATTCCTACTCGGAGGTCGATAAACATCTTATTGATCAGACGGAAAGAGAATGTGGGTGACAAATTCAACTGTGGGCTTCCAAAACAGCGGAAAACATCTTTTTAAAAGGAGACAACGATTGCATGCGTGAATAGCACATTATATTTCGTACCTTTTCTGCATCAACCTCTTGGCAGTATTTTCCCTAACCCTCAGTAATTGTTAGCGTTAGTTTATCAGTTTTCTCTATCCAATCCCTCAGGAATAGATCGACCTCTGAATCCGCCGACGATGGAGCTGTCTATACTGTAGACCTTCTACGTTAAAGGCAATTAAACTGAAAGAGAATTATTGATTGGATGGAATTTCCTTTAGGTCGAGACGGAAGAGATGGAATGCCGGGACCCCCCGGACCCGCTGGTAATAGACATCTCGCATTTAACTCTATTTAGCTGTTTAGAGTAAGCTTGCCTTTTAGTTAGTTAGTTTGTTTGTCCGTTTGATTGAATAACTCTTGAATAACGTGGCTTTGTGTGGCAATAAAAGCGATTTGATATACGCACACGTGGAGCAAGTGAAGTGTTGTGTTTAAGTAGTTTTATGGCTTCCACTTATCAGTTGGCTCTTAAAGCAGAGATACATTGTGTACACTGGATCTCTTAGCTGGATAGAAAATCTGAGAATATCGCTTGTCTAGATGCATGCCAGAAGTTTTTGTTGCCTGTTCAGTTTACAGCTGTTTCGACAAAGGTTGTCCCACAAAAGTATAAAAGCGTACGCGGCAATGTCGATTGACATTATGGGTAGTAAGAGTTTGGCTTTGCTTGATTGAGGTTCAAGGTGATTCAGCAACAAGGAACGAGTAATATACGTATTTGTGTTGCTTTTCTTCCACCACGCCGAAATACCTTGAGGTTCAATCAAGCAACCATAAAAACCACCATTACCCATAATAACTTTCCACATTGTCGCGTAAGCTTTTCCCCGTTTGTGAGGAAACTCTTTTAGAAATAGCAGTATTCTTTTCCTGCTGTCACTAGTAGTGTCTGCATACGATGTAACAAGATTTGATTTCTCAGTTGAAATTGCAGAGAATGTATGTAGCGATTCAATAGACACTGCTCATTAATTTTCAGGAAGGGACGGCAGAGATGGAAGAGATGGTCCCGCGGAACCACGAGGAGTTAAGGGACCAAAAGGTAATTAAAGCTAACCAACGTAAATGTTGCAAAAATTTCCTGGGTTAGTTATGGTCTCTTGCTCTGTAGGGTCGATCCTCCCTTACAACGTGTCGTGTTGCTCTTTTCGTAAATTTACAGGTGATGTTGGTGGAGCAGGAAGTCCTGGGCCCCAGGGACCTGCCGGGCCACAAGGAACAGTGGGACCGCAAGGACCGGGGCTGTCAGGTGTGAGTTACAACCGCTGGGGACGAACGAACTGCTCTGGAGATGCCGTTACAGTGTACTCAGGTATGGAGAGAGAAAAAATAACGTGTTCAAAATTAAAGTAATAGTAATACCAGTTGCCTGTCGTGCTTTAAGAGTTGAAATGGGGAAACCTCCCTTAAATGAACCCGCAAAGAGGTTGGTAGGGGATTGATTCTTTATAAGCTCACATGTCTTAACGGTGCATATCTTAGGGTTTCCTATTAATTTTTTGTTTGCACCATCTTTCTCTTACTCGGCCACTAAATCCTCTGTACTCTGTCGCTCGGGTCAGTATTTGATGCATGTCCTTTGCCTTTGTTGCAGGTGTGATGGGCGGTGGATACTACACTCATGTAGGTGGTGGCACCAACTACGTCTGTCTCACCAACAATCCCATTTATGACAAGTATCAGAGTGGATGGCAGGGTACAGCAGCAATATACGGCACCGAGTACCAGACATCATCTTTCCCGGGCTTTACCAGAGGCAGTCTTCATAATCATGATGCACCATGTGCTGTGTGTTACGTCAGATCACGTGGGTCGCAAGTGATGATTCCTGGAACCAACAAGTGCCCATCAGGTTGGACCAGAGAATATTATGGGTATCTGATGACTTCTCACTACAACCATGCGCATCCTAGTGAATATGTCTGCGTTGACGTCGACGCCGAGGCTGCGCCAGGAAGCCACAGGGACACAGATGGGGCTTTGTTATACGTAGTAGAGGCGAATTGTGACCATGGTTTACCTTGCAAGCCATACATTCATGGCTTCGAACTGACTTGTGTGGTTTGTACTAAGTAGTTAGCTCTCAGTAATATGGTCGAGCTGGAAACCAAATTACAAATGTCATTTCTTTCTAAGCTCAGATCGCACCATGGTCGTAACGTCAGAACTACAAGAGCAGTTAAATGTCTTTTATCACGCAGCCAAACGACACAACAGGAGCATAATGAGATAAGCACAGAAGCAAAAAAATCTATGAAGAAAAGAAATAGATGTTCTTAAAAGAATAATTGGAATGACATGTAATCTTACATTGATCCATGTTTCTGGATTTTTTTTTTCAGTTTTGAGGAATAAAGGACTGTTTTATAATAACTTTAAAATTCACAGTTAATAAAATTTATTTCGTATAAACGTTAACGTTGGCAAGTGAATTGATCCCACTATTTTGCTCGTTTGATCATAGATGTGAACTGTCAATGAACTTTTGTCCGAAAAAGACTGACCGTAACGTTCAGGCATTCATTCGGACCATATCTCAGTATTGTATTGTATTTAAGAAATAGAAAACATGTACCGTATTTGAATCGAGTTATATAAACACGAGTGGAAGTTTGGGAGAACGAGAAATGCTGTGGGAACACGAGCCGCAGGCGAGTGTTTCCACAGCTTTTTCGAGTTCTCCCAAACTTCCACGAGTGTTTAGATAACTCGATACAAACACAGAGTACATGTTTTCTATTTCTTTTAGAAAACACTGCGACGAGAAAAAGGGAAACAAGGTGTTAATTTTGATTATCAAAATGTAAATTCTCTTTGCTCGCGCCATCACTACGTCAACAGCGCGCGCTAGTTCTGTGTCTCTATCGAGTTATACAAACACGATTATGAACCAATCAGCGCGCGTGCTTTCTTAGGACTGTTTTCTAATCGATTGTATTGTATTGTATTGCTTTGTACTGTATTGTGTTGCGTCTTATTGAATTGTACTATACTGTACTGTACCGTACTGTACTGTATTGTATTTTATTATCCAACTGCACTTGGTAGAGTACAAAGAGGGCCCAAAACGAGTACAAATATCACGTGGTACTTGTATTCCAGAGGACCCGCGCGAAATTTTCGTGCACGGACATTACAATTTGGCGTGTTGGATAATAAATCTCTTATTAGACGTTTTGTTGTGTAGTATCGCTGAGAATTTTTACACGTCTGTATTTTGAATCGCCCTACGCAACACAACAGAACAGGACAACACAACACAGCACAACACAATTCAACGCAGCACAGTACAATACAATACAATACAATATAGTACAGTACAGTACAGTACAGTACAGTACAGTACAGTACAGTACAGTACAGTGCAGTGCAGTGCAGTACAGTACAGTACAGTGCAGTGCAGTGCAGTGCAGTGCAGTGTAGTACATTACAGTACAGTACAGTACAGTACAGTACAGTGCAGTGCAGTGCAGTGCAGTGCAGTGCAGTGCAGTACAGTACAGTACAATACAGTACAGTACAGTACAGTACTATTCACCAAAACTTCAATGAATATTTGTTAATTGTTCGGCAAAAGCTTTCACGCAAATTTATAGAACTATGTCATGCTTGAGTCTACCGGAGTAAAACAACAATGGGGGCCGCAAGGTAACAGAAGCATCTCTCACTGACTTAGCTTTGCCATTTAACCCAGAGAGTTGTTATCCCTTACCTTGGGATAAATTTAAATCAATATCTGGTCTGATGCAAGGAATCATGTTTAAGACAACATTTGACCTACGCGACAGCCATTTTATGAACTCTGTGGAGCTACAACTTTCTAAAACATTAAGTTCTCAGAGCTGAGGATCTTATCTGATTACAATTAAAAACTTAGCAGTGGCGGGTCTGGGGACGGGGCTCAAGGGGGCCGCCCCCCGTCCCCCTTATTTTGGGTTAAAAAAGCCATTAAATCGCAGAGGGAAGAAAAGCAAGCAGGAGAAGCAAACGCCGCCCTCACCCCCGCCCGCCCCCCGGTCGCCTCGTTCGCCCAACGTCTGGATCAGCCATTGAATAGGTATTAAATTTCCAAATATGACAAGGTCACATGGAAACCAGCAGCTTATATATTATCATTTTGGCGACCCCAAAATTGACCCACTTTTATTTTTATTTCGATTTTCTCTTTTTTTGGCTCGGAAGGCTTGGAGCAATAAACGCCATTTGTAAATTTTATGGTTGCTGTTAAATAAACCGATATCCACGGAAAAGTTCAGAAAGCTACAGCAATAAAGCAAAAAAAAAAAAAAAAATGTGTTAACACTCTTGAAGTACAACGGCGTATTATGTTTTAGGTGAAGAAGGAATTAAAAGTGTACTTAATTGAAAATGAAATTAAAACCTACTGAAACAACTTCTCTGTAACCCGTGATACAAAAGCCGTTCTGCACGTGATATGAAGTACGTAAAATTCTCTAATATCATTACAGCAGGACCATTCTCCGCGATTACAAAGACTCACTAGTACTGCCATCGGATTAACATTTCGTCGTAAATCATAGCTGAATATACCAAAGTTGGGGTTTGAATCCTCTTGGCTCAAATGGAGCAAGAATTAAATAAGGAACGAAAACCAGCAAATCGTAATTTGCTGACGGAGGGATTTCGCTCCTTCATGCACTTCGTGGCTGTTGTGTGCACGATTTGTAGCTTGGTCATTCTGTTTGTTTTACTGGTCTCCATGGAAAGGCGAGTTGCTTTACTTGAAAGCAAGCTGTCTGAGATTTCTGAGAATTCCAAGAATGGCATCAAAGAATCTCTGAGCGCCGTGCATGTAAGACATGAGAGAAACGTTGACTCGACAACAACTTTGTCAGACCTTACAAAGAGACTCATCGCACTGGAAAGCAGGCAAGACACGCATTTGTTCAGATATATCTGATTTATAATTAATACACTTGACTCCATAGAAGATATGAGGCACTGCCATGGCTCCAAAATTCGATAATTTTCAAGAAAAACATGTTTCATAATTTTAAGTAATATCTAATTAGTACATTTCAGTTAAACACAAATTTCGTGGAAAAGAAAATTTGATTCTAAACAAACTACCCAAGGAAAAATAATTCTCTCTATTAAGCACGTCCTAAGTCACCAGGTTGTCACACTTTTGTCGCGTGACCCGAGAGAGTTTTGAGTTGGATCTTCTGTGAGCAGCTCGAGGTTTCTACCCTTGATAAATTATAAGTTAGCCTAGAAAGTGGAAACTCTAAAGTGTGTTGGCTTCCGTTGACGAAGTATTTTGTTTTGTTCCATTACGCAGAACAGTAAACCTTTCTAAAGACTTGCGTCTGAAGTCCTCGCTCCGAGGTCAGTGAACAACTGTATATCAGCTATTTCTATTAGTGTTATTTATTGCAGAATCACATTGTATTAGATGTTCTATTATCTTTTTTCTAATAGAAATATAACTACAACAAATTAGGCCGAAGGTTGGTAGAATTTCGGTAGAAATAACTGCTTTGTGCATCATTCCATTAAGAGAATAACAGTGTGAGGTCATTATGTATCTGGCAAATGTTTTATATGTACACGTAATTTAAGCAACAGATCGACCTCGATTACTCCGATTACAGAGTTGTTTCTATTATAGACGTTTCAGGTGTTCTTTTTTTAAAAAAACATGAGAGAAGACGTGCATGGAAAGATTAATGCTTTAAGCATACAAACTTAAAAATAAACAGAGAAGTACTGATTGAAAAAAAATCTTGTTTAGGTCGAGACGGACGAGATGGCATGCCAGGACCCCCCGGACCATCTGGTAATAAACTAACTCATTTTTTTCGCTATCTAGAGTAAGCTTGCATTAGTGTTTTGTCGTGGGACCAGTGCACTGGAGACAATTATGACTTTTCGCCTTTTTAGTTTGTTTCCAGTAACGGTTACACAACTGACAGCGAGATGAGACTTAATTTACATTTCTGCTTATTTCTTAACTTGTGAAGTTTAAACATGCTTTCAGAATACATACCCAAAATGTCCACTTCATTGAAAAAAAAAAAAAGCGCCAAGCAACTTATGTTCAGAGAAGATGATTTTATGGATCTCTTAGGTTTTTCGAAAGATCTGAGAATAAATATCTTCGGATGGAGCCAGCTGCCAGTTAAGCTTGGTTTGCTTTTTAGTTGGCTGCGTAGTTAGTTTGAATCTCTCCCTGTTGTTATAGCAGTCAGATGCTTCTACGACTTTTAAAGTTTAAATTAACAGTGATATTGACATTTTCAGGACGGGACGGTAGAGACGGAAGAGAAGGTCCCGTGGGACCTCGAGGGATTGCGGGACCAAAAGGTATCTGAAACTAGCCAGTGTATGTTGCAAGCTTTTTCTGTCTTTTTTTTTTTTAATTTGTAACATGACTCCATGGCTACTCTTAAGCTCTGGTCAAACGGACCACAAGTTGAACTTGCGTAGAGACTTGCGTTGGCTGGCGAAACGGACTCGCAAGTTTCCATCGCAAGTACATGCAAGTCGCAAAAAAAAAAACATTTCAAGGCAGACATATCCTGTATTTCATTGGCTGATAATAGGTTAATGAACGTCACTCGACCTGAATTCACTTGGGTTGGGTAGCCAAACGGTGAAAGACCAAAGTGAGCCCAATTCATCCCAAGTCAACGAAAGTGCACGCAAGGTCTGGCCAAACGGTGTCGCAAGTAGACGCAAGTTCAGAACTTGCGTCTTTTTTTTAATTTTTTATTTATTTATTTATTTTTTATTATTATAATTAGTATACTTACACTATATATACCTGCACTAGTCACAACCCAAATATTACTGACAATACGAAAACGCTAAGTAAGTTACAATACATAAGAGCAAAATACAAAACATAACAATATATTCCTTGCAACACTACACTTTCACTAACAATCCATTTTACATATCAATTTTTGTATTTACATTACATTTTAAAGAATAAGCTGAAATTAACTAAATTGAAAATTCGCCCATTTCAACCTCAAAAATTCCATCTTTTTATTGACGCGTCCAATATAATTTTCTGTTTCATATTTATTTAAAATTTCTGTTTTAAAACCATTTATATTTGGATGAATCTAGTTTCTTCTACAATCCCACAAATAGATCCTTGCAACAAGAATAAAATAGTTAAGCAAGGGGCAAGATCTTGAAAGCACACAAACTATAACGTCTTGCCGAGTAACAATAATTGTCTTTTGAGTACAAGAAAACCAAAACAATTCAAGATGCCCGCAGAAAGCTTTAGAACACGAGCAACTATATGTGAGATGATTCAACTTTTCTGGATACGATTTGCAGAAAGTACATAGGTCTTCTTGGCTATAACCTATTTTATAAATGGAATTTGTATATAAGACAGAGTTAAGTACTTTGTATTGAAATTCTCTCACATAAGGTTCTAGAGTAACTTTATGGGGAAGTATGAATAACTGTTTTAATTGATCAAGTACTGAAAAGTTAAACTCCTTTTGTAATTTACTAGCTGCACTTGGTAAAAGTGAATAACATTGTTTTGATTTCTTTTCCATCACATCAAAAACCTGATCATCAATAGTCAAAATGGGGGACGTAGTTGATTGAGTGGCAGTGATTATATTATTTTTTAGATAGTTTAACACCGAATAGCGAAGTCCAGTCCATACTAAAAAAAATGTTTTTCGAATCTTTTTCCCGATTACATCAAATTAAGGACTCAGTATTGTTCAAGTTAAATAACAGATCACTTACATAAAAAAAAATCGGAGTCGAAATAATTTTTATAAAAGACCGAAGAACCATTCACGCGAATTTCTTTATTGTTCCAAATTATATTGTTCCAGTCTTTATTTGAGGCGAAGTCTAGCTTCACGAAAATCAGACCACCACTGCAAAAGTTCAGTATAGAACTGAGAATGAATCGAGAGGTCTTTAACATCGAAATTACAGTTAAATAGGAAAAGTCCTCCATATTTCGCTGAAGATGACGCAAATAGCTTTTCTAGGTTCCTCTATTTGAACTAAAAATTCTCTCTAACCAAGCTAGCCTTTAAGATTTGATCATGCATTCAAGATCGACCATTTTTAAACCCCCATTCTCACAATCATTTACGGTTGACACTCTAGTAACCTTATCAGCACTTTTCCACAAAAAAATATAGAGAATAACTACTTCTTCTGGGGTAGGTATTAATGAAAATAAATAGACCATTTTGGGAATTACAAGGGGCTTCAACGGGATTCGAACCCATGACCTCCGCGAACCACCACAGAACAAAAGAATCCTTTGTTTCGACAGCCAATAAACCTCTAGTTGGCACATTAATGACAATAGGTGACGTAACGGTGAGAATTGCTATTGTTATCGAGAGTGACAATTGACGATTGACGATTGATTTTAAAATGCGCTTCTTCATCAGCTGCGTCTGCGTTTTAGTGACTTTCACAGCAACCAACTTTGACTTTTCTACATCCGTATTTTGTGATGCGTAAGTTAAAATATTCCAGGATCGACAGAAACTTTTTTCTGAGTTTTAACAACCTGCAGCTATTGAGACTTCTGTCAAACTCCGTTACGAATCGTTCTTGAAGTCTTGTTTATATTCAAGTTCAACATGATTTATACCTACAAGTTGAACATGATTTAAATTTATCTTCAAACTCGTAGTAGCTTGTTGTTTTTGAGTTGCTCGCGTTATCAAAAACACGTTACGGCGGAAACCCTTTGATTCAAGTGACCGGAAGTGCGTTTTCTTAACACAAAACAAGCAAGCCTGACCCGAGTGCCATATAATACACTACTTACTAACCTAGCTAGCTCGAGCCGTACTGGGGACTATTGGCCCTCGGTCGTTTTTCGGGCCAATATTCCCCAGAACGGCCCTCGCGCTCCGTAGAAACACCTGCTTCTTCTTTTGAATTTTCAAAACAACAGGTAATGCTGGCCGAGCTGGAAGTCCTGGGCCCCAGGGACCTGCCGGCCCTCAAGGAACAGTGGGACCACAAGGACCAGGACTGTCAGGCGTGAGTTACAACCGCTGGGGACGAACGAACTGCTCTGGAGATTCCGTTACAGTGTACACAGGTAAGGAGAGAAAGCGGCATGTATTCAAAATTAAAGAAATGGTAATACCAGATTGCCTGAGTTGCTCAAAGAGTTGAATGGGAAAACTTCCTATAAAATAACACCCAAAAAGGGTGGATTGATTCTTTATAAACCGATTTGTGCCTCCGCCATCTTCCTCTTACATAGCCACTCTATCCCCTGTAAGCTCTTACTCTGGTCATTGTTTGAAGCATGTCCTTTGCCTTTGCTGCAGGCGCCATGGGCGGTGGATACTTCACTCACACCGGTGGTGGCACCAACTACGTCTGTCTCACCAACAATCCTATTTATGACAAGTATCAGAGTGGATGGCAGGGCACGGCAGCAATATACGGCACCGAATACGAGACATCTTTCCCGGGCTTTACCAGAGGCAGTCTTAATAACCATGATGCACCGTGTGCTGTGTGCTACGTCAGATCACGTGGGTCCCAAGTGATGATTCCTGGAACCAACCAGTGCCCAACGGGTTGGACTAGAGAGTATTATGGGTATCTGATGACCTCTCACTACAACCATGCCCATCCTAGTGAATTTGTTTGTGTTGACGTCGATGCGGAGGCTGTGCTAGGAAGTGACAAGGACACAAATGGAGCTTTGTTGTACGTTGTGCAGGGAGACTGTGGGCATGCCTTACCTTGCAAGCCGTACATTCATGGCTATGAACTAACCTGTGTTGTTTGTACCAAATAGTCAAGTACTTACCAAGATATAAAACAGTTGTAGCTTAGTCAAGCGGTAATTAAAACGGTTGTTAGCAATTATAAATAAACATCTTCTCTTTGTGAACTAAATTATAAATGTCAGTGGCTTGTAAGGCTTGGATCACCACCTCGTCATAACGACAAAACAAAAAGTTCACACCAAGGCAAAGAACGCTACTTTTAATATGATATCTTGCAAGATAAAACCAATGAAAAGACCATAAGGAGATAAGCATAATGAAATACGAAAAACATGTTTTCTCGTTTTGCCGTAATAATGATTTTAACTCAGCTTTGTGCAGTTCGAACTTGAAATTATTTTATGTTATGAGACGTCAAACGATTAAAGGATAGTTTAAAGATTGTGTTCAATTTACAGTTGTTAAACCTTTTAGGTAGAAGCGCACGTAGTCTCCTTTTTTTTTCTGATCCACCGGTATGAAAGTTAACCAATAAGAAAGAGGCGAGGAACTGACATCTGACGATAAACACCATAGCATAGATCACACTACCGAGCTTAAGTATCAGGATATAGAAAAGTGTGTATCTTTTACTACAAAAAAAGGTCTGCCTACACTAAATTCCACTGGAAATTTTCTACAGCCATAAAACTCAAAAAGCATATTACATGCCAACATAGCATGCGGTTACACATGCCGGCTTGTCATAACTGTCCTGTCAAACACGAGCTAGGGAGAAAAAGGGATACTTTGGATATTACATTGCCGGAAAGCAACAGGCCAGGAGGCCCAGAGGCTGAATAAGGAGCCTCCTTTGTCCCTTTGGGCAGAACTGAAATTATTCGTGGCATTCAAGTGACCCCAGACTAAGCCGTTAGTTCACACGAGTTTGGTAAAAACTGGCATTCAACCATCGAGCGTATAAGAGGGGAGGGGGGAAGGGAGGGTGGGGAGCGCAGGGAAGGGGATGGGCGAACGAGCAACAAGTTCAAAAAATATGTATCTGTTCATCTTGTAGAACAAACCGAGGGCAATTTTCTCAACACAAAACAATTTTAATATATCTTATAACATCTAAGACCAAAGAAGATATTCAGGTGCTCCCTACCCCCTCTCCCACCGTATGAGTTTGCATGACGTCTTATAGCAAACTATACTTTAACGACAAAATTCCGAGGGGGTGGTGGATCAATGTTCGAATCCTTCAACACGAGGACAGGCACACACAGGAAGATTTCTCTAAATCTGAAAAGACTGACTTTTTAAATAAACACATCATAGAGACGCTAAGGCGTGGTTTCTTGCTTGTCACATTAACCGGTTATTTCACACTGTTAAAACAGGTGCCCCGACCAACGAACTTGTACCCTATTCATAAAACAAATCGCCAAATGCTACATCTGTTGATGATAGAACAAAACCTTTACCGAGACATTAGCACGTGAAACTGAAAGAACAAAAGAAAACAGAGGACAGTACTTTTGTTTAACGATAATATATTTTTTGATTCGATAAACAAAAGTGATGCTAATCTCAAGAAAAGAGGTAAATATGTCAATTTGTACACTTAATCACCCTTGATTTTGTTAGCATTACAAGTGCTGGCTTTTGAACATATCTTGCAATTATTGTTATTTTTTAATTCGAACAGGCCGGCGTTCGTTTCTGCTCTTGAGTACTGTTTTTACTGTAAATTGCCTTCCAATTGCAAGACGCTTTTCCCTTGAATCACCATTTTCTGTTAATTTTAATATTTCCTTTTGTTTTCCGATGGAAAGCATTACGGAGAAAAACAGATATAAAGGAAGAATGGACCTAAGTAAACTTATTGAGGAAAATGAAGAAGTTTCCTTGAATGAATTATTTGTAATGCAAAGATTGCTACTGTTTGTGTGGCCAAGTGGCTACTTGTGCCGCTTAGACATTACATCTGGAGCTCCTCGTATAATATCCATTCATTTACAATATATAACAATCTGCCCGTAGTAGTCCACTGCTGAATCCTTGGCCAATTTAAATGGTAGCCGTTGTTTGAGACAGGCATTGCCGTATCCACAGACACTGTCTTAAGATTACCTCTGGAGCAGATTATTGAACCGTAGGCGTTATACAAGATCACACTGGTTTCTTTGTTTGTTTGCGCGGTGACTTCATGGTATTGCGCTCGTCTCCGGATCGACCTGTCCGTATTTAAACCCTGGCTGGGGACATTGAGTGTTGTGTTCTTAGGCAAGAAATTTTACTCTTAAAGTGCCTCTCTCCGCCCAGGTGTATAAATGGATATCGGCGAACTTAATGCTGGGGGTATTAATTGCAATGCACTAGAATCCCATCCGAAGGGGGAGGGGGTAGAAATACTAACACCGGGATGGCGTCTCCGGTGTGATGGGCCAATGGGCCCTTTGCACGATCCGGTACACAATTAAATATACTGGTGGGCAAGTTGCGCAGTGGAACTTCCAAAACAGTGCAACTCGTAACAGTTCACCTGGACCTGCCTTCGTTTTGGAAGTCCCACTGCGCAACTTGCTCACAAAAATATTTAATTTTTACCATGTGACCGGATCGTGCAAAGGGCCCATTGGCTTGTATACAGACTGTGCGTTACACTAAATGTCTTCATCTATTGCCTTTCAGTGTACAATGTTCGCTGCCATTTTTATTTATATCACAGTTATCACCATCCCAGAAAGAGAAGCAGCGAGCGGTAAATAAGTAGTTATTTTTATTAGTTATACACACCCTTAACAGCGAATCGCAATAGGTCATATACGAATTTTCTTTTGCCTCTGCCTCAAATCGAGTCTTCGTACAAACCCTTTCATGTGGAAATGCTACCGTACCCATTACTGGCTAATAGGGACTTTAAGATACATTACGGCGGGCTGCTACTACGGCTACTTCGGCCGTGAGGGACTAGGCTGACGACTCCGTCCCCCCCCCCCCCCCCTCCTCCTGCAAACCTCAAACAGATTAAGATTTCGCTGTACGGCAACGGGGTGTTCAGCATCTACGAGTCTTTACAAAAATGGATACGTTCAACTTTATTCTACTTTCATACAAAGGCTTGATCAATGACAATGATTTCCTTCTCTTGTGTCGATCTTACATCTCCCAAAACTTATGGATTTGCCTCTCAGCTGCTTTTAGAACCGCTGTAATATTCCAACCACACACCAAGATAATAAGCTTAACACTAATAAAAAGCTCGATTTCAGCACTGCACGGGTTGGGCTCGTACAATGTGATAAGTCCGAAAATACACAGCTTTCAATTCTCATAAAATACATTTTAAACAGCTCAGCTTAGTAGCTAGATACAAAGCTTTCTTGTCTGCGGCTGTTCGGACCGGTCAATAAAATATGACTGACGTCGCTTACGATAGGTGTTAAAATCGTTCAAATTTTCTGTACAAATGACAAAGACGAAACAGTTATCTTCGAAGGGATTTTTATGATTGAGTACTTTATCTTCGAACTAGGCTGTTCAAACAGTGAGAAAGGCGTTAAAATGAGAAGTAAACAGCAGGCTTATACTCACGTAGTGAAGAAAACGTGAAAAAAGGCACTTTCCCGTAGTAGAAAGCAAGACTACGGCGGGAAAGCCATATGGAACACGCGACATGACGTCACCGGAAGTGATCTTCATTGTTTCCCGCCGTACCACAGCCTCGCCGTATCATATCTTAAAGTCCCTAATTTTGCTGGAGGCGCGGTGGCCTCATATGGTTAGTGCACTCATCTCCTGATCGAACGGTCCAGGTTCGAGCCCTGGCCGGGGACATTGCGTTGTGTTCTTAGGCAAGACACTTCGCTCTCACTGTGCCTGTCTCCACCCAGGTTTATAAATGGGTACCGGCGAATTAAATGCTGAGGATAACCCTGCAATGGGCTAGTATTCCATGCAGGGGGGTATAGAAATGCTCTCAGGATAATCTCTCCGACCTGATGGGCCACTTGGCTCGTATGCAGACTTTATCTTTACTGGTTAATTTTCATGCAAATCAAACCCATCAGTTTTGTATGAGTGGTTTTGAACAGAGACACAACGCAAATCTGAAATTGTCTACTGGGTGTCGTTAAACCATTTCTAAAGTAATCACTATGCTCAATCACAAAGGACTTCAATATATCTTGGGCTTTTAACGTTATAACGTTTTGGTTAATTTGGTTGTTGTTGTTGTTGTTTTTTTTTCTCTTCCTTTTCTTCTTATATATCGAAAGAATTCTTTGTGGAAACAATCTGCGATGGCGAACCACCAAGAACCGTAAAATGTCCTCTCCAAAACGTCATATCCACAGTTTGGGCGAGTTATGGGCGGCAACATTCCGATATTTGCGTCGATGATGATCAACTGATTAACACCACGTGCAAATCTGATTATGATTTCGTCCTGAGCATGGTAAAAGAAACATGTGACGATGTAAACACGTGTAATCTGGAATCAAACAAGAACGAATATGGTGATCCTCCAGAGTGTCAAGGGGTCAAGAAATATTTACAGATGTATTACCTTTGCAAGTCAGGTAAGATATTTTTATGCGGCGCAATGGCTTCGTAGACAGATTCGGCTAACATGTTTACATTCTTGCCACCACCCGACTTAGATCACGTGATGATTCATTTGAGAGGTTACGATTGTTCTGTTTGTACATTCTCCGATGCAATCGCTTGCGTGTGACAAATTGCTCATCACGTGATCTGAATCGGAATAAGGATGTAACTGACGTTGGCCGATTCTCCTTGGAATTATAATAATGCTAGTTTTGAGAAGACTGAAATGTAATTAAGTACAGTAGAGCTAGTGATCTTGGTTTTTGGAACAAAATTTTTCATTAATATTGAATTATTAGAGTCATACCATTGGGAGTTAACTGGGGCACACAGTAACGAACGCGGTTTGGCTTGATTGAAGTATATTTTTACTTAAATTGTAAAAACGTTCTCTGGTTAAAAAAGGTTAAAAACAATCATAAGCTAAACGAATGAAAAAATGTAAGCGCGTGGACGGAATATATACGAAAAGGGGTGCGAAAAAATTTGTAAAAGTGTAATACAAAAAGGTGTGAAAAAGGAGTGAAAATAATATAAAAAAGGGAGTCTAATTACAATAAAATGGAGTATTGCCTAGGCAACGGCTTGGAGTTATTTTCCGCGTCGAAAGTTTTTGCTGTATGCTATGATTCTAGTGTTTTTCGAACGCGGTAATTGCCTTTGTCAATAACACAAGCATTATCGAAATCAATGGAGTGATTGTTTTGCCACGCATGGTTTGCAACGTTTGAGCCCTTTGCATAGTTCTTCAAATTTCGTTGGTGTTCCTTTTTTCGGGTTTGAAAACATCTTCCGGTTTCTCCTATGTAGTTCCATGAACAATTTTTGCATGGGATTTTATAAACAACATTGGATTGGAGATCTGATGCATATGGTTGTCTGAACTTCGGAGACGGGAATTCTTGTTGAAGGAATTTGAATGGTTTGTTGACAACGCGGATTTCATTTTTACGGAGTAATCTCGTGAGAGGCTCAGTTAGGCCGCTGATGTAGGGGAGGCATGCAAAACCCTTGTGAGTATCAGATGGGTCAGCCCATTTGAAAAACATAGAAACCAATTCTTCTGGGGGAACTGTAGGTGACGGTGGCTTTTTATTAAGGATGGTAGAAATAATAGACGATGGGTAGCCGTTAGCCTCTAACGCGGATCTGACGTGGTTGGTTTCCCGTGTTTTTCCTTCATGGCTGCTGGGGAGGCTAGATGCCCAAAACAAAAGGGTTGAGGCCGTGCTGATTTTGTGTTTCTTGTCATGGTGAGAAGAGAAATCCAGATATCTGTCAGTATGGGTTGGCTTCCGATAAACATCAATGACAGCAACACCGTTTCTTCTGGAATCCAAAGTGTCCAAGAAGGCAATTTGACCATTGTTTTCAAGTTCAATAGTGAAAGAAATTTTGGGGTCGGATGCGTTTAGAGTATTTTGAAAAGAAGAGACAGCGTCTTTCTTGATAATCACGAAACTGTCATCAACATAGCGCTTCCAGACCTTTGGCGGGACTGAAGAGGTACTTATAGCTAGTTCCTCGATCACTTCCATGCAGAGGTTGGCGACGATAGGGCTAACTGGACTGCCCATAGCACAGCCATGAATCTGCTTGTATATACAGTTATTATAAACAAAATAATTATTTGACAGGGTGAACTCCAGTAGAGAAATAATGTCATCAGTGTTTAGACTTGTTCTGAGGTATAACGTATTGTCATTGTTTAATTTGTCCCGAATGTATTCACAGGCTTTGTTCACTGGGATAGCTGTGAAAAGCGACACGACATCAAATGAAACCATAACCTCGTCATCTGAAATTTCCATATTAGCCACTTCTTTGGCGAACTGTGAGGAATTAAGAACAGAATATCCATTAAGGTTCTGGATCGGCGATAGAATATCAACCTTAGGAATACGAGCCTGTGAAGAGCGTTAATTGACTATTGTGAAATCGTTGCAGAGTTAATAAAGAAGGCCATCTGCGAGTTTAATCCACCAGAGAATATTACGTGCCCTGGATCACAAATGATTGAAATCGTGGAAGCAAACTATGGGCGAAAGGATAAATGGACATGCGGTGCGCAATTGGCTGAGAACGATCGATGCCTGTAAGTAACAGAACTTTTGTAACGATAGCTTTCCAAAATCTTAGGGCATGTTCTTGTAAGCAACCTTTAAGTCGTTCTTGTTCTCGTGCATCCAAATTCAAAAGATGATTTTGCAATAGTCTGTATACTTCAAGCATTGCAGATGCTTTAGTGATCATGGAAGTTATAAAAGTTTTATTTTTCTAGGCTGTCATTCCCGTAATTAATCTTGTATAACTGTTCGTTTGTTTGTTTTTCAACAGCTCACCAGAGTCAGATCAGATGGTAAAAGACAAATGCAACGGCAAGAACTTCTGTGAAGTCGAGGCGTCTAATGAAGTGTTTGGGAATCCGTGCGGAGAAACACACAAGTACTTGGAAGTGCAGTATCACTGCCAAGCGGGAAAAGAAATAAGTAAACCACTGTAATATATACCAACTGAATTAAGCTGTAGACCTCACCAAGGTGTTAGCAGTTGGAACACCATAGGAACTGATTCTTAGAAGACATAACAACATCTTTTGTTTTTAGTACTTAGCTTTCCAGCTTTCTTCAATTAAAATGAAAAGCCTTTTTGGTTATTACGACCTTATTTACGCCACACGGCGTTAATATATAGATTTGGCATATTGGATCTAAGTAGAAGAAAGTTAGCTCTTATTAAAAACATAAAAAGAACATAAAAAATGAACATTTATTTGATAAACATACTTGTCAAACACTCATTTCATGGATATATCGTGGTACCCGGGCAATTCGTTCCGGGTAAATTTTATCCCAAGGTTCTAAAATGTAACACACACATTTATAAATCCTCTAAAAAGGGCTAGGATACGTTTCTATGCACAGCCATAGAGAAGGTTTCGAAAAAATGCATAAAACTCAATAGCGAATTTAGGAGAGGGGCTCAGGGAATCCCATTTGAGAAAGAAGAAGAAATCAGAGACGCAAGAAAAGCCGGCAGAACAAGCAGAATAAAACCGCCTCACCTCTTCCCCTCTCTCCCCCCCCCCCCCCTCACTTAGCTCAAGGTCTGGATTCGCCATGGTAACTACCAAAGTAGAGGAAGTCGTAAATAATGAAATAATGATTAAAACGTTTATTTGAACTTGATCTCTTTAGAAGAAACTCTTGGAGCCATAAAGGGCAAAATATACCACAGCATGGCGATGTGAAAGGTGAGTGCCATTTGGTTTCTTTTACACAGACTATTTCCTTCCTTGGAGATATTAATTTCCCTGAGCCATCATTTTGTATAATAAATTCAAAGTAGTCTGTGAAAGTATATCAGTAAATGAGGCAAATGGAAGATAATATAAGGATTTCACTTAATCTCCACACAGGGACAGAAAGCAAATATTAAGAAAATGTAGAGAAAAAAAATTCCCCCAAAATTCTCTACACTGGAGTTATGTTAATAGAACAGTAGGTTCAGTTTGTTTTTTCACGAGTTCTGACTCTAGATGAGGGAAAGCTTCAATTTCTACTTTTAGGCCTGCGCCGTTTCGTTTTTCTGCTTCGGACTACGAAATATCTTCGATCCATCGCTAACACGCTGTGTCACGCGATAAGTTGACTGAATGCATATTTCCGGAATCCCTGCTGGTCTGATATGATTGGTGGATTTCGACACCTATTGCCATTTCTGTTTCTTTTTCGTTACGTATACACTATGTCACGCAGCACGTTTAAATAGTTTGAATTAGGCAAAAGCATGCTATTCCAACGCAGTTATCCAATTACAATTTACCATTGTGATAACAACGTGCTTCCAACTGTTGTCTTGGCAAATTCGTGGATGTAGAAATCGCCTAAATAAGCTATTCTCGCGTAACCTTGTACCTCTGTTTCAAAACGAGGACTCGCGCGAAAATTTCATCTGAAAATAAGTTAAATTTACATAAAAAATAAACCTCTAGGCTGAGCTCATTTTCATATGAATGGCCGGGTTTCGCACGAAACTGAACTCGTTTTAACACAGAGAAAAAAGCCAGCAAGAAAATGGATTATCGAGACACTTGCCAAAGCAACAATTGTAAGACATTGACTTTTTATGTTCATTTAAGTTTTTGACGATGTTACTATTTGTTAAATCCATAGAGAGCTGTTCAGGAAAGAAACTCCTCATCGCCAAAAATGTAGAATTTATGTATTAACATGCGGACATCGTCATGGTATGACTTTATGGGAATGAAAGTCAATGTCCCAAAAAACTTTAAGTCGATTCTTTGAACGACGATGAAATGTAAAAATATTGAATAAAATTGTCGCAGACTTTCATTGAAAAAACCTGAGAGACGGGTATAAAATAATGCCATTATATTAGGATTTTTGCGGCAACCTTAACTTTAGCATTTAGGTTACTATAGTCTATGGAAGTAACAATGTAATAAAAATAAATAAACATGAAAGAAAAAATATAATTGTCTTCTGTGCCTTGGCTTGCATTCTTGGCCACGTTACGGTTTGCTTGAAAAAAATGTAAATAATAATACCTGTGAGGAAGGAAGTGTGTCTGATGGGCAAAAAACAAACAAACAAACAAACGGATACGCTCGTTAGTGAGCAGCCTAGCTTTTGCATGATACAAAAGAAAATGTCTTTTGGAAAAGCAAAAAAAAAAAAAAAGAAAATAATAATA
>CM042755.1:1773371-1798487 GCA_022496165.2 Catalaphyllia jardinei | reverse complement strand
TAATAGTAATAGTAATAGTAATAGTAATAGTAATAGTAATAGTAATAGTAATAGTAATAGTAATAGTAATAGTAACAGTAACAGTAACAGTAATAGTAATAGTAATAGTAATAGTAACAACAACTCAGGTAAAATCGACTTAATTAAGTTATTGTCTGCTGCCCGAAAAAGATCCCAGGAATTAAATTTTGTATGCGACATTGCTACTCCGATGAAGGTGGACAAAAACCTTGTACGAAATGGTCGATTTATACGTAATACAATTCCAGACAGCATGTTAGAAGAGGTGAAGTGTGAGCATGGTTTTCTGGAACATGATGCATCGTCATATAATTCTGGGATTGCCTAAGACATGCCCACTCAAGGGGTAGGGGGAGGGGATGTCTAATATCCCTGTTAATAGTTGAGAAATAGAAAACATGTACCGTGTTTCTATTGAGTTATACAAACACGAGTGGAAGTTTGGGAGAACAAAAAAAAATGCTGTGGGAACACGAGCCGCAGGCGAACTTTCACGAGTGTTTGTATCACTCGATAGAAACACGAAGTACATGTTTTCTATTTCTTTTAGAAAACACCACGACGAGAAAAAAGAAAACAATGTTAACTTTGATTATCAAGATTTAATTCTCTTTGCTCACGCCATCTCTATGTTAACAGTGCGCGCTAGTTCTGTGTCACCATCGAGTTATACAAACACGATTATTAACCAATCAGCGCGCGTGCTTTCTTAGGGCTGTTTTCTAATATAATATTTATACAACTAATTTACTGTGCAGTGATGCGAAATTTTCAGTTAAAGCATCACATCTTCCTACATTACCTCTTTAAAAACGTTAAGATTTCGGTGTCAAATATGGAATGTAAAACTTCAAGTCGCGCATGGAAACATTTGGTAGGAACAGACATAACCCTACCAGTCTCTTCAGTCGACTTTTGACAATCTTTCTTGAATAATTTCAATTGTTATGTCTATGTTTTTCCCACAACTTTGGTACCATTGAAAGAACTGTCCTCTTCACCCGCCTTCCCCAAGCGAAATAGATGTAATTTAATTGCTTTGAGAGGAAATAATTTAATTTTCAACGTAATTATGTTTAAAAGTTTCTTTCAAAAAGGACCCATTTGAATAGTTTATTTTAAATGGACACTTAATCCGCGCTTTACGCTAAAAAGAAATACCATAACTTTATTGAAATAGTGGAGTAAATAGTGGAATAAGAACCTAAGTTACATAAATTACGCAGAAAACAAAACAAAAACAAACAAACAAACAAAATGGACTAAGCTATGTATGCAGACACCACATGTATTCTGCATTTATTTCACTATGCGGAGCTTGCAGTAGGCGAAAACGATAGGGAAAGGGGTGAATCTAGTTTTGGGTATAAGCAAGGTTTCATTTTATTTTACACCGGCAATTGCCTTTATAAAAAGGAATACTAATTAAATCGAGAAATACATCCCTGTTCTACGATAAGATCACATATAACTCACTTCAAAGACACCTTTCACTTCAAAGTGTCACCACTCACGCTCCCATATTTAAACATATCCAGCAATGATGTTTCAAACAAACCAAAACGCATTTTTAAACTATTTGCTAGACTACTCTCAGAAAATCTACATCTTCGTCCCCCAAAAGGTGCTTTTTACTCGCGAATACGCGTAAGCAATACTTAGTAGTGCAATTCTCGCAGATTGCATACGATGCTTATGACCAAAAGGCGCTACTGTGCATATTGCTTGTGCCAATTGTGACAATTGTGCCAGCTTTCGGAAGGAAACAAAGACATTCAAACAATAGTCTGTTTGCTAACTAACGCGAGTAAATTAAGATACAGATCAAAACATGGGATAAGAAAATAAGACCTTTAATTTCACAAGACAAAAAAATTGCTAAAGAAACAAATAAAGTTAATAAAATAACGAAAAAGGAGCAAACGTCTCATCCCCACCATGGTAAATTTCGCGGTTTGCCACTTCACTTTTTTTTAATTATGCAAAAACGAAGAAAACAAAAGTGTTTCCCTTTAAAGACAAGTGTACAGCAGGAAATAACTTAGCAATTAGAATTGATTTACCTTATATTTGCAAAATAAAGCAAGTCCATCAAAAATACTCAGTTGTGTTTCCATTTTGCAAACCGGTTTCTCGCAGGTGTAATCCAAACTGTCAAAAGACAACCCTTTGTGTATTTTAAATAGTCTTCATAATGTTTACAACCCTGACATTTGCATTTTGTTGTCTCACCGGCGAAGAAGCACACAACATTTAGTTTAGGTTCTCAGTACAGCATTTCGCCTTTCTATCCGTGAAAACGCTTGAGCACAAATTGAAAACTTTGTCCTCCCATGGTAGGATTTTATATTTTCCATCCACAAATTTGAGGTAAGTTCTTTTTAATTTTTCCCGGCCGCTGAACATTTTGCGGAAATCATCTTTTATATTTTAATGTAATTTTCTTGTGTTGCCATCAAGAATATTTTGTTGACTACTTGTAAAAGCGCCAGGGTAGGCTTAAGCACAGAGCATAATCCATTTTGTCACTTAAAACAAAAATGTGTTTTTCTTGCTCTTGAAAGAAATGCATAAACTATTGTTAGCTTCTTCGAGATTATATTATGCAACAAATATGAATTACTTGTTTTTATTCTCAAGTACATATAAATTTAAACTAACGACGATTTTGCTTCTTGAAGTGCATAAAAAATAATATCTCTAATGATTATTTCAGCTCACTTGAACTCTTAAAAGATCTTAAGTCTTAAAAGGGTCATGTAGCAGCTCTCGTAAGGTCTCGCATGATTGGCTTGCTAGCCTTTGAGAGTACAATAGAACAAACAGAAGCAATGCCCCCAGCCCTAAAACAATAACAGCTGCTACAATGAGAAACCAATAGCGGCTTACGACAGCTGCTAAACTTCTGTCTTAAAACGGAGACAGTTCCAAATGAAAGTGGGCAAACAGTTGTAAAAAAGGGAAGAATTCCCATTGCAATAATTTTTTGACAAATTCCATTTATTGATAAGATCCTTTGACTTTCACTGTATTCAACAGCTTTCAAGAGTACTAGCTGTCGAGAATAAGAGTTGCTCTTCTTATGTTCTTAGGGGAGCGATCAAGTGTTATCTCACAGGACCATGGATAATAACACGAATACGTCTTTCCCAGCTATTCCCGAGTTTCCCTTGCATTTCAAGATTATCAAAATAAGTTTATATGCGATCATCTTCGTGACAAGTGTCCTTGTCAATGTTCTTGTTTGTGTGATTATTCTGCGTCGCAGGAGGATGAAAACAGTGACCAACTATTTCATTTTAAATCTGGCAGTAGCTGACTTGACTCTTACTTGTTTCTGTATACCGTTTGATATTCCAGTGCAAGAATTGCACTACTCCTGGCCATATGGATCGTTAATGTGTAAAATACTATACCCGTTGCAAACATTCTTGCTATTTGCTTCAGTATTCACGCTAACAGCTGTTAGCCTTGCTCGACACAGAGCAATTGTCCATCCCTTGAAAAAGCAGTTAACCAGAACTGGAGCGAAGATTATTATTGTCTGTGTATGGTTTTCTGCCATTCTTCCGGTTACACCTTATTTTAAAGCGTTGAAGTTTAACCCAGTGGTTAAATCTTGCGAAGAGAGTTGGCGCGATTCCATGACAACTAAAGTGTACACAACAAGCATATTCTTCTTGCAATACATTTTTCCGTTCGGCATCATGTTCACCGCGTATTTCAGCATTAGCCGTGAGCTAAAGAAAAGGGCGGAGAATGGGAACCAGTGTCTTAAAGACCTACAGGAGGAAGAAGCTCGGAAAGTGGTGCGCATGCTTAAAGTGGTAACTACGCTGTTCGCATTTTGCTTACTACCAAACAACGTTATGTGGCTCTGGCTTGATTACGGAAAGGCGGACAAACTTTGGAGCCATTTCTGGGAACTTGTGGCGTTTTCAAATATTTTAATACTGGCTAACAGTGCCGCAAACCCTATCTGTTACACGATTTTCAACGAGAATTATCGACAGGAAATAAAGAGCTTACTAATTAGCGGAATATGTAGACGCCACGACTCTCCACCTGAAAGAACTGAAAGGTTTGCCGTACCTCTTCAATGCCCACGTAAAAACTTAAAGAGCCGATCGTCAACCTTAATCTCGTCTGTTTGATCATAAGACAAAAAAAACTGTCCATTACTTAACTGCAATAATACTTAAGAAAAATAGGAAAAAATGATTTAAAATAAAGGAAGAAAAGACGATGAACCAATTTGGGACGCTAACTGAAGTATGTAATATTATAGTTTTCGTTAGTAAGTGAAAGAACTTACATCATGTCCATAAATGCAGACATTCGCCTTTTGTAGAGTACATGGTACGCTACGCTGCGTAAACCTGTTAAATTCAATCTCGACCCACGCTAACAAAATTACAGGATATATGAGAAGTCCTAACTTATCTTGTAATCATTGTGGGCTCTGATTATGGGGCGTCAATTGCCGCCAGTCGCACGCTCGGGACAATCCTTCACAGTGTGTTTTGAAGCTAAGCGAGGCAAAGAGTGGTTGCCAAGTGATTTCCCTCAGTGAGACTTTCAGACCTGCGTCGAAGGAAACGCAAGTCACAATTGGCAGGAAGGAGAAAAAGGTAGTTATGTAAGCATTTTCTAGTGTCATATGTTTCCTCCTCCTTGCAGTTATAGTTGTTTTTGTTGTACTGATGCCGAGACAAGCACAAATTTTGAGTTTGACCTACATAGACTTGATTCCCAGAGCTAACACGACATTTTCGAGTTTTAAGGAGTTGAAACTAAATTGCACCCGGACGATCACACAATACGAACTACTGATACTCCTGGGTTCAAACCATTTCAATGAGATTGTCCTTAAGTTAAATCCACAGGCTAAAGTTCATCGCACGCCTTGGTTATAGTGTAAAGTGGCCAAAATATAGGAGGCCCGTTTCGGCTTACCGAGGGACTCGAAACAAGTTGGCACCAAGCTACTTTCACCTGCCAGTTTGCATTCCCAGTGGCAGTTTCCAAATATCTCTTACAGAATTCAAATAGTTTGTTCTTCCCAGCCGGGACAGCCATGAGACGAATTCATCGTTATCGATGATCTTAATGTAGTCTAAGGATGCGGTCTTGGCGGAACCTTCCTCATCAATGCCACCGTGCAACGTGCAGTATCCCAATTCGTAAGCTTAAGTCTATGTTAGTAGCTTTTCTTTCCTTATTTCCCTTGTTCTCATTTCCAAAAAAAAAAACAAACAAACAAACAAAGAAACAAAAAAAAAACATTCGTACTGCGTGAATTTTAATCCGGACTTTCCTTAAACCGGTCGGTTCAATATAGTTTTTAACTCCTTCGTATTGTGTCTTATTCCAGTCATATGTTTATTTTATCTATCTTTCGTCCGTTTGGTGCCATTTACTTTAAAGGTTGCCACGCCAAAAAATTGTAATTATAGTAAACTAGGCTCCAGGCTAGGAAACCTCGTATATCTCTAAAAGCTCAAGTTTCGACGACTTAATGGCTGATTTAAAACATGCTAAGTAAGTTAATCTAATTTGCAAGGAGATTGTGCGGATAGCATCGTAATTTCTAAATAAATTTTAAAGACCAGCGGAAATATCGGCGCCGCTTTTGACTCCAAGTAATTAAAACCCAAACGCAGGATACATAGCAGGTTAACATCTGTTGCACTTGGGAACCTGCATGCTATACTTACTAATCATTGTCTCGTGCTTGAGTTTAGATTAGACCAACCACAAAAACTGATGAATTTTCAACGAGATGACACCTCGTGGCATAAATTACTTTAGAATTAACATAAAGCAACGATCAGTCGAAACTTATTCTGGATTCGTTCCTTCGCTTGCCTTGTACATAAGGTTAGTGGAAATACACTTCTAGTAGTGGAATATTGCTGGATTAATTAATATATTGTGTGCTTTTTTCGAAATTCTTACTGGTCCATTTGTGAACAATTATGACTTGTATTTGGTAAAACTAAACGTGATCCACTTCTTCTAGTCTCGCTATTAGAGTAAACCAAGAGTTTATTTAAAAATGATTCGATATGACACATCATGTTAAAAGTAACCGTCGTCACATATTCACAAAACTTTCAGATGAGACCGGACTGGTCGCTAATAATTTTGCAATTGTCAAGCACTACTTCTAAATATCAATGCCAAAGAAGCTCCCTCAAAAGAGGAAGAAAACACAAACAGTAACAATTTAATCAACTTCCTCGTGTTTTGGGGTCAGACACAAAAATAATTATTATTCAGACCCCCAAAATATTATTCTGAACAAGAACAACAACAACTACTTGGTGAAAATGGGGAAGTGGGTGACAAAGTGCTCCATTGAAACTTTTAAGTTAGCCCCATATACTCCGGATTTTTGTTAGTTAAAGAAAAAACCTACCACCAGGGTGGTACACTAATCGGTATGGAGGAGGCAGACAGGCAGCTGGGCCTCCCCCGGGCCGACTGGGACCATTCCTGGGTAGAGAGGAGGGAGTTGGGCCTCCTCTCTGATTGGAGGGAGTTGGGCCTCCACTAACCTAGCTGGAAGGTGCACAGACCAATATAGAGGAGAGAGTTGGGCCTCCCCTGGGTTAGCTGTGACCGATCGTGGGCCTCCCTAGAGCCCCCACTAGCCAATATGTATATCCGAGTACAAAAGTGGAGTCTATGGGGGCAAAAGCGTGACGAGAGGAGCACTTCATCCCGATTCCCAACTTTATTGAAAACTCCATTGTCTTTAAACCAAAAGTACAAGGAAGAGACAATTGAAATTATCATATTTCTAAACCAAAACAGAAACAATGTGTTGACATAGAAATTGACTACGACTATATAATTAGTTACAAAATATTGTCCACTACACTAATATTTAATGTAATTATCTATGGATAGGTAAATCTATATTTTATTGTGGTATGTGTATTTGACAAGTTTACACTAAGAGATGCTTGAGAAGTCCTATGTCCAGTGATAGAAACACAAAAGAATGGGTGGGATGGGAGGGAAATTGAAAGAAAAATGACGACAAAATATAATCTTTGCTTGTGCAGACAAACAGAATGTACAAAGTACATGAATGCACAAAGTACATGAATGAGCCAAGGAACCTGGCAGTCTGCCCAGTGATTGGACAAAAAACAATGAGGAGTTCCTAAGGTTCAGCTCACGTGAGGTTGCACGTGGAAATCAATGGACATAGTACAAAGCTCAAACAAGAGTTGCTGATTAACTAAAATTTATTTCTTGTGATCAATAAATTATGATAATATTCATCCGAAGTGTTAAAAACCCTTGCAGCTGTATTTGTAAATCAGGTAGAAAGTAGTTTTGTGGAGAAATCGACTTCCAGGGTTAATAGGTTTAAAAGCAGCGAACGGAAAGTCATCTTTTCCAGTCACCAGTCCCTACGCCGTCATTTGGTGATGGCGGCCTGCGTTCTCTCCTAATCGACTGGTGGTACTTGGTAACTGATTAGTTATTTGACACTAAGCCTCGTCCGAAGCGACGCCCAAGCAGTCAGAAAGAACAAACCTGGGCCGATATTCTGCCACCATTGGGAAGCCTGGCTTACAAAAGTTTATAGTGTTTCAAAATCATTTGAAGTAGTGCTTTACAAGCTCTATCAGGTCCAATGTGTACTAATTATTGGACCGGCAATAAAACAGTCTGATCGGTGGATTTAATTGCATTGCCCGACCTTCCAAGCTACCGTGATTTTGTTATAAGAAATGATACTTTGGTCTTTGAATGAAAGGCCGAGCAAATTTGAAAAATAAAATATACTTAATTTTCATTCTTACAGCTACAAACGGGATTCTTCCCAAACTCTAATATAAGTAGGAATTAATAAAATCAAAGCAAACAAGCAAACAAACAAATAAAAGCAGTCGCAAACATATAATAAACGTTCGTTAAAATCATGACTTAACAAAGTAAAGTGATAGCCCTAAACGTGTTAAGTCATGAATAACAGCAATTATGGTACGGAATCAAGTGACATAACCGATAAACCTAAGAATACGACTCAAGGCTTGTAGCTAAGAACAAACACAAGTTTTCGTCACTGAGATTATTTTATAGACAATTTAAAAGCCATATCAAGGCGCTGAAATACCTGAAGTAAGCTTGATTAATTAAGGTAAGATCGATCTCTCAAGCTCTAAGGACTGGTTTGTCTTATTTACAACATTGCCGCCAAAACTCGCCATTCGCGGGAGTTTCACATGAAGGTTCCATGAAAATGGAATCAAGTCAATGCTTATGCCAACGAGCCATGTCAATTTAATTAGGTGAGAGTGGCAGCTTTTCTCTTGGAACTGACAGCAAAAAGGCAAAACTATTCTTAGCGAGACTTCGCTGACTCTGAACTCCAAATCCCAGATTGTTCGTACGGTCAAAAAAAATACACAGGCAAACAGATACACACTTGTCTCATAAGAAGCTTGTTTAATGTGTTCAAATTTCCGTTTAGCCCTTCAGCGTTTATTGAAATCTTATTGTATTTTAGTGAGTCGGAATTACATCTTTAAATTGACTCTTATTCAGATACGTTATATGGACCACTGACTCAACCGTCGGGACCGCCGAAAAAACCTTTAACAAGAAGTAAGCAATGCATAGGTATTGTAAGAATCCGACCTTGCGTAACAAATCTAAAAACAAATGTTTGCTTTTATTTGATTTTGACAGAAAATAGCCCTGGTCAAGCATGAAGAATTGTCTTCTAGTCCAACCTCCCGTCGCTAGATCCAACCCCTCCAAAAGCAAATGTCAGTCACTACTGCATTGCATTTTCGCTTGTAAAAGAGTATTTTAATTCCCTCACGAAACAAGTATTTGAAATGATCACTAATTTCGTTGAAAATGCTTAATTAAAACCGGTCAAGGAGTTAATTTCCCGGCCTTAAGGCTCACAGCCACCTGCCAAGTCCGTGTAAGAATAGGTAATGCTTCAAAAGAAGTACATTCGAGTTTAACGAAGCACAGAGCGGATGCCGCTGAATGTAAAATGCCCCAAAGCACTCTTTAGGATGCAAAAATCGAGACAAAACGTGACGGGGTAATGTCCAGGTAAGTCTAAATTCGTTAAAGTTTACAAAGAGATCAAAGCTAACTCTCGCTTTTTCCGGAAAACACCAGTTATTAAATTCGATTTAACACTTGAGTACCTGCTTCAGAAGACGGCAGTGGCCAAAGAAACCAATGTGATTGGCACCAGAGCTGATTCCAATTAGCATTTCGATGGTGGTATATACGTTCCTTGCTCAGGGGAAATATATGTTTGTAAGGTCGATAGTTAACGATATCACAGAAATAAGGCCTTTCCAGCGTTACGCCAACCTTAAACATAAACACCTGTTCATTTCGATCGATGTGGGAGTTGCACACGTTGTCGCGGTTCTCTCGGCTGGTAGGTAATCGGAGTCGAGGAGTACTATTGCAACTGCGCTATTCTCAGAAGTTTAAATCAAAATCAAAAAGTGATTATTCTCTCACAGCGGTAACAGTAAATTACGAGTAGCCTTACTGCGATACCTCTTTTATCGCCTCCATTTCACGCTATTCATCTGGTGTTGATGCCTAAATATTTTTACACCAGAGTCAAATAGGTGCCGCAGGTGGCTCGTCACTTAAATATTGTGTTTCTACTGAACTAGTGGAAAGTCTTACAACGACCTTAATTCTTATAACTTAATTATATAAGGAAAGCAAAGTAGGAAAGCAAACTGCCCCTTATATGAATTCAATAGGGACCTAACGTTAATCAATATGGAACTCAGCACGGCCAAATATTATTTTGTTTCAACAAACCGTTAACCCCCTGTGGTTGACCTGCTCAAGGCTTGTCTGGCTCACAGAGGGGGGTTTCAAACTAACGATATTTCAATGTTTGCCTCTGTCGTATAATTGCATGAGCATTTGCACCGAAAATTATTATATTCTCAGTTTCAAGAAGGTTTTTGTTTGCTATCCGCTGTTGTTTTGATGAGGGTAATCGCCCCCTCGCTGTAATTGAATTAATCGATATTAACAACAACAGGTGGTTTATGGCTTCTTTACTCTATTGGTCTCTTAATTTACGGCAAAATTCCTGCCCTTGCCCTTGTCAAGATCGCTTTACCGCTTCAAGTATTACGAGTATTTGATATATACGATTTTTTTTTATCTTTTGATATAACCCCGCTAAATGCAACGCTGTGAACTTAAACAGCCTGGCGAAAAAACTTGTTGCCATTGTCAATACCGCTTTACATGCGACGCTATGAACAGCCTGGTGCAATAAATGAACATGTGTTCTACTATAGATATAGCATGGATACGATCGAAAAGGTTCTCCTGTGTTTTTTCATGTAATCAGTCATCTAATCAATTAACTTGAAGTGTGGTCTTGACTCGGTAAGGTATGATGACCTCTATAGATTATCCATTACAAGTGACCGGGAATTTGGCTTCAACCATAGCCTTGGCTCTCTAGTTGTATTTTGAGAGGAGCGAGAAATTTTAGTACCACACTTAACTGAGTTACCTCTTTCTACTTTAATGCATAGACTGGTACATCCTAGTAAGATGTAGAAGCAGAAAAACGTCATTTCAGGTCGTCATTTCGCTGCATTCATGCATGGGAAGCCATTGCGGGGTGATCATCAGACTGTTAAGGTGACTGAACTGAATATGTGATTGTTTTTCAAACGTTCGGGACAGGCAGTAGGTGTAGTCGATTGGTTCACGGTCGGAGTCTGAAGAATTGTCACCGGTTCGATTCTGTCCATCGTTCACTCAGTTAGCCTGCGGGAACTATGCAGACATTTAAAAAAGGTAGCAGGAATGGAAAATAGGTACAAGTAAGTAGTAACCGAGTTATGAAGCTCATTTCTCGAAATAGTGTCTTCCGTCCCTCTTTTAGTATTTACCTGAACCTACACTAAACAACGACGATGGAATTTTCAAGGCGATCCGCGATTTTACTAACTCTGATAGCCACTACAACTTTTGTGGTGAGATGTCAAAGGGACACAGTTAACGACAGTACAAGTACCCCTGCCTCACGCTTAACTAAGCATAAAGCTAGGGAACTTGCAGCCAATCCAAGTGCATTAATTCACGAAGCTTTGCACCTCGTGCGGAGGCGACGAAGCGCTGATGTTAGATACGACGACCAGGTGAATGCCAGTTTGACAAGGAAACGAAGACTGGAGGACAAATCATCTGGAGAAGAAAGAGAACATTCAATTGACAAACGTCAGATTCCTGATGGCTTGGATATGTTAAACGACTACATGAGTGCTGACACAAGTCCAGTCAGACCACAGCTAGCCATGGTTGGACTTCCGAATGAGCAAAGGGTGAACAAAAGAACATCAAGGGATATAAGGAAAAGAGTAAGTGGAACAACAAAATGTATTACTTGTTACAAACGGTACGCTATATGCATAAGAGAAGAAAAGGAAAATAAATTCTCAAACTCATTGATAATTCATTAAGTTGAAACAGTGGAAATCATGACCGTGGGAATATTTTGATATCTGATATTAAGCATATATTATTATGATTATAATTCTACCTTTTTCCCCTTAATTTTATTTACGATTGAGAAGATATCTCAAACTCTCAAGACAGTATTTGGCCACATTTAAAAATACCTCTAAGTGCGTCTAAAATAGTCCGATGCGCATTTTATTTTTGACAGCTCTTCTTTTCTAAAATTTGGTCAAACACATTCTTTCGTGTTTGATGTATTACTTAAAGCAATGTAAACACTTTCCTTTCGTTCATTTTCTTTTTTATAGGATGTATCACTTTCAAAAAAGTCTGAAGACGCAAAGCCTTTGGAGTTCAATCCAATGTGGCTTGAAAGTTTTGTTAGGAAAATGGCTCCCCTGCTAAAAGGAAAAGATGGCAGAGACGGGAAAGATGGAAAAGACGGTAGAGATGGAAGAGATGGTCTCAGGGTAAAAAAAGAACAACAGACACGCTCTGTTAAGCTTTCGTCCAACATGTTACACTCTTGTTTGATGAGAATTATAGGAAGATTTTATTATCTTGTAAGGAGAGGATTCCCTCTTTTTTATTTGCCTAATTAAATTTCATACTGAGAATGTTTTAAATTAAGGACGTTGATTTCGTTGAATGAACTATGATCCGCTGCGCGGAGTGCAATTACATTTAGCAGACCGATTGAAGTCAAACTGTCCAGTCATATTAGGTGCAGCTCGCTGGGTGGTTTCCATGAAAGAACAATATGATGAAAACTAGCATAATTTCTTTTCTTAGGGTGATCCCGGTTATCCCGGTCCCCCGGGACCTCCTGGATCCTCGGGATCAAAGGTATGTGTCAAGAAAGAATGCTTAGTTGCTCTCGCATTCTTAGCTGGGAATGGAGTTTCCATCAAAGTTTGTTGTTCAGAACTACGACAAAGTGAGCCTTTCTGGAAGCCAAAAAAAAAAACTTTAAGGATTCAATACCCAATAGAATATATTCTACCATAAGAATATGTGATATAAAACATTTCACAAGGCATATGTGGATGGAAACATAGTATTCGGTGCGAGGAATTGCAAGATCGCTAAGATTATAACTTACCTAAATCGAACTTTCCTAAATCTATTCCGTTGAGTAAAATCTCTGTCATATTTTCATCACACTAAAAAATCCCATTGAACAGTAAAAACCCACGTATAAGAACCTGGATTTATTCAGTTAGCCTAAACAGGTTCTTATATAAATGGTACTTAAAGCAAATTTAGGCTAACTAGTTTCTTTAGGTTCTTATATTTTTTTAATATAAATTTTATTGCCGGCCCATTGGAAGCTTACATTTGATTTTAAACAATAATTGGATATCCGGAATAATCAAGGTCGAGGCAAGTGTAATCAGCCGAGGCCGGAGGCCGAGGCTGATTACACTTGCCTAAATTGGTTCTTATGTGGAGGGGGCTTAAAATGAAAATTTTAGCCTAACCGATTCCTAAGACCCAGGTTCTTATACGCGGGTTTTTACCGTATACAAAACGCACTGTAAAATGCTTGGCAAAATCATTGACATCAACTCTTAGAAAACAATCGTTTTTCTTTGATTTTGGCTTCTCTCATCTCTTTATTCATGGTCGTAAGGGAATCATTACTGTTTTTAATGTGTTTTCCCGCCAGTTAATCTTTCATTTTATTATGATAACTTATTTATTTTAGAAGTGCCCTGAATCTTCAGGCATGAGTGATGATGCCTTTCAACGAAGTGAGGTAAGAAAAGCTAAACTGACAACCAAATGTCGGGAGAAAGGAAAATTAGATGAAATGATAATATATTCGTATTTCTTATCGATTGATTGATTGATTGATTGACGACTATACTTAATTTGTTTATAATCTTATAATACATAAACAACCATACTCTTAATATGCTTTACTGAAGCAATGCTTTGAATACCGAGTTCTAAAACTACTTTTTCAATCGACGCCCGTCCATATTTGATCCTTTTTTCAAACTAAGTTGCACCGGAAATAAAATGTACGTAAAGGAATAGTGATGAAGTATTTTAATGTGAGATGCTATTATTTTTTAAGGAGAAGCCTTCTGGACATTTAACTGGAGACGGAGGACCATTTCGTTTCTCAGACGGCCTTCGTATGTCTAGTTAGAACTAATTAACAACAATAACAATAGCAATAACAATGATTTATTTAGCCACATTAACGTCTAAGAGAGCACATGCAAGTGCTTGTTCAAAATACGAATGTGCAAATTATTGCGTTTGCTGCAATTACTTAATTAAGGAGGCTGGCAAAAGTTTCCAGCACTTTTCAAACAGCTATACTTTAAGGCATGAATACTACAACTGTTTAACAATTTCGTGGCGCACTGGTTACCATGACAACAGTATGACCTGTTTACAACACGCTTCATTTTAGTTTTAAGCTTTTAAAACTCAGAAACAAGCTTGGTGACCCCATTTTTATCATCGAATTGTGATAACCATAATGGAATTAAACTTTTTGTAAAGTCAAGAAAGATCTGTTGAGAAGGTTCAGAGACACCTTAAATCTTCGCAAATTCAAGGAGAACCTGAAGATGAACACAAAAACAAGTGATTTCTTTTGTCGCTTACTGCGCCTTCCAATGACATGCAGACTCTAAAATTCAAAGCTCAACCAACAAATGTGTTTTTCGCTACTGTCAATCAAATGTTCGACGGCCGTCTTTCCAACTTCCGACTGTACTCAATGATTCGATTACCGTGCGTTCAGCAGTAGTCGGAAGTTGGGCGGAGCCACCGAACATTTGATTGACGGTCTAGCGAAAAACGTGTTCGTCGGTTGAGCTTTGAATTTTAGAGTCCGCCTGTTATTGAAAGGCCAAATAATTCTGAAGCAGATGATCGAATCGAATCTCTTTGGGTATAAAGGCAACCAGTTCTTTGCTATAAAGGTGCTATAGAGTTACCTCAAGAGTTGCTCCCTTATTTACTTTTCTTTTACCTATTTCAACGTCATACCACCACCTTGAATGTATATTCAAGAACTGGTTCATGCTTAGCGTGCGTATATCGAGTATGGATACATACAGGAAGTCTGTAAAACACGAGAGAAGCAATTCCAGCTGCATCATAACTCGATATATGTACAGCTTAAGCACGAACCAGTGGACCCTTTTCTTCGCTTAGGCGGTTTTTTTTTTCCATTTACAGATCACACGATATTCACTAGAGAATTGTTCTTTAATCCAACCAAAAATTATTCCTTCATATACACGCGACTATTTGAAAATTTGAAAGCAAGAATCACATGATCTGTAATGGAGCAACAAACCGCCCAGTCGAAAACGGTCTTTTCTTTTAGAATATAGCGACAACAATTTGGGTGCTAAAACATGCTTCATTTGTGATTGAAAGACAAACGATCTTATTTCCTGGTTAAAAACTTGCCATAATCAGTTGAATAACAGTTTGGCTTCTAAGATTGTCAATGAAAATTCGCTTCTTCGAGTTAATTAAAATTATGAAAATGTAGGCAACAAAATCAAAGTATTCAGGAAATATTCACTCTTTTTTCGTTTTTAATGTATATACAGAATTCTCACGCTGGTGTTCCACATGTCCGACTTCTCATCTCGCTGGAGGAGTAAAATCAACAAACAATTCACTGGAAATACCACGGGATGGCCGGTACTTTGTCTACTGCCAGTTCCATTTCCTTCAAACGGATAAGGACAGGACTGGCTTTGAGATACTAGTCGACGGAAATATTTACCTCTCTAAAGTTGTTAAGGGCGAAGAAGCCACTTACTCAGGGGCGGTTTTTGTAATGAAAAAGGCGAGCGTGGTGACGGTAAGACTACTGGGTCACGGGACTGTAGAAGGTGATCACACCGTCAACTTTTTAGGCGCTTATGAATTATAAGAAGAGATGACAAACAGGAACCTCGGCTGTCCGGGAGTCACATCAGAACTCTTTAATGAATTTTAGAATGCCGCTTTTAATATTTCCTGTTTTAATCCTCGCGTCCTTACATTTACGTTCCGAGGTAATTTAGAAATACAGTAAGAGAAATGAATTCCCTAGTGCTGAAAATCACAACAATCAGTGGTAGAATACAGTTGTTTCCATAAGGACTTTTTCAGTGATTGTTTGATTGAAGTTGACAGTGACGAGAAAGAATTTCCCATAATGATTTTCCTAAATTATCGAGTACACTTTTACGCCTGGGTATGACAACCTTTCTGTATACATGGGACTCTTCAGTTATACCTTAAATGGATCAATGCTCATTTTCAGTTTGAACATCAACCGTGAGATCTGTCACGTGTCCTCGAAAGCTTCAAACGACGAAGACCTCTGCTACCTTTTTGTAGAAAAAAAAGGTCATACAATCACAAGTTCAAATGCTCAATTTCTTCCTGTGACAAATGCATGTTTTAAAGGCATGCAGCTTTAGGCGATCCTAAATGTTACTAACGGCTCTTAATAATATTATAAGCATAAGACGTAACTAAGCTTTTAACTGAAGTTATGTTATTGAAAATAATTATAAACAATCTAGACCTCGCTTTTTCACAAATAAAAAGGCAAATATAAATTACTTGCTGTATGGTGACTTGACAAATAGTGACTTATAGCACAGTTTATCACCCTGGTGGAGTACGTGCAAAGGCCAAATTTCGGGGCAAATTAACCCCTGGCACGTTGTTGACTTTTCTGCGATATATTCCTTGCGCAATCTTCCCTTAGAAAGTCATCTTAATTGTCCATTGCGGACAATTGTATATTATTCTGTCTATGTTATTGTTATTAATGAGATGTAGATGCGCAGCTCCGACCGGAGCACGGTCCGGTGCGAAGTGCTAAAAGGAAAATGGTTGTTGTTGTTGAGAAAAACCAACCAGCAGTTCAGCTTTTAGGCATAGCTAAGTCTATATATTTATATTTTGTATGGAGCTGCAAATTTTTCAATACGTCACACGAGAGTTAGGAATAGCACAAATTACATGTTATACCATGGAGAGTCGTTTTGGTCTTTAAGCGCCTGTAAGATCAACTGGCAGCTAACATAAAGACGATCTGCAACTCTTAACATTGTATTTAGGCCACGGCATTTTTATAGACTGGTCTATGTCTAAGCTTTTTTTTCCTGCGAAATAGGTCGAATCCGGTCAACATCAACGCGCATCGGAGGGAATAAAATGGCACACTGTTCACATCAGTAGCCCATCAATACTTCCGGTGAAATGATGACACCAGTTAAAAATTTAGTCCGTGCTTGTGATTGGTCACTAAAGTTCCTAAAGGGGTCTGAGGACGGGTTAAATTCAAACTAAAAATAGAATGGTCTGCGAAGACGACGTCACAGGAATATGGAGTTGTTGCAGGCTCCTGTTCTTTTTTTTAAACAATAACAAGACAATTTCTCTGTTTTCTGTAAAGTTATAGAAATTAGCCCTATACGACTAGCCTTCCAATATAGCGTTTTTCCCCGCTCTCCCAGAATACGTCTCGCTTTCTCTAATATTCACGGAAATTTTTGTCGCGTTTCAAAATTTCGTGTGCATGCGCTGGAGTAAATTCAAGGCACATAAAGGTCACAGTAACCAACGTGTTATTGTAATCGTATTTATTTACATTTTAGTGAATTTGAAGCTGAAGAGGATACAATTGCCGTAGGAAATATGACCAGTTTTTTTAATAAGAAATAGAAAACCCGCGTTTCTGTCGAAGCTTTTTTTAATTCTCACAAGCTCTCATGAGTGTTTCTATTCCTTTTGTATTCCTTTAAAAAAGTTCTGCAATCCAAAACAATTCGTTTACTTCGATCATCAAATTGTATGTTCTCTTTTCTAGCGCCATCATTACGTCAACAGTTCTTGCTGGTTTTATGTTTGTATCGAGTTTTAGCATAATTCCACTAGTATAGTAATGTAAATGTTACACTCTGATTGGCTGAGCTACTCGTACACTATCAGTCATTTTCCCCGATTCATGTTGGTTTATGTTGATCACGTGACGCGATTGTGTTCATCCGCGAAGAGACACTATCAGCCTTTAGTTCCAGTCCAAGGAAAATACCCAGACGGATAGTAGTCGTCCGTGAAAATTTTTCTGTAAACAAGTAGGCTTATTCAAATAAACAGTTAAAATTGTGCTAATTAAGTGAAGTCTTTTTCAAATTTTCCCATTTGACTTAAACGGCTCTCATCTAAAACAGTTGAAAATGATTCAATATGATTTTTGAACTGGGGAGGGAAAGAAAATTTAGAGGCGAGCAATAAAGACAATATAGGTCTGATAGTTAATTCAGCATTACCTTCGGCCTCATCAACTAACACCTCGGAAATTTCGAGCTCATAATGTAGTTGTTAGATAGGTGGTTATATTAGAAGTACAATTTGCAAGGAACGATTTACACTGTGCAATTTTTTGTTGCATGGCACATCGCAAATGGCATCCAACTTGACACTGAATATATATATCATTAGAGGCCATAATTGTAATTGGTGTTAAAACCTGCAATCTCAGCACAATGTATTTTTGATTCTGTCCATACCCAGTAACCCAGAGAGTATTCAGGATATGGATGAAATCTGGAAGACTTATAAATTACAGGCCTATTCATGAATGGCTGCCAATAAAAATGATTTTGTAAGTACTAAAATTATCCCAACTAAGCGTCGTGTTCTAGTTTAGCCCAACTAATGATCTCAGTTGGGCTAATTTAAAAGCTTGCAATGTAATGATGACGTGATATGCGAACAGTTTCCCAACAGTTGCCCAAGACGTTAACCAACAAGTAAAGTCTGATTAATAAATCTTACCTTATGTTAACAAGTATAGAAGAAAAACTGTAGTAAGAGATTATTCGTTCTTTAAGACTTTGACTACTTATCAGAAGAAATTGTGCTTAGTCTCAAGCATTAAACCTAGGCATAATTACAATCATGATTGTACCAAAAAACGAAAAAATAGCAACACTTATTAAGATAAATAGATAAAGAAAATTAAATCCTTCTACGGAAAGATAATTACTCGATTACTCTGCAACTGCAAAAGTTTGATAGACCTCAGTCCTAAGACTTGGTAAGATGTGCAAACCACCTTTTTTATAGATGTGCTAAAACAAACTTGATGCTTTTCGAAAGGTTCTCCTCAAATCTATTCTCGTACTTCCACTCTGCTAGAGCGAAGTGTTATATATTCCTTTAAACAAGCTCTGTATCAGCAACAGAACTAGTTCTAGGACTTCGCAGCAAGTCAGTACCGATACGCCAATCCACAGCCCCAGCTGGCCACCGATGTCTGCAATCAAGGTGATGCCCTGCAAGGGTAGTTGAAGATACAAAGTATAAATTAATTTTTTGATAGTGAAGACCCTCGTCGTTTTCATATCTGGTTCTCTTTCACTTACAGTTTCGTCACATTCTGGTTGCTAAGTCATATGTAACAAGACGTCATTGATTCCTCCACCATGGATCCTGTTTCTTGGATATCACTATTTTCCCAGCAGTTCATTAAATACCGCAAATAAATGACAAAATCAATGCATAATAATTATTATTGCGACTAAAAAAGGTATTTTTCTGCAATGCTGGCCAAGAAAACTGGTAAAGTCAACATTTTTGTCGGTTTGACGGAATTTGGTTTCAGGTCAAAAACGGTTATAAATAAATTATCGCATGACAATTCAAATTTCCGAGAGGTATGATTAGACAGATACTAAGCTTTTAAGCATCAGAAAGTAAATCCTCTTTTCGAAATCCTGAAATATCACCCTTTGACCCCGGCCTATCAATCTTTCCCGTTGTCCACAATACTCGGGTTGTTTGAATAACGTTATACACTAGATAAATCACTATCCAGTGGATAAAGTGGTTTTTTTTGCGAACGCTTATCCGTTTTTTTATTTTTTTTTTTTAATTTAAACATATTTTCCATTGTTTGCCCCAAAAGGACCTATGCTTATCAAGGGGACTTACAATAATATAATAATCAGGCTAAAAAAAACACACAAACAGCACACAAAGTTACAACAAATAAATTTACATAGTTACAAATGTATTAATTAAACAGTTAAACATTGGCCATCGAAAAGCGATTAGTATTGATTATAAAAGTCTGGGCCGGGTTGTTCAAAGCCTGATTAAGCTAACCCAGGGTTAGCGAGAATTTTGATTTCAGTTTTGTAACTTTTTGGTTAGGTAATCTGTTTATATTGTTTGCCGTATAGTTTTAAGCTGTAGTAACCTCAAACTACACCAAACGGTTGAGGTGAAAAACATTTTTAAACAAGAAAAAATAATGCCTCAGTTAACGTTTAATCCTGGGTTAACGTTAACCAGCTTTCCAACAACCCGGCCCTGTAATTCGCACTTATCCGTTGGAGAGTTATTTATCCAAAAGAAGCGTTATCCACCGTTATCAATCAGAGGATTAAGATAAATTAAAATTTACCACAGGTATTAATACACTGAACATAATTCAAATGTTAAATCTTGGTATGCAGCTAAACACAAAAAATGCGATCGTTTAATGCCCGTGTATACCTTGTAGCTTATTTGCTCTTTCACTTCTTGAAAATTTAGCCGTTCGTAAAACACTTTTACCTGTAGGAAGTTCCGACTGAAAAATTAAATCATTAAAGTAATGTTAAAATACTTTTTACTGAAAATAAGAGAAGATTAAGATAAGAGGTTGAATCCTCCATATAGACCTAATTATATCCAAAGCAGTCTCTCTTAAGTTATTTTTAGACATGGCATCCAGGTCTTCGGTGGGTATTACTCGCACGTTGCGTGGATGTATTCGTGGAAGATTTCTTTAAGTTTCGTTTCGTTTCGTTTACATGCAGGTCAAAGGAAAATCCCAGCGCTGCTGTGGGGGTATTTTCTTACATTTCGGAAAGCTCTATTAGAATTTTAAATACGCGGAATGTCTTCGTTTCACGTTGTTGTTTATAACAATTGCAAACAAATGAACAAAGAATTATAATGTGCGCTTACACCGCCATTGTAACCGTTGCCGTTGTGGTTTGCTTACTAAACTTCCTAAAGCCTAATGAACGGCAAAAAACGTGAAACCTTTTTACTTTAAAACATAAAGGTGTGACGTTTAATGGTGACAATTAGTTCAATGTCTATAAATAATCTTATTCTAAAAACGTCATCAGACGTCCATATTTTAGGTCTATGGTATACCTTTCCAATGGCAGAATTTGTACTTACTGCAACGATTCAAGACCATCATTCTTTTGGTCTTCATACGCTGAATTGTTTCTTTTTTGTACACGTTTGAATAGCGTTTCCTAATAGATAAATACCAAATGTCGATAAATCATTTTTCTTGGATTAAGGTAGTCTGCCTATTAGACAAATATAGCCCTTAGGGCAGTTACCACAAAGTTACACACGCATAGGTCAATAAAAGTAAATGAACTTGTCTAACAGCAATTGAAAGCTTCCTCAAGTGACTAGCAACGTTTCAATGATGCTACGTGGACCACAGAGGTATCAGAAGTATCACTTGACAACCATCAGAATCCTTACTTTTATCCTTCTATTAGAGCAGTTGATTTTTAAACCCCATTGGGGCTTAAAAACTTGAATAGTAAAGAAAAATGAAGTGAATTCTACTATTTGCAGTCAAATGACGCAATTGTGCAAATTTGCTATAGAACGAACGGAGACGAACAAAAGCGTATAGGCAAGTAAGCAAACAGAATAACGGCTCTCTGTCTACCTGATATCCTTCAGAAGGCCACTCTGCCATTGACATAGTAGTCTTGTAAACGACCTCACTAGGGGTATAAAGAAAGCATGAAATTGATGTGTTGGTAATAAAAGTGACTCTGGTTTTCCAAAAAGCGACATATGCTGCTTTATCCTTTTCCTCTTTATTCTTTTTCCTCTTTGTCACTGGGGCGATATTTCATGCAAATTAGTAGATTTCATTGTTATTGAATTGTTTGAAATTTTAATTAAAATGCCACCAGATTCATGGAATACAAACATAAAATTTTAAACACTCTCAGTCAGCTTTACCTGCAAGGAACAGGGCAGTCTGTGTCGCACCCTAATCCTTCGGCGTCAAACTTTGCGATTAAGTCGTCCAAACAAAGTCCTAGATATTTAAAAAAAATGCACATTTTTAAGTCCAAAGTGCAAATCTGAATAAACAGACGAGACTTTGTTGTACACAAACCATCCACGGGCTTAACATTCATTCCCAGAGGACGAGATCTTTAACACTGACAATTGTCACAGTTAAGCTCGGATATGTCACCCACAAAATTCAATTCGACCGTAAGTCCTTTGAAAGGTTAGGCCACGTCAGCTAGCCCAAAGGGTCTCGAGTTTTGCAAGCCACATGCTTTCATTATCACGTCTTTTCGTGTGCTCTGATTATAATATTGTTGCACCTGGTTTTGCATCTGCGCTCTACCAAGATACATGGTCAAAAGACACTAAAACACACACACAAAAAAGGGAAAATGACACTATCTAGTACCTCAGAAGAATTAGTGGGAACAAGGTAACGATAGTTATCTGTTTCAAAAACATGAGATATATCCTTTGAGTGCAAGGGAACGATTGCGGAATTTAGTAAGACGGAACAACGAAGACAAAATATTTTTTAAGGAATTAAACTTAAACTTAAGCCCCACTTCAAAACAGAATCCGTCGATTATTTGGTGTAGACAATGATAATCATGGTAATCTCATATCTATGTCCCATATAACCGTACGGCTAAGGCACTGACTAGACCCCACATGGACATTACTTCGACGGAATTGGATTAACCTTATTGTCCTGTATGTAAGACGGCTTATTAAGTACGCCCAGTGCCTAATTTCTATGGTATTTTAGGAGAAAAACAGTTTGTAAGACGCAGCATTGAACAAGATACACTTCCAAACCTGTGTCAGGTTTCCTGATGATGTTGCAGATATACCGATCGTCGATCGGAAATCGGCCTTCTGCACAGCCACATTCTTTGATTTGAATCTTCGCCAGACATGACCTCATGCAAGACTGCAGAGAAGAAGAAGAAGAAGAAGAAGAAGAAGAAGAAGATGGTGATGATGATGATCATCATCATCATCAAGTAGAATGGAATGAGCCACCACGTTAAAAGCCTGCAAGAAAGGCTGGAAAAATGGGCTTGGGTGCTAATTTGAAACATTCAGTTTTTAAAAAGGTTCAGGTTGTAGCGTGCAAACGTCTGGAGCAGTTATAACATTTCTGCGAAGTTTCGGACATCTGAGATAATGGACCCAAGAAGGCAAACATCTTGACAAGCGATGTCATTCAAAAGTGATGGGGCTACAGTGACACTTGTTTATTACTGAAGGAAATAGTTTATGCTAAACTCTTTTTTAAGGTTTTGACCCAACTCCTGTGCGTCAGAAAAGAAAGGAAAAGAGAGGTTTCTAGGCTGACCGAATACTAAGCTGAGATAATCGGTATTATATTACGTACCTCCCGTGAATAATAGGATCCAAAACTCTTGTGATAAATGTCTTCGTGATCGTGACTATTAGATGCTCTGCAGCTCTCGTTATTGAAAGGATCCACTCTCTCTATGATTTCCTAAAAAAGAGGAAGAACACGACTGGTAGGTGGTTGTTAGGCAGTTGGTAGATAATTTTAGCTTTTATACATTCATACATTTTCTTTTCATAATCAGTTGACTAGCAAGTATGGTTCGTCAGTTCCCTTCTAGTATTCCCCGCTGCCTTATCATGAATTTAGCTTTTTTTGTTATAGTTAATCTTATGATTATTTTGTTATATTGTATATAACTTTTTTATGTAGTAAAAATGGATTAAATTACAACAAACAGACAACTTAGGCCAGAAAAACTCGAAAACAACAGACAGCAACATCTTTACAATATATTTATGACTGGATTTATGAAAACGGTGATAAACACTTATGGGCATGTTTTTGGAAAATCGCTGAGATATTGTACATTAATATGACCATGTCGTACTGGGAGTGCTATCTTCCTGTTGTACTCTTAACAGAGGTCATACCATGCCTATACAAGCCGTTGAAATAAATAAATAAAACATGCAGTAAGAAGGTTTCTACATTTCATGCTAAGTAACACATTCAAGCTACTGTCTTAGCGATATCAGAGATAAATACAAAAAAAATAAAAAAATAAATACCATATTCACTCCAGATGTTTGACACCGTTTTCATAAATCCAGACAGCTTTATTTTTGTAAAAATGCTCAAACAACACATGCAGTGTAGTAACGCTCACTTGCTTACTAGCGGCGGCTCCTGTCATCTCAACGAATCGAAATTCAACAATATTCCGTATCATCGCTTACCCGACGACCAATCAGTTCAAAGCTTGCTCCTGTGTTCGGAGTTGAAAAAGTGCGAGCAGTGTAGTCTTTATAACATTCACGTTAGTTCGGACAATCTTGCTTTCAAATATAACTCAGCATTTGGCATTTTCATCCGCAAGCTTTGAGCTCCTTCTTTCGTAATTTCCATCGGGAAAGTACACGTTTTTTTGGGTCACAGTGCGGCCGGATTCCTCTGGACTAGCAACCTTTACCTGCTTTTACGTCCTGTTTAAACGGGTTAAACTAAAATTGAAATGCGAACTTTGAAGGCATCCTTCTTCTCTGGAAAGCCGAGTAACGCAAAAGGGCGGGAAAGGTTAGCCGAAGTCCAGTTTGTGATTAACAGTTGTCTTGTTGTTAGCCAATCAAATTATTTGAAAAATTCTAGCAAGGATTATGATTGGCTTATTTTAGCGTGCCTTATTTTAGTGAATGCGTGGGGAAATTATAGAATTCTTTATCATATAAAACAAATAAAGCTTTTATTGTATATGGCATGCAGACGTTTTTACTGCTTTATATAATAATAATAATAATAATAATAATAACAATAATAATAATAATTTTTTTTCACTCATCAGCTTATGGGCTACGCTGCGGCGCCTCGTGTTGCTTTTATTGTATATGGCATACAGCCGTTTTTACTGCTTTATATAATAATAATAATAATAATAATAATAATAATAATATACAGAATAAAATTATGAGCGTGTTAGAAATTGAAAATAAAAAGATTCACAAGTATTGAAGACAATAAAAGCTAAAAATATGAGACCCACTCAAATGTTAAAGAGCAAATTACTGATGTTTTTTAGTAAACAAGAGAAAATTAAAAAATATATATTTACCAGACTGAATATCTATGATTCTTAAGTCTTCGTTTTCGATACGGATGTGTTAGAAATTCAAAACAAAAAGATTCACAAGTATTGAAGACAATAAAAACTAAAAATATGAGACCCACTAAAATGTTAAAAAGCAAATTACTAATGTTTCTTACTAAACAAGAGAAAATAAAAGGAAAATCTTTACCAGACTGAATATCTATGATTCTTAAATCTTTGTTTTCTATACAATTTTCCTCGTTGCCATTTATGAACCAGTTTCTGTTCGATCCACAAAAATCCGGCTGCAGCGGTCTCTTCTATCGCAAAAAATTGTATAAACACGCGGCATTCTTGGAAGGCAGGAAGTTTTGTTTTACTCTATTAATTAATTAATCAATTGATT
>CM042755.1:1769276-1773271 GCA_022496165.2 Catalaphyllia jardinei | reverse complement strand
ATTAATTAATTAATTCATTTATTTATTTACTTATTTCTTCATTTATTTATTTATTTATTTATTTATTAACTTTGGGTTATTAGCCCCCTTTTTAAGATATAGATTTATTTTAATTAATGTGATATAAGAATGAGATTAGAGTTTTCCAATAGTATTGATAATAGTATTTAGACTTGCTTGAATACAAATCCTTTGAAGAGCAATCGTGCATACTTTGTTAATAGCGCCTAAATATGAGGGTTTTTTTATATAACAGTTATTAATACCCTTCTAACTCCAACAGAAGTAGAAAATCCCGGAACAAGGTTGATTCCATCTTCGTCAGGAAAAGGCATCTCTCCTTGGTTATGGATGACAATACTGGCCCCAGCAGCCTGACTAACCTCCGGTACATATTGAGCGGTCTCGATAAAGAGGTTCAAGGTAAGTCCTACCAGAATTGGGAAGAGAGTTTTAAATGAAATAAATAAGTTAATCAAATATACGAGACAAGGAGAAAGAAGGTTAAAGAATCTCTTCCCATTTGCACTCAACACTATATGTATAGGGATGGTGGGTGTATTGAGGTAAGTGCGTTTGTGGACACCCTGTCTGAAGCCCTTTGGTCTTACGTGTTGAAACAAGGCATTAATGTTATCTCCTGTCAAGAAACGTGAAATAAGGAAATAAATGAAAGTACAGGGTGCGATAATGAGTCGAGATGAGCACACCTACTGGGTTTTGCTTTTCAAAGTTATATGTATGCTTTATGACTCCATGCCTTTGATACCAAATGACATAATAAAAGCAAACATCCCCGATTTCTTTTCTTGGATTGTGTTTCATCTTTTTTTCCATTGCAATAAACAGCTGCTAAAATAATAATAATAATAATAATAATAATAATAATAATAGAAAGATGATATGAAAATATGAACTAATAACGGACCTTGGGGGCACCACTTAGATATAATAGGGGAAAAGTCACAATATATTGATGATGGTTGGTATGATTGAAATATTTACAGGCAGTTAAGTTCACCCCACGATATTAACTACAGATACCTAACGATAAACCATTTGCGGGTTACCGTTACCTGTTTCAAAAAGAGTCTTGGTGCACAACCTGTCATAGAAAAATGAGATTCTCTTGCACGTCCATGGTGTTGCAAATAAAATTCGTTTCCATATGGAAAACTTGTACCCCCGTACTCCTCATGAAAAAGAGGTAAAAAGCAACTCACAAATGCATTATTAGATGATCTCCTTTTTCTCCCTTTAAGTTACCTTAATATTTTAAACGTTAAAAGGTGTTAAGTTACTATGTTACTGTTAATATTACGAGTTCACCTTGTTTTTTTCCTCACCTCCATAGGGCCCAGTGCTGTGAGTAGTCAAGGATGATTGATTGTTCTTATCATCGTCCATCCCACTGTTAAAAGTGAAACAATTCCCGTAACGGTGATCCCAGAACTGATGCCAGTACTTGGAGTAATTTTTCCTGAATAGTGGAGAAAATGTTTTTAGCTTGGCTGCCTTAAAGGTTTGGACTGATAGCAGAAAGCATTTTTGAGTAAAAAATGCTTTGGATTTTCAGTGCGGTGCACGTAAAAAAAATGTTTTTTTGGTTTGTTTGTTTGTGTGTTTGTTTCTGATTTCTGCCTCATTGGGTATTCGATAACAACGACATTTTGACATGCACGTTTTTTACAAATAATATAAGTTTTTTTCCACAGAATTCTTTAATTATAGCCACATGTAGCATCTTTTTTTCAACAGTTTGATTTCATTTTATGTCAATCGACGTTTTTCTTTTGGTTTCTGGCTTCTAGAGAATTTTTTTTTTAAAATCCAAGAGGCAGATTCGATGGCTTCGTGAGAAGCCACACTCTATCTTGATGGTACTCTCTATTTATTAACGAAAAAAAATTGCTGGTTCGTACTAGAACAAAACTTAAAACGGGGTGTAGTAATACCCTTTTACTGAGGTGGTAATATCAGTCACTGTGGACATGCTCAATACGACACTAAAATGGGATTCATATCATGTACGAGACTTTACAAGACATGATCTACGACATACCTGCAATCAATCCCTCGGAAGTTGCAGTCAAACACAAAATCTTTATATTTGTGTCCCATCTTATACAACGTAGTTTTGTTCTCGACTGCTAAAGAGAACTCGAGAAATTTTTGAAAAAGATAATCAATTCTAAGCTCCTCTTCTGGATCAAATAATTCATCATTGGCACTGTTTTCAGCAAAATAGTTGTCTTCAGTATCATTCTGAAAATCTGGTGTTGTTGTAACATTGCCTGCAATGAAACGTACAAAATTTATCTAAAACTCGACATGTATGAACAGTTCAGTTTAAAGTTCTCTTGATAGAATATATATGGTCCTTCGAAACAAATTGAGTAGATGCACAGCCTGCGTTTGCGATGATCGAATGAATTCCTTTTGAATTGTTTACAAAAGAAACTACAGTGGCTACTTGTAGAAAGGTAAAGTCTGCATGCCTGTCAAGAGGCTCATTGGCCCGGCACTTATCTCTAGTTTCAGTAGAGTAGTTCTATTCCTCCCTCAATGGGATGATAGTTATTGCAAGGTGGCTCCCGACCCCCGTATATACATTTAATTACATGTATCGAACAATAATTTCATCAACTTCTTCATCGATATCTTGGGGTCCTCCTAGACAACACCCTATCTTGCAAGGACCACGTAGAATGTATCGGTAACAAGATCTCGTCTAGATTAGGTATTCTGCGACGAGCGCGTAAGGTTCTTCCCAAACCAACTTTGCAAATGCTCTAAAATACTTTAGTCCTGCCATTGTTCGATTACTGTTCACCAGTCTGGGACAGCTGTGGAATTGGGAGCAAAGCCTATCAAGATAAGTTTAATAGACGCGCCGCATGTATTATTGAAGGTCGACCTATTGGGGCTGTGGAGTTAAAATCAACACTTGGCTGGCCTAGCTTACAAGCACGCAGAAATTATCTTAAATGTGTCCTAGTCCATAAGTGCCTTCACGGAATAGCGCCTTCGTACTTACTCTCAGAGTTTAGGCACGCGCACCTTTTTCATGGCTATAATACCAGAAGTCGTGATTTACTGCGCCCTTCCTTCGCAAAAACCACCAAATACCAAGGTAGCTTTAGAATAAATGGTGCTCGGACCTACAACACCCTACCGAGAATCATTAGACAAGTAGATACCCTCAGTGAATTCAAAATTAAGCTAAAGCGCCACTTTAAACAGTAACACCTGTGTTACAAGTTGTCTTAATTTAATTACTTAATTAATTGTCTAATTTTAATGTTCAATGTTTTGTTTTTGTGTTTTGTCAGGGCTCCATTTAAATAGCTCTGCTAAATTGGATGCCCCTGGATAAATAAATAAATAAAAATTGGACTCCACCAAAAGGATTATTGCGGCACTAAATCTCTCTCTTGGCAGCGTTTACTTGGATGTAATAAATTATTTTAAAACTGCTTTTGTTTACAAGTTTAAGGCTGCATGAAGACTTTCCAGTAGCCGGGAAGGACATGGTTATCAATTGTCTTCAAACTTAACTATTATTTTTTCAGTAAGAAAAGTTTGGCAAAAAAGTTTGGAGTTGAATTCATTCACTGAACTGAGCTATTAAAAATATATTGTGTCTTCTTAGAAGATGCCGAGGGAAAGAAAACAAAGCCAAGAAAGAATTCGAAAAACATGAAGAACAGTAAAAGAAGCACTACAAAACAACATGATATTATATAAATTCTAGGAGAAACGTATACTCGGAAAAAATCCGATTCCCAGATGGGATTTGAACCCAAGACCCTAGTCGGATGCTCTACCACTGAGCTACTGAAGACTCTGTGGTGAGCAAGGGTCAAATAATATCATGTTGTTTTTATTTCTCTGTTAGTATACTCACTTAGGAGGTTGGTTGGACGCATCTCGATATGCTTTAATGTGACGGCGCGATGCTGTTAGTGAGTTCATATGTGATGCCTTAATGTGAC
>CM042755.1:1731776-1766776 GCA_022496165.2 Catalaphyllia jardinei | reverse complement strand
GGTGAACATACATCGAAATGCTTGTGTTTTTACTGTAATCACGAAAAATAAATAACTGAGATCATTCCGTTGGAGCAAAAAACACAGTAAAGAAACTAGAATAGTGAACTGTAGTATATAATATATCTTTTTGGTTTACTTTTGAGAATGAGTTATTTTGTATTACTCAGTAGAGTAAGTGTCTTTGTTCTCTGAAAGCGCTTTAACACCACGTTTCCTTTGACGAAATAAGCCAACTCCACAAATAATAAAGGGCTAAAACTAGACATTTCAGGAGGACTGGTTTAAATGTTTTATTTGCTGAATTTATGGCGTTTATTCTAGAACTGTCGAGTCTAGTTCGTTTTCAACTTATAACTTAGAGACCCAAGTAAACCTCTGCCATTTTCGATGCCATCGCAATTATTGACACTGCATAGAAGAGATATTTTATTGCTTTACTTTAAGTTGGGTTCCTGAAAGTGTTTGACTATCTTTGGTTAATTTCCTTCGTGTGAACAAGCCGTTTAAAACCTCAGTACCTTTCAATTCAGTATACGTATTACACATAAATGTTTAATATGTGTCCCAGACGTCATGTGGACTCTTTCTAATTGCTTCCAATGTGTTCTTTGCAAATATTTTGATCTGGTAATAACAGTTGAAATTAAAAGTTATGATCTACTTTGCATGATCTGTTTACTCACCGTTTTATGTCTGACTTTGACCACAGTGGATACAGGACGACTCAGGTACAAAGTAAATAAACCGTACGTCTGAAAGAAGAACATGGCAAAGGCTCCAAGGACAAAAACTGTCCATATCGATCGGCTGAAAAGCGTTTTAGCCTCAGCCAGTCTTCCCACTCCATGTGTAGTTGTGTAGTTACAGAAATCTTTTACAAGTTCCTTAGGTGTTTGCGTCCCCTTGTCTTCACTAGAAACGTCACCTGTCATGCCGTCGGCTTTTTGCGAAGTTTGAGCCTTGTAAACAGGATTTTCTAGAAAATTAATCAAAACAACCAAAAAAAAAAACAAACAAACAAAACAAGACAAAAACCAAAAAAAAGGAGTGGCTTTCTTACAGTCATTTATGTTTTCGCTTCCTTTCGACTTAGAAAAGTTTATATAGGAAAGAAAAAATGTACAGAAATAATGCGCTTTTTGGAGTATTTTTTTGTCTGTAATTAAGTGCAATATCGAGCGACTGTTAAAGTTGTCTACACTTTTTTTTAATCTGGAAGTTATGCAATACAACTTATCCCAAGTACATGTGAACAAAAAAATGTTAGCCGTTCCGTTTTCACCGGGAACATTATTATCTAGATCTTAAGACATGCTTCCCAGACTCGTTTGGACGCGCACGTATTTCTTACTTGAAACATACAAAAGCCTTCAATTGAAGCTATGTTATCGTATTTCTTGAAACAATTAACAGGTACATCATCAAAGACAATCCGCCTCTGAGCGAGGCATATGTTTGGCGAGATTAAAAAATCTTGTTATACTAACTCCACAAAATTACTAAATCTTACAGATGAGTTTGACATAAGGTCACGATAGTTTTCAATGAAAACTCAAACAGTGCAATCTAAAACTTACTTACCAGTAACAAAGCGATATCTTCAAATAGTCCTTTACGGAAAGAATCGAAGAACGTAATTTCAAACGCTTATGATATCGCTAACCCAGTGAAAGGGAATTCTGTGTAATTAAGGTAAAGCGCCAATCGCGTAGTTTTTAAAGAAATATGAGATTTTACTTATTTATGAGTGTAATCCAATCTTTGAGATACACCAAAGTTGCTCACCTGTTTCACATTCCTGTTTACACTATATGCCATGTTTCCAAGCTAATCACATCATGTTCTTTGTAGTCAACTGCATGTCTATGATTACATAACACGGGAATGAACGATTTTGAATCCAAATCAACCACGCTATGGTCATGAAGACTGCGCGCTACAAATTAAACAGACCCTACACTGAAAATTTGGAAACTCTATGATACAATGGTTAATGAACAAGGTGCTGCAGTAGTATTTTTTGGCGTAGGGCAGATAGCTTTTTGATTTGCAGTGTAAGACGAAAGCTCTACGTCAGTTATGATAACATATGGGGGCGGCCAAACTACGTCGCTAAGTCGGCCATCTTATAATCTCATTGTTATCAGACATAGTCGAAGGCTTTTGTTTCGTCAATAAGCTCAGTCTCGTAAGCATTAAAGACTGGAATTGTAAACTCTTGGTCTTCGGCCTTCGTAGGTTGATTAAAAATATAAAACAAACAGCGGTGATAAACATATTTAAAACTTTCATTTTATAACCTTATATATTATTTTATTACCTTATATAGGTCTCTTATATAGGTCTCCATAGCAACCTCATTACTAAGCGTCTTAAATCTTGTGTTAATCGTTTCTACTCTTTTGTTAATGTTAAAGTTATTTTTCAAAACACCCGGCGCATCAAATCTTTTTTCCCATACAAGGACCGACTCAACCGATCACAATTATCCAAAATCATTTTCAAAGCTAGTTGCTGGGACTGCAACGATTTTTACATTGGGAAAACGAAGCGAAGACTTCACGACCGGAAAACGGAACATTTCAAGGCCCTTTCGAAACACGATCACTCTTCTGCAATTGCTGATCACGTTAAAACAACTGGTCACAACATCAACTGGGACCATTTTGACATTTTGGCACCCGGCAAGACTGATTTCCATTGTAAAGTTAAGGAGACCTTGTTTATTCAAGAGTTACAGCCAGCTTTGAATGCCAATGTCAGCAGTGAAAAACTCTTACTCTGTTAAGAAAGCCTTTTCATTGTCCCTTTACAGACAGTTTCCGTTTGAAACGTCTTAAATTTCTATTGCAGATGTTTTCTGTCTAGGTTCCAGACCCCCATTTATACAGTATAAAAAGCTTTTCAAAAAAATTTGTAACGGTTATACTTTTGAAAATGTATGTTGACTAGCATACGAAACGTCGAGGTTATAAAATGAAAGTTTTAAATATGTTTATAACCGCTGTTTGTTTTATATTTTTTGGAATTGTAACTACTAGTAAGAGGGAAAAAAAAAATACAATATCGTGATAAGCGTAGGTGCTTTTGAGGAAAACAATAACAAAAATGTTAAAAAAAATAGCCAGGACCAGTCCATTTTTGATTCCAACACAATGATCAAAGTGATTTTAGGTTTAATGGCTAGTTATCATACAGCTCTACAAAGAACAGAGAAGACCCTGCGAAGGAGATCGAGTGTGATGTTATCTGTTGGTCTTAGCGTCGTATGACGTCATAATTCCACCATTTTGGAAGGTGGGTCATCTTGGATACAAATCCCAAATTTACGGGTCTTTAACTCTTGCGTAAAGAAACGTAAAAATATAAGGCCTGTTCTTTACGGACAAGTTCCGTGTTCCGTGCAGATGCGTAAATTCAGAGAACGTGTAAAGACTGGGTAAAGGACGTTAATTGTTCGTAAAGGATAAGGATCTAAATGAATAATTTTCACCACTTTCTATTCAGAGAAATACTCAACGAAGTGAAAGTATCATGTCTTATCCATCTTCAAAAGAAATACTTAATTGCTTTGATCTATTTCGCTTTACATCCTTTACGCATCTTTAACATTCTTTATGCATCTTTAAAATTCTTTACGTATCTTTACTAACAAACAACCTTTACGGATCTTTAACTTTCTTTACGGTGGTCGATCTTAGCGCGCCTGGCCGTCGATAAAACCCGGAACATTCCGAAACATCTCGGAACATCGAATAATAATGATAATTATGAGAAAAAATTTGTAAAATTAAATTTCGTTCCTGCTCACGTGACCATTTGGAGCGCTCAGTTTGGTCACGTGATATTATGTTTCTTTTCCCTGGCAGAACGACTTTGCTTCGAAATGAATTTGCTTGGAAGAACTTTCCACCGTGGAAAATCAATTGAAAAGTATATGAGGTCACTGATTATTGATGATTTTTTGAGCTAGGTGGGAATGTTTCAACAGAGTACTACCCAGGTAGTTTAAGAGCGATAGGATCAATTTACAAAGTAAGCGGTGTGAAGTATATATGAAATAATTCATATTTGTACTGCGGTTGTAGATGAAAGTGAAGAGTGATCATCGCTGTGAATTTTCCAATTTAAGCAATTGGAAAGAAGAAGCCTGAAAAAAATCAGGGCTTCAACGGGATTTGAACCCATGACCTCCGCGATACCGGTGCGATGCTCTACCAACTGAGCTATGAAGCCACACATTGGGAGCAAGGTCAATTTATTGAGTTCATATTTTCCCAGAAAATTAGGCCTATCTGGCTTCACGTATGGTTGGCGCGCGTGAAATTCGAATTAACCAATCAGGATTCAGCAGGCGGGAAAAACTTTACTGTCCTTACGTCAACGTGGAATAGCATTTAGATCAGGCAACCTCTCTGTAGGTGTCATTAAATACTCACGAAAAGAGATTTAAAATTCTCAAAGCCATGTAGAATTGTAAAAAGTGAAAAATATGAAACATGTTGTCTTGGCCGGTTTCCGGCATGGCAACATGCTCGCAGTGGCTGGAGTATCGCCAAGTAGGGTAATAGTTGTTTTATTTTAAGCAAAGTATACTGTTCCTCGTCAAATTAAACCGGAAATTCTCAAGTTAACTATTAGAAGAGGTCAAAGCAACTTTAGCATATATTTAACAATTATTCCACGAACGTGCGTTGGATATGAGATGATAGATAGCCAGCGAGGCGTGTAGCATCGAGTTGGCTATAATCATCTCAAATCCAACAAGCACGAGTGTAATAATTGCTTTATTAGAAACGCCCCCCCCCCCAAATATATACAACTGGACTACAATAAAAATAAAAAGGCCCAAAAAATCATGAATATCCTTACCATGTTTGTAGATCATGGTATAATGGTTCTTATTATTTAACTTTTATACACTGTACGAATTCCGATTTTCTGATTGGTTGATTTGGATCACGTGACAATGGGTTGTGACGCAACAACCTCCTTGACGTCATTATCGTGGTGTAATCGCCGTGGTGTAATTTCAATACACCACTGTCATTACACCATGGCTTCGGCTGACTAAAAGTTTGACGATTTTTGTTTGCAGAATATTCAATTTGAATATTAAAAATGTTAACGCACTCATTGCTCGTGAATTATCGGGATTTACCTGCACTAGTTCACTAACAATGAACTCGAAATTTTCAATACCGCACGAGGCCGCCGAGTTAAGCTGTAAATAACCCACGATGGCTAAGCCAATGAAAACTCTCGAATTGCATTATCCAATGATCCAGTTTTCAATAATTTTCGTTAGCTGCGAAGAAAAAAAGCCATTCTCGTGCCGTTTCGGTAGCACAGCGAAGGTATGACTGTCGCATATATTTTGCATATTCTGTCCTTCTCGCCACTCTTTCACTTGTTTGAAAAATATAACTCGTTTATTAACATTGCATAGAATAAGAAATTAAAGTTATCAGACTACAGCATAGTTTTGTTTTTATTTGTATAATTAAATAATGCGCACAAGCCTGGTGCCTAATACATGTATGTTAACTTCTTCATTTAGAACGATAAACAAGGAAGACAACACGTACATTACTGAAAACGGCATATACGAACAGGCGTTTTGGGGAAAACTGTTTGCTATATGCTTATATATATGGTTATTATTGGCCTGTTCAGTAATTAAACAATATAACGTCATTTAACAAAAGGAAAAAAATACAAATTAAAAAACAGACAGACAGACAAGCAAAGGACTGTCGCAAAGAAAATGAAACTGGTTGCTGTGATGAATCGTGAAAGACGCAGACAATCTAGTGAGACAATCAAAACTACAAGCAAATAGAAGTACATGTAGCTAACTTAGAGGCGCAGGAAAATGTATGTTATTGATTCACGTTAGTTTTGGTTATACTTTTGTTAGATGACTAAGTGGAAACGTCTCTAAGAAGATAGCTTGTGCCATAAACGAATTCGGCATCTTACTCCTTTTAATGTTGTAGTTAAAGTTTATAATAGTCTTACTCAACCACATTTTGATTATTGCAATGTAGTGTGGGGAAACTGTAACAAGAGCCTTTCTGAAAAACTGCAAAGGCTTCAAAATCGCGCAGCTCGCATCCTAATGTCTGCGAGCTATGATAGTAATTTGGATGATCTGTTCCGCGCACTAGGGTGGAGAAGACTCTATTATCAAAGATTGGAACAGAAGTCTATCCTAATGTATAAAACATTACATGGTATGACACCTGATTATCTTAGATCAAGATCTGTATATCGTGACAATGTAAGTTCTTATCGTTCAAGGAATACCGAAAACAAATTAGTTCTTCCACAATCTCGAACTGATTATCTCAAGAGAAGCTTTTTGTATAGCGGAGCTCAGTTGTGGAACAATTTACTTGTTGACCTACGACAAGCGTCTTCACTTACCGATCTCAAATCTAAATTAAGTCGCCACAGTTTCAAGTAATATCTTAGTTGCAAGTAACACCTTAATTTTAAGTATATTTTAGACACGGCCTCCATGAAAAGCAGAATTTTTATTTATTTCTATTTAATTGTTATTAACAAATTTTATTGTAGTTAGGTAGTTAGTTACATTACTATAGATAATTAACTTAATTAACCGATGGAAATATATTATCTTATCTTGGCGTGGCTGTCTTATACCACCATCGCTCATCCACCCAGCGTATAAATAAAATTGCCAAAGTAAAAGCAAATTACTTCCGACAATCAGATAAAAGCGCTCCATTGTCTACTAAATGGCTACATGACACCTGTAATTATACCAATCGTACCTTTTTGGTACGCTTCAGTGACATATGAGTCTATAGCCTCTTCTCCCCCCCCCCCCCCCCTGCTTTTTCAATCCTCCACTGACAGAGAGCCTGGAACAGGCTAATGAGTCTAGTTTGGTAAGGCCGGGGTTCGAATATACTCGGAAAAAAATACGCATGGCCAGACCCAAAGGACCAAAGGAATTTGAACAGAAGCGAAAGGTACGATTAGGCATTTCCATACCCAAGATCCGGCCAAGTGACCATGACATCCCATCCATATCAGGTCAGTGAGTTGATATCGCAGGATATCAGGACTTCTGATTGGCTAATTGCCAATTTGGGTATATCTTAATACTGGTTTAATTTCTTTTGTTTGTTTGTCTTTTCCTGTCTTTTGCGCCTTATGGCTGTACATGAATTATATTTCGTCTTGGAATACGATCAAGGACGGTTTGTATTATCATGACAACTAATTCCACAAACTCGCAGCATGTTAATACAGAAATGCCGATCCAAAGTCCCAGTTGGCCTCCAATGTCAGCAACAAGATTGACGCCCTACCAAAACAGCAAAGTCAATTGATCAAAAATAAGACACAAACAGCAGTGATAAACATGTTGAATTTGTACATTTTATGACTTGACGTTTCGTATGTAACCGTTGAAATTTAAAACAGCTATTTCTATATAATAAACTCTACATGCAAAAACAACCCGAGAATTGAAAAGTCATTTTTTAGGGGCCATTATGAAACTTTCCAGCGAGGAATTTTTTTTCAAGTTTTCAAGAATGACGTGGAGTGTATTTCCTCAGACGTAAACGCAACGACGCATTCCTTTTAATTATCCGAGTAATGACATTTCTCGACTGTTAGGGCTACCTCTTTATTGTTTAGAAGGTTGAGAATAACTTTAATTGCACAAGGATAAAGATGAAGACCCCAATAATTTAAACTTATGGACCCAACCAATCGAAAACTAACGCATTACGAAGTTCAGTCTGAAATTTAAGTCAACTACGATATATAGATTTTTTTTGACATAGCGTCACATTGGTGTTTTTTTTAACAGCTTAACTCCTGTTCTTTGACAATTAAGATTTCTTCTCTTGCAAAATTTCCCAATCGCACGGGAACACCAAAATGGCGCCCGCGGAAAAGTTGTTTGGTTTTATCCAGAGCGCGCGCTCCAGAAAGCCATTTCAAAGTCAATCGTACACGTTTGAACCTTCGACAACTTTATTTGTACCTCGTACTTGTTTTTAAATTTGTTTTCAAGCATTTTAAACAAGCTTCGCAGTAATCTTAAGGATAAATAGTTGTTGCGTTACAGTTTGACGACAGTTGTTACGTAGATGCGAAACAATATCACTTAGCCTCGTTTTCAACTCGCAATTCCACGCTAAATACCTCGCTTCGTAAACCAATCAGAATGTCAGATTTTATTCAACTATGGGATTCTACATTTAATTACACTTAAATTAGATTAGATTAGATCAGATCAGATCAGATCAGATCAGATCAGATCAGATCAGATTAGATCAGATCAGATTAGATTAGATTAGAGCCGAGCCGAGCCGCAGGCGAGTGTTTCCACAGCTTTTTCGAGTTCTTATAACTCGATAGAAATACGGAGTATATGTGTTCTATTTCTTTTAGAAAACACCACGAAGAGAAAAAGAAAAGTGACTTGTTAACTTTGATTATCAAAATGTCAATTCTCTTTGCTCGCGCCATCACTACGTCAACAGCGCGCTAGTTCTGTGTCTCCATCGAATTATGCAAACACGATTTTTAACCAATCAAAGCGCATATTAATCAACGCGTAATAATCAACGCGCTTATTAACCATTATTATGGTAATATTATGCTATTATTCTAATTATAATTACCTGTAGAAGTGTCTTTTATGTCACATACATCTGCGTCAGCTGGAAATTGAGCTTCTGTACATCCGCAGTCTGCATGTAATCTACTTCTTAGCAAGACATGAATTTAAACAAGCCTGTTTGAAAGAAGCAAGTGAATCATACATTGAACAAAAAAAGGTTTAAAAAACAACGATAATTTAATTAGTAAATCAATTAATTATTTAAATTAATATTTTTTTAGGATTAAGGTGAAGGGTGAAAACGCTATAACATATATAAGGCACATATATGTCTGGATTTATGAAAGCAGTGTTGAACAAATGGCCGGTGTTTTCAAACATTCTTTTTTCGCCTGAGACCTCACGATATAAAATATCATAAGGAATTCAAATATCAGCTTTTTCTTTTACTATCTAACTAGCTTTTCTCCCTTTCCCCTTCGAATGGTTTAAGGCCTTTAATAGTTGTGTAATCAAAGTGCGTATGGCTGATTTGGTTCAAAGTATTAACACGGAAGTCATAAATCGGCTGTTTAATTCCAACATTAAAATGATTCACAGCTTAGGCCGAGAATGATCGCAAAATGAGCTAATAAAATAACAGCTCAGAATATGAAATGGGCCCAGTACAAAACAATGAGACTGACAAAGAATCTTGTGTTGTGGCTTAGGTTACCTGTACGTCCATTTTTTTTTTCTTTCTGTACTTTAATATCTAAATTGTAGTTTTTTATCTTCATTAAAATTTTGTACACTTAGTTTTGTAATTTGTTAATCATTGTATTTGAATTCTATTTTTGTTTGTGTGGCAAATCAAAAAACAAAAGAAAACAAATGAAATTAAAAAATACATTATATGGTCTTATATCTAAAAGTGCGAAGAAAGTTAAGAGGAAGGTGCGCCTACGTAAAGGCATGGTGTACCTTGTCTGTTTACTCGTGTTAACGTTTACAAAAAGTGCAGGAACTTTAAATAAATGAAATTTAGAGTAAATATGAGTACATTACTCAAATTTGAGTTAGGTCCGTAAACTAATTACTAATCACATATTAGTGTATATATGTTATGCAATTTACAATACCTCTTATTCCCATATTTAGCTGTTTGGAGTGGGTGGTATTGAACTTCTTTGCGTAGATATTATCTTTGAAGTCATCCCCTGACAAATAACTCCCATTGCCATATGGGTCCACCCGCTCAATAACAGTCTAGAACGAAGACAACAATATTAGAGATATCGAGGTATCAATATAATTGTGAGAGATCAGATGCTTGGAGTGCAAATAACTGTTATAGGCCAAATATAAACTATTGGAAGCTACTATTTCAAGATACAAATTCAGTACTTTCTCCCCCCCCCCCCTCCCTCCCCCTCAGGCATGCCTCTGTGCAGAGAGCGCTGTCCTATGCCACCGATGTGGACCGGGTTCGTTTTTGGGTCAGTACTGATGCGGGTTGAGTATGTTGCTGGTTCGCGCTTCGCTATGAGGACTTTTTTTTCCAGATTCTCCATTTTTCTTCCCTTCACAAAACCACAACACCTTCAAATTCCAATCAGTCGACCAGGATAGAGAACCCGTATGAAAACCAGCTGAGATTGACGAACACTATTCTCAAATATTGTAATTTAATTGAAGTATTACAAAATTGCTTAAGTGGCTTCATTGCGTTTATCACGTGATACCTTTCGTATCGCAAATGAAGTGGAACGACTCGGTAAGACATCGTTGCCTTCGTTGTCTTGAAAAGGCATCTGCCCTTGGTCGTGAATGACCACTCTTGCTCCAGTCGTGTGAGACAATTTCGCAATGTACTGTGACTGTTCTATGAAAAGTTTCAAGACCTGCAGGTAGTTGAACAAAGAAACAAAAGAAAGGAAGCAAAAGCTTCCCTTTACTTTGATTCCATATGTATGGCATTGCGCCAGACGATGTGAGTAATTTGGTAGATCTACGATTTTTTTAAAAAAATGATTTCGTGTTCAGGAAATTTTGTTTCCTGGGGCACTGTATGCATGATGTTTTGTTTTTCCTCAGTGTAACATGGCCTGTTTGGTCCAAACTACGTACGTGAACATTTTTTTCGTGAGTGGTCTTGTAAATCTCTTTTTTTTTTTGGTACAAATACGCTTGCCACAATCACCCAACCTTCCGCTCAAAAGTCAAATGGTTTAACCCTTAATAATACTGCTACCGTAAATACTCGCTTCTGATTGGTTGGAAGCGGACCAATTTATCCCAAACTGTATCGATAGTTGAACAGTTAAATGTTTAATTGTATAGGTCATATTTGAGCAATGGAGTCTGATAATTAGAACTTCAAGGTTTTCCGTCTCAAACAAACAAAAAGCTTCTTATGAAGAAGTAGCAGTAAACAAAAACACCAATAAGTTAACCGAAACTTGACTCCGCAAGTACTTTGAGTGGGCTAACGAGAAGAAGAAACCGAAAAGCATTGAAAATCTCTCGCCCAAAGATCTTGACGAAGTTCTCGGAGATTTCTACACGGAGCTAAAGAAAAAGGACGGCAGTGAGCCAGTCCCTGGGAGTTATGCAAGCGTCCCTAGACCGCTACTTAAAGAACAAAGGTTGTAAGGTTTCAATTATTCGGGGAAGAGAAACGTAACAGATGCACTTACCTGGGAAGAAGAAGAAATGCTGTGGAAAGAGGATCAACTTGGACGAGATACCCCAGAAGTCCTTCAGCTTCTGAACACAACTTGGTACTTGGTGACCCAACATTTTGGTTTAAGAGGAAAGCAAGAAAACTACGACTTGCGTGTACGTTGAACACCCCGGCGTCAAGTTTGCAAAAGATGAAAATGGCCGCACGTATGTTACTTTGCCTATTGCAACCCCACGAAGACAAGAAAAACTTCCATAAAGCTCCAAAGAAGGATGGTAATTCCAGGAATAGTGGCTACTGGCGGTGAGAGGTGTCCAGGTAGCATTTTTGAAGAATTTATCGGCCGCCGATCAGGTAAATTTAAAGAGGGTGGTCCACTGTACCTTGCAACCAACTACAAGCCAAAACAAAGCACAAAGGATAGGTTAAGGAAAGATTGGCAAGATTATACAATCCATTGTCGAAGGAACAGAGGTTGAAGAGAGCACCAAACGAGTGGCAGGCGATATGCCCCGCAAAACTCTCGTCAGAAAGCTGGACCAACATGGATATAGCAGAGATGAAATTTCTGCTGTCACTGGCTGCTCCAACATAAAATCTCTAGACTCTTACCTGGACACCATGAATGAAAGAAAGTCGACCTAGCTTTCTCTGGCTCAGAGTGGTATCCCGAGGAAAGCTCTGCAGGTGCAAAATCCAAGCAGCTGTATAAGTTCCGCTACTCAGCTGCTCGTCCAAGAGGATAGTGCTGTACAGCAGCGCAGCATGTCAACATATGTGCGAGTACACAGTCTTTTAATATATAGACTTAGGCCAGCCTAAAACGTAGCTCCGGGTTGTTCAATGCCCAATAAAGCTAGCCCAGGAAAAGGTAGAACTTTGATTTAAGTTTCTGTTAATTGTTTCATAATCACCATGTACACAAAATAAAGCAGAAAAAACAGTTGTGTAGGAGAAAAAAGTTATAATTCGAATAAATTTCAATCCTGGGCTTGCGGTAACCGGCTTCCGAACATTCCTGCCCTGTTTCCAACAAATTAACCTGACATGAGCCCGCGATCCAATCGAGAACTAGCTTGAGGTTACCTCACAGTTGGCTTGCAGAATAACCCTAGCTGCTCGGTTTTGCAATTTTTGTACTTTTTCACATAGATAAGAACTCAATCCATCCCAAACGGGGGCACAGCAATCGAAATGAGGTTGGATTAAGGCGTTATATATTTGTACTGCAGTGGATTGAGAAATGATGGACCTAATGCGCCTCAAAGCACCTATAGCCGAGAATATCTTTGTGCATAATTCTTTGATGTGATAAGACCATGAAAGTCGGTCATCAGTAATTAAACCTAATGATTTGGCATACTCAACCCTGCAAATTGGATGGCCATCAAGTTGGATATTAATCTCACTACAATTTTCTGCAAGAAGCTTTTGACGAGTACTAATCACCCCTGAGAAAACCTGCTGACAACGACACACGAAGAGGGCTACGGTGGACACCCCAAGGGAAGCGCAAGCGAGGACGGCCGAAGACCACCTGGCGGCGCTCAATTGAAGCTGAAGCGAAGGTCGCTGGCCTGACGTGGGGTCAGCTTGAGCAGAAGGCCCAGGACAGGGGGGGGGGGGGATGGCGAACTCTGGTGGACGACCTATGTTCCGTACTGAACGAAAGGAATTAAGTAAGTAAGTAATCACCATAAACTCAGCAACCATGATCACCATGAGAAAATCAACTCATGGCTCCCATTTCTTTCCTATATGATGAGTATACAAGCACCACCACTGCCGATACACAGCTGCATCAGCTTCCTCCCATTCATCTGTCGTCTGTTGGAAATAATATCAGCCGCCAGCCAGGGAAAAAATCAACATAACATTCAACATTCAGCTTCTACAATGATCAAAAGTGCCGGGGTGGCTTGAAAAACTTTGCAAAAACTTGCACGCCGTTTTTTTAAGTAGTCTTCGGTTTTCCCGAGGGATTTCGTCCTTGTATCTTAAACTTTATGCACTGAACAGTTTTAAATCAAGGCTGTAAATAGTGGCTTTCCAGAATACATTTTCATGCGAGTTTTGTCGGTAAAATAACGCTTTTACCGTTTCGTTTCGCACTTTTTTTCCATTTATCAAAAAGTCGCTCATGCGTTCAGAGTTTTGACAGCTTTCAAGCCAGTAAAATTCAACTTCATGTTGCAAACTTGGGACATGCTGGTCTTTGTGGCTCGCTTGCGAAAGAACTGAAATTATTTTATGGAGAACTTTCGCGAAAGGTGTTGAGGAAACAAAGTTACAAAACTAAAATATTTATTATTTTATCACAGCGTGGCTCCATTTTAGCTCCCCTCTATAACGAAAAGACGTCAGATAGAAGCTTGTAATTACGGTTGCCGTATTATTAAAAGGAAATTGGTCATTTATCTCGAAACAATTAGGGATTAATTGTACTTATGAACAGATTGGACTTTTTCTACTTTCGGAATTACTATAAAGACTGGTCTGTTCAGGCGTACAATTAACCCCTAAGTGTTTCTCGAACAGATCGATTTCCTATACGAATACTATTTTGTCATAGAGTTTATTTCTTCTAGCAGTCACTGAACTGATTACTTCTTACTGTTGATATATTTAAAGTTGACAGCAATGTTCACTGTGTTTTATTATACTCAACTCATTTTTTATTTCAAAAGGGGGAAAACTTAATGTAATTTTTTTAAGGGAAAAGATGATTTAAACAATTAATCAATCACATATGGCCAGTTTTGAAGAGCGTCTTTCTGTCATTCTAAAGAGAAACGAGGTAAGACTGCTTTAGTTGTTGACCGTTTTCACACTAGAGCTCATCGCCTCAGATGTAAAAAGTCCTCTTTTTGCGAAAACGGGACTAACAATATTATGACGTAATTGTCCTCTAAATTTCTCCGCCAACCATTTCGTCTAGGGAGGCAAGTCGCCGAAAATCCCACTTTAAATTCATATTAGACGAACAAATGGTTTCTTCCTGGTCGCTACACTCGCTGCCATGACGAGAATGGAACTAACAAATGGAATTACTGCTAACGCGAAAATCAAAATGGCGACTCGAAAGGTAAGGAAATTCGTCTGGTTTTACGTCCATGCATTTATTTGCGATTCGATTCGATAACCAACACAAGGTGAGTTGTCCGTCTATAAATCTCATAAGACGAATAAATCGAGGTTAGACAATTTTTCTCTTCTCCTCTAATGTAAAAACGGCCATTGTCTGATTGGTTGATTGAATGTCGAGAAATCTTGCTTTTTAAATATTGTAGTATCTTAACACGATTTCTAACCAGCCATTGAGCTTTTTCAGAAAACTCACTCGTTAGCTGCGATCACTCAATAGTTCATCTTCGGATACTGTTCAACTAATCAATACAAATTTTCCATGGAGTAACCTCAATATACCACCGATCCAACGTTACCTCCAGCAGGTCCAGTGTTAAACGAATGTAAGACTTTCTGGCTTTCACCAAAGTCGTTTATTCCACCATTGAAGGTGAAACAGTTTCCAAAGCGGAAATCCCAGAAGGTGTATCTATGAGGATAAATAATTGAAATTGTTAAATAATTAAGAGTTAAGTCGATTGGTTTATGGTCCCGTGACATCAGCGAATGCACCGCGGACAGCAATTAAGTAATCCTCCCAACCATGGATGTCTTTGAGGTCTACATATAATCGCTATAATTGCTGGTTCCTTGGAAAAAAAACTAATTTGGTTTCCTTTGAATCTCGATGTTTCCATCAATTTCTTCTCCACAATTGGTAGACATCGACATTCTCGGAAAAACAAACCGGCTGTTTCCCTTCAGGACCAATGATTAAGTGTATAGTAGAGCATGTGTTCGTTCTATTGCAACGATACAACTCGTTGAATTTAAACGAACTCGCCTAGGTTTCAAAAATAACGTTTGGTAAATGTTTTTTCTTGTCAAGGAACGAAAAAGCAGTGTCAGTGGAATACACGTGGCCAAAGCTAGAACGATTAGCCAGGGACAAAAAAAGATTGAATCGTTTCGTGGGTACGACCCCTAACAGGAAAACCCTTGCACTTAAAATAAGCGATGAATAAACTACCTGCAATCATATACCCTGTATGAACACTCCAACACAAAGTCTTTGAACTGATGTCCCATCAAAAACAGTGTGGAATCGTTTTCTTGTGCTACCTTGGCGAGCAGAGCTTCTTCAATCTGATATTCAAGCCCTTTGGCTTCCTCTGATGAATTTTCAAAATAGAGAGACTCGTCGTCATCGATGAAGTATTCCTCCAGAAGACGCAAAGGAAAACTCGGGATCCCAAAAGCTCGCAATAGCTGTTGTGTTGTTTGTTTGTTCATCCAAGTGTGATCCATTCACTTCAAACAAAATTAAAGTAAAACATATATATTTTTTATATGGTTATTTGTAATGGCCTTATGTACCCAAGGGCAGGAGGGGGATTGAGTAAAACGTTCTTTGTAACCCATTTGAGATTCTCTTTTTGTCATACGTGTTCAAGTTGTATAAGTACGTCAAGTGATGTAGCGACAACGGTTGAATATGTAGAAATAATTTTTTTAGCACTAACCAGTGGCTTATCTACGCATCTATTGTGGGTTAAAAAGAAGAAATCACAGAAAGAAGAAAACCCGGCAGGGCAAGCTAACACCCCCCCCCCCCCCCACTTTAACTCGAGGGCTGGATCCACCTTTGCTAACTATGTTTCAACAGACTATCCATATTATTGAACAGGTACAAAGATTGAACTTATAAATTGCATTAAAATTGAATTGAATTGAATTGAATGATGCAACACAAACACTAAATGGTCGTTACTGTCCATATATTCTAAACCTTTTGCTGACCCATGGCAATTTAATCCCTAGATGAAGACAACACCACCAGTGGCCGGTGTTCATTCCCTCACAACCCCCTACCCCCCCCTCCCCCCCCTCCCCCCTCAATGGCCATGGGAAAACTGAAAGTTTCAATTATCATTTGAATCACCATTTTTTCAACAATTAATTAATGCCACCTTCATTGGCATTTAAATTGCTGTAACATCAAATTAGGAGGGGAAGCCATCCCAGGAATAATAAAACTCTAAAAATAGGGCTTACATGGAAGATATGTGTACATGTTGAAGCAAAATACAGAGGAGCATGCAATGCAACAAATGTTAAACATTCGCTCTAAATTCAGGACCACACAAGATGCCAAGGGACCTTGGTTAATTGTTCACTAACTGGCAGGGGTTATACGGCCACTGTATACAGAATAGCGAGACGTCTCATTATGATTAATCCCAAACAGAATATTATCAAATCTCTCTGGAATAAAAATATTTTAAAATACTTAATTTGTGTAGAATTGAAGGAATTCCACGGCATAACCTGTATTCGGCGTGTTTGGGAAGACAGAAACATTGTAACGGCTCTACAAAAATAACGCGGAAAAGAATGTTTATTTTTATGCCGCTTCATCTAGGTTTATTTGGTTCATTTATCGTTGTTTAGTGTAATTAGAGCGATTCGAAAAGAGTCAACTAAATTTAAGCAATTCTAGTATCATCATCACTAAGAGGGGGGAGAGGGGGTTAGGGGATTGTGAGGGAATGCTCGCAATCAGTCGCTCGGTCAAACGAAAGGTCATATAAAAGGTTTACACGAAGACTCGGTTTGAGATAGAGGCACATGGAAGTCTGAACTGGCCTTTTTGCCAGTTACAGCAATGATCTATTTGTTATTGATACTGTCAAGTGTAACTTCCCTTAGTGAACTTTATATTTCCACATATGTAGATATGCTGCAAATCGATCCAAAAATTGACGCGAAACTGACCCTAAAAATCTAAAGCAGATGATCAACCCAACTGCACACGAAAGACAATCTTCTGATCCGCGGTAACACGTAGCCAGCGTGCAATAGTGGTACTGGATAGGTGACAGGATTCTAACTATTGATAACTTTCACGTGTCTTTAAAAAAAATAGTGATGAAAAAACGGGTATCCATATGTGTACATTTTTTTCTAATACAAATTATATTGTGGATTTCCACGTTTTAGGAAATTGCAACCGTCATCGCCAGAGGTCAAACCGGGTAAAACATAAAATATATTAATCAGCTTTATTATTTATTATCATTTCCAGGATGCATTCAATTTATTAAGTATCGGTAAAAACAAGCTGATTATGACGTTCATAGTTCTGGAAACATATCACCGTTATAAGCCCTAATTGTATAAGCAGTTGTAAAAGTAAAGCCTGAAAAGAAAATCAGGCTTGAACGGGAGGCCGAGACCTCTGCGATATCGATACAGTGCTCTACCAACAGAGCTATCATATATGATCTTTCTCATGTTCACTTGTAGAAGAAAGGTTCCTAAGATGACCTTCTACGCGTCAGGTACTCAGATTGGGTTATCAGTTTAATTGTGTTCGTTATCAATAAACATGTGGAGCTATGGTGGTTTCTACTGGTGATTTTACCTTAGGCTAAAATAGCAATGCACAGGTTTTTTTTTTGCCACTTGTTAACCACTACTTTTTGTATGCAAAAAAATGTCGTCTCCTAGACTGAAGTGTATCCAGTTGATCGACGACCGTTGAGATCTCTAGATGTTTCAAGCATCTTCATCTCATCGGATTGCAGACGGCGTTGCCTTCTAACGCACCCTTTTAAAAGGAAGATAATCTCCTTGCGGTAATTCGCATTGGTTATGGTGTAACACACCGGGTTAGCCGCACTATTGGCAAAAGTTAATATATTGCAAAACGCAACCAGTTCCCAAAAATACGTAAATTGCTCAGCATTCCCAAAGTCCAGCCATAACCACATGATATTGGTGGGTAGAACACAAACAGCAAACAAAATAGTTACAGCAACCAGCATCCGAATTACTTTCGACGCCTCCTCATTTTGGGCATTTTGGAGAAACTTGTTTTCCTGTGCTGACTTTTTCTTTCCTAGTTCTCTTCCAATGCTTACGTACGCAGCTCCAATGATGCTTAGAGGAACGGCATACTGTGCAACGAAGAGAGCTACGGTGTATATCTTTCTGCTGTCTTTATTACTCCAATGCTCATCACACCAGCCCGTTTCCTCGTCAACGCTCAAAACACTAATGTAAGGGGACACAGGTACTAAAGAGATCAACCAGATGAATACAATCACCCATTTGGCGTTGGTGATGCTAAGCTGTCGACGGAGTGGATGCAATATCGCCCAATAACGCGTCAGGCTGACCGCGGTTAGTGTGAAAATCGACGCAAAAAGCGACATGGTCTGGAGTGGGTAAAGGATGTTGCACATGAAGGATCCGTAAGGCCACCTGTATTCCATCTCTTGCACGGGAATGTCAAATGGGATGCAAATCAGTGTGAGAGTTAGATCGGCGAAAGCCAGGTTTAGGATGAAATAATTTGTGACAGTCTTCATCCTCCTCTTTTTGAAAATGACAACACAAACTAAGATGTTCCCGATTGCACTGACGAGAAAGATGATGGCGTACAGAGTGAGTTTGAAGGACTTCATGTAAACGTTAATGTTGCTTTCCGTCGATTCTTGAGTGAGATTAACAGCTGTAGTTCTTGTGATATTCGAAAACATGTCATTCGGAGTTGAAGAAGACATTTTTTGTTATTTTCGATGGCCCTCTACAGCTAAGAATGGCCCGAGGCTGTCAATCATTTGGCGGTCAGTAGGTTCTGCAACGGCAACAGATCTTCTGTTAATGATAAAGGTTTCCACCATTAAAAAGCAAATGAAAGGATACCAAACAACATTTACGTTCTTGGAAATTGTACAAAGAACAAAGACTCTTGCTGCTAACGTTCGACTTGGGATTTACAGGAGTTGATTTTTAACGATCATCGATGAAAGTAATTGTATTTTCTATCCGCTCAAAGTAAGAAGTAATTTGTCGTTAAAGTGGCCAAATATAGCGCACTTGAGGGCATTTCTTTCCACTTTCTAAGCTCTAAATTAATTAGTCACTTTAATTATGGCACTGCAGTTTACCGCATGAAGCAAATTGCAAAATAAAGAATGCCATGGGAATCCTTTATTGATTAAATGCGGCGCTTCAGAAAGCTTCGCCGGCGCCAAACAGGGTAGACGTTTTTACTTACGTTAATTAGAAAACTGTCAGTCGAAATATACTTATCGATTGATTTTTCTTTGAACATTCACTGTATATTTTTTTGGCTGTTTTTAAAGCTTATAATTGAAAGCATCGCCATGGTCATTTTAAAATCAAAATAAATAAAGAGGTCCTTAATTCTAATTAAAAATTTTCCAAAATAAACGTTGTAAATAAGTTTTGAAAATTGTCAACCGCGGGGATTTGCCTTAACCTGGCTAGTACAAAGACATTTAGCAGTTTATTCCACTTCTTTGGTTTGAAGAGACACAACTTTTTTCTCCTATAAAACAACCAGAATGATATACTTTTTCGGGTCAAGTTTCTATTCTGGGTAGATTTCTAGATAAAACAATTGCGAAATCGTTAAAGCCGCAACAAAATTGCCATCGTAGGTATTCAAATTTAGTTTTAAGCTTGTGCTAATTTCCTGTTAGTAAATATGTACAAGAAAATTAAATAAAATTTATTCTATGTATACGCCTCATTCTCCGCTATAAACGGCCATGGTTTCAGGCCATTACAATGTTTATGAAAGCCGCATTAATGTGAAGTACTTAGATAAAAGTACTAAATTAAATGTGGTAAAAAAATGTAATGTTGGAGCGATAATCACAACTTGCACTCTACATGATCGACTATTTGAAAGTCTGAATTACAAAGAAAGTAATACCTTGAGTTGTCCGACATTTGACTTAAATAAATTATCATTCTAAATGCATGTAACTGTCAAGACAGAAGCAACGTTTTGTTATTAGTTCCACTTAAATGTCTTTATCCAAGAATTTGAGCCAAAAATAAACTCCTCAATTTAATGAAGATAGAATGCTCCTATTTGACTAGCATTTTACAGTATGGCAGAAAATTGGCAGAAACTGTCTACCCCCGAGACACCAACGAATGATTTTATTAATTTTGTTTAAAAACTCCCATTTTAGCCAAGCCACCTGTCACAAAACCTTTGTTATTTAATTCCACTCCAGTACTTAATCCGTTCTACCAAAAAAACACTATATTTTATATTATCATAAATTTAGTCCCTTTATGGATCATTGTGTGTTACGTTTCGCTTACTAGTTTTGGCATCATTTGAAAGGTTCTAAAAGAAACGGAAATTCCTCGACGGTATGATTTCACACATTAGAAGTAAATTAGGTCTACTTAACTTTTATCTAACTCCATTATAGTTGTTCTAATCTGGGTTCTCGAATCCATTATCCCATTCTCTTTCCGTGTTTGGTATTAGTCTAGCTAATCGGGGTCAACCAAACTCCTCCAATAAAAATATGTGTATATCCAACTTCTTCTTCAGGTACTGTGCCTGTGGTTTGGTTTTCTGATTTCAAAATATTACTTAAATAATCTTAAATGCAAGTTCTCGATACTTTGAAGTTTTGAGATGATTGTCATGTAGTTTGTCATTTGTTTTCTGACTTCCTGTTAAATTTGAACCGAACCGGTTTAACTTAAAAACTATCTTGACATCATATCCACTTTTCTTTTTGTGGTTAAATGTTGAAATTAGCCGGGTGTCAGTCTTGCTTTAAGTGGAAGTGGTAACAATATTTTTACCGTTTTTTATTCATGTTCTTTTTTTCTTATCATAAGACATTCAGTTCGACTAGCTTGAATTTTTTTTTAAATGAGAGGACGCGACACTTCGGAATAAGACAGAAAAATTAACAAAAACCCAGTGCTATAAAGCATCTCATTTAGTAAGTTTATCAGTTCTTATCTGATTCACAAATCGATTCACAAAGCCGAAACAGTGAGAGTAAAAACGTGCGTTGTAATAAATTTAATTTACGAAATAAATTCGATATACGTGAAATGCAGTTGCAGCCGCCTTCGATTATGAATCATAGGTAGTCTAAAAAGATACCTGAATTGAAACTGATGCCTCCCAACCGTTCATGTACACATGTATTTGATTGAGTTGCAAATATCTCGCTTCTTGCAAAGCGCGGCCTTAAATTTATGGCATTCACTGGATGAAACACCAATCTGGGAATTCTGATATTCAATAAAATACAAAATCTCCGGATATATAGTTATTTTGTGAAACTAGCAATCACCACCGAACATCACGACTGAATATTTCTGATACTTAATTCAGTTGCACCTAAAATGACTTACCTCGAAGGAGGACTTCTATAATTTTGGCCTTTCGATCACAATATTCTTTCCTTTGTCGTTTCAGAATTGGTGTGTCCGGCAAATTGAAGGAATAGTCTGGAAATTGCAAGATATGTTGGGAATTAAGCCACCAGAATTGCGAGTAATTTGTTTACCGACGTCTTGGCAGCGTGAAATTAAACAATTGTGACAAAGAAGACCGGCTGCGCAACCTAGTCATCTCGTCAGGATGAAACATTTACTTAAAATGTTTATTCAGCATCTTTTGTCTAGAAAAACCTTGGCGCCTCGAATATTAGAAAATATAAGAGTCCATTAACTTCGTGCCAGAATCACACAACTTGAGACTTGGAAACAGCACATGAATTTGCCCACTGAGAAACAAGTACCGCGAAGTTAATTATATAACTTCACAACACCAGGGTTAAAAGGAATACAAAGAGAAGTTAAATTAATACATGCAAAGCTCAACAGAACTTGATGCTGTTTCATAAACGCCCGCTGTTTAAATAAAATTTGGCTCCATTCGCTCCTTTTTCTGCGGATTTTGGGCTCCATGTTTGAAAGTTACGTGGAAAGCAAGCATTTAGAAAGGTGATCCTCAGATATGCTGCGCGACTTCCAGTTTTTGCAGTTACTCATTTAAATGCTATAATCGTGTTATTGACGAGAATTATCTCTTTCATCTAGGGGTGTAAAACTATAGACTACACAATATCATTTAGCCACCGTGTTTCTATGAAAAGAAAATTGCTTATTTCAATACTAAATTGAAAAAGATGAAACAGTTCCATAAGTTATTGATACAATCTTATTTCTTCGGACCAAAAATGATAAAGAGACAATAGTAACTTCTACAGAAAGGTAATAAATCTTCTGCATGTGGTAATATGGGATATCAACAATTGAGTAATTTTACCTTGTAATTAATCCTCCAAAAATTCAAATCAGAATTGCAGTCAGCAGGGGTAATATTGGAGTTGCTAAGATCATAAATTAAAACATTAACATGTTTTGACATTTAAATCAATGAGCAGAACAAGGAAATAAACCTCCGCCTCTGACGTTTAAGGAAATAGAAAATATTGGAGCGATGTTTTTATAGTAATTGAAAAGACAGCTAAGAATATTTAAAGAGCCGGCCAACGCTTATTTAAATTTGTATAGAGCCATTTTGGCCGAACATTTTTGGACTGTTTTTCGTTATTATTGTTATTGTGATTTTCGCTTTACGTCCTCCATATATGTATTTTTTGCCATTTCATTCATTACTGAAATGTATTAGACAATTTATGTTACAAACGTTTCGGGTTATCTTTGAGAAAAACAAAATTTTACTGATATTTCCTCTATATATAACACACAAATTGCCGTTATAAACATAACGAGACAACGCATGTTGTAAAAACTTTCATTTATGGACTTAACGTTTCGTATGCTCCAACATACATCTTCAGAAGCAACGGCTACCAAAATTTCTTTTTTGGGCACTGTAATGATATCCTTAGGTTTGTCTTGGTGTTTATTAACTACATCGTTCATGTTATATGAAATAAAAAAAAAGAAATTTTCATTGTTTTACCCTATCTAGGAATTCAAAGTAAAATCGTTACTCAACAGCTTCAATCATGTATTTCCAAGTTCTATGGTTGTTTTAATCCTAAGATTATTTTCAGAAACACTCGCCGAATTAAGTCTTTTTTCCCCTATAAAGACAAGCTCAGCCGCTCCTTTAAGTCTAAAGTAGTTTATAGGGCTAGCTGCTGGGATTGTGAAGATTGCTACATTGGGAAAACAAAGCGTCGTTTACATGACAATCTGATATACACTGTAAAATTAAGGAAACCTTGTTGATTCGCGAGGAAACCAGCGCTCAATGAAAATGTTGGCAGTGAGAAACTTCTTCTCTACTAGCCATTCATATTTTTTCCAGCAGATTTAAGTAGGTCTGTTTATTTTCATTTACTTTTTCATTGTCATTACTTTCCTTATTTGGTATTAGCCTTCGTGTTTAAATTTAATTGTAATTTTGGTAGCCGTTACTTCTGAAGATGTATGTTGGAGCATACGAAACGTTAAGTTCATAAATGAAAGTTTTTACAACATGCGTTGTCTCGTTATGTTTATAACCGCAATTTGTGTGTTATTTTTACTCAAGATGAAATGGCCGAAGAATAAGAGTGTCCTCTATATATGATTGGGGATTAAAGCAATTGACTACAAACGAGAATAAAATGACGCGAATTTCAATATTGCATACTAATGATGGAAGACGCAACTTTATTGCTCAGTTGAAGAAATATTCAAGTTATTAGGTCTGCCACTCTCTCGTTATGTAAGGGTTGCCCTTGGTTACGCCTGAAGCCACACACAATTCCTTGTTACCCAGTAAGTGAGGCCTGGGTTTAAATTTCGGCTTTCTTTTTGTTTTGTTTTTTTCCCTCGTTCAGTCACAAATCGCCGTCTAGTCTCTACAGCGCATGCGTCGCTAATGCAGCGTACGGCACATGGAATTTACAGCAGTTGTCGTCATGAAAAAGCTACTAGGTCGGATTCCATGATTTCTAGGCCGATGAAATCTCATACAAACGAACACACCGTTCGCGGTAGACCAACAGCAAAGGTCGTTAAACGTTTTCGGAAAGGGTCGGTCTGCAAGGCTTACGAGAGATCAACAATTTACGAGCGAACGTTTGGAGTGAAATTCATCAAGACTATCAAGAATCAAGTTTAATATGCCAAGGGAGCCAGCTATCAACCGGGGCTATCAACTCTTCACCTTGATAAAAAGCATCTTCAGAAGCGTCATCGTATTTTTAGACGTGATCGTGAGCCAAGTAGGATCCCAGCACGAACTCATAACGTCTGAGCAACAAGAGCAGAAAGGTTAGAGAATATGTTTCTGTTGTTTACGAATGTATCTGTTCGAGTACACCTAAGTAAAACGCTCTGAGAAACTTCGTAACGTGTAATAAAGTTAAAATCTCGAACTAAACGATATTCTCTCGTTATTTTCTTGTAACAGAGGTATGTGTCTTGTCAAGAATGAAACCCCTGTAGCGAATTATTGTACATTTAAGATAAAAGAAACTAATGCATGCGTTAACCCAGCAAATCAACCTTTGTGTCACGCAATCCTGAAGCAATAAAAAAACTATTCGAAAACCATTCAGTGGATAAAGTCAAGAAATTGTGATGTTATAGGAGATCAATAACGATTACACTTCGCTAATTTTTAAATCTGCGTTTTCCCAAACCTGAGATATTCCTCGAATTATTTTGAACAAATTTACAGAGCCCAAGGTGGCTTTATGTCACGCACCGCCATAACTCTGAAATTCAAAATGGCTCGCTCGTTTGAGAAATAAAAAACAAACAAACAAACAAACAACAACGGCAAAGGCTAAAGAAAATAGACTGAAACGTTCATAGGCTGATATAACGATCTTGACTCATTTTACGTGCTAAAGGTCTGTGTACGAGTAATAGGCTATTAATCGATTCCAAGGAATGCAATCGAAGGCAGAATAGCTTGAGCACATCAATTCGATTTAATTTCTCACGACTTCAAATGCAGAACATATAAGCTCAATTGCAATATAGCTAGTGCTTCTCAGTATAACGACTGCCTGGGTACACACAGAAAGGCGTCTAGTATTTTTTTTTCTTTTCTTTTCAAGTATCGTGTGTTTACTTTTTTTTTCGTGTGAGTAAGGATAAAATGCAAAATGCAATACTTTGTATTTTAACCAATAGCAATGTAGCTAATATGTGTTATAACTTAGCCCTTTAGATGGGATTAAAGCTGTTAAAGGAATAAGTTTTGGAGCAGCTCGCATCGTTTCATATGTACATATATGCAACCGTGTGTTGATTCCCCTTAGCCTAGTCAGATTCAAGAATAACACTACTAAACACTGTTTATATCAACAAGCCCGTTTTGCCGTATTTTTTTTTTAATTTTGGCAATACACGACTTTCAACAATGTTTAAACAGCTTAGTCTTCGCAGTGCCCCTTTTCTCACTTTTTCTTGCAGCTAATTCACACAAATCTACTTTTAGATTCTTTATAGAAACTGACTGTCCAGCGACCTAAGCGAAAAATTGACTTTGGTTCTTTTTTTTTCATGTATATATATATTCTCTCCTTCGCCTGAAACCAGAAGGGATCACAAACTCAAGAACGCAACCAGAGATTAAAAAAAAATAGTTATCAGCTAGATTAACAGCTTACCTTAAGCTAGGAAAAGTTGTGTAAAATGGATAATTTGTTGGCAACTCACCCTAGGATTTCTCACGAACGTTTTGCGTTGATCCTGCGTCTCCTAATTCAGAATATGAGACTGTATGTGAAACATTATCTTAACTTACTCTTTCAACCTGATACCTGTCAATTTGTTTAACTTTAAAGAGGTCGTCGTTGGAAGTTGACAGACAGGCCTTGTATTTCCGATGATGCAGTGCATTTACACAGTCACCCGATCGATGGAGGAATTGAACGTGCTTCAGTATCAACAGACGTTAAAAGGAAGCGGAAGCTGCGTAGTGTTTTTTTTTTGTCTTTGTTTTCCTTGCCATGCAGAGACCAGTTCTCAAAAATGGATATAAAGCTATAGAGATCTCGCTAACTTGGCAACAGAGACGTAATCTTAAACATAAAAACAAATTTCTACTAAAATCAAGACAGCTGTTTTGAGGTGAATTAACGTCTGTTTCCGTTGATACAACAGTCACTTAGAGGATTTTAATTTGCCATGTCACTTTTTTTTCTGTGTTTAGGTCAATTAGCAATTTACGTACCAATTTTCATAACCATTATATACTATCATATTTCTCCGGCGCCATATGCCACCCAAAAATAACAAATAACTCTGGATCATGTGACGACAAATACTATGTAAGTTTAGCTTAAATGGACACCGAAAGAAATACTACAATTAAGAGCCACGCAAGATCATAAAAGTCTTCCCCCCCCCCCCCCCCCCGAAAAAAAAAACAGTGATGAAAATGTTACGCTTGAGAATGCACAACGCAATATAGCGTTGTAAATCCTTGATCTTTCGTTATAAATATTATTGATAGGGGTTCTTTAAAGAATCTTCTGGGTTAGAAGGGAAACTGATGGATGTCTGGTGCCTACACTTGTAAAACGAATTTTCTGGAACTTGGAAAACAACTCACTTAATTGTTAGCCACAGTTTCTGGAGAATGCGACCGCACGATTCGCAGAATGAAATGCTAGCAACACTGAATACTTTGAGTTCTCGTTGTCTTTTGGCCGTCGGACAGAAACGTACTTTAATTTGTAACGCTCGTACATGTAGATTGCCATGGAAACCAATGGACTGTTTATTTTAGCAAAGGAAAAGAGAGAATATGACATGTACCTGCTCCATCCTAAAGCTTCGAAGTAGGAATGGACGGATTTGGCTAATGTATTTACACCCTTGGAACCAGATTATGTGATGATTCATTTGGGAAGTTTGGGAGGTTCTGTTTGAAATGCAATCAGCAAACCGTCTATAGCTTTATTTGATCGTACGTTAAGGTACTGCCTCTAGCGTATTTAGTAAAAACTAAAGAAATAAGAGAATTTTAAACCTTGCGATTGAAAACTTTGGTGGACATAAACTGTTTAGAAATATAAACAGAATACCCTGCAGTTTTCTGAAGGTGAATACAATTAATAAATTTATTTGAATTGCAAATAAAAGTACTGTGTTAAAAAAGCTTAAAAAGAGAAAAGAGAGAAAGGAGATATAAGGTGTGCTTGGGGAGTAGCGAAAACACAGAAAATTGGTGGCTTAGAAAAAACCAATCATAAATTTTGTTAATTCTCATCGTAGACGAGATTCACATTAGATAATTTGTTTTTCCGCTTACAGTCGTTAAGGTTTTGCTTTATTTCAGCTATCATTTATGTTTTTTTTTTTTTTTTTCCCTAACATATGAATGCGATACCTCGCCCCTGTTGAAACCGTTGCCTGTAATCTCTCGCGGTTTCTTTTATTACTGCCTGATAGTGCATTTCTTGATATTAATATTCTTATTCTCTAACACTATATATTCCAACGTGAAGATGAACACAAATTACCTTTTTTTCAGAAGAGGCGCTGGCATGGGGTCTTGAATGATGCGGTTACCTTTAAGGACTAGCCATGTCAGCAATACGACCTGAGTGTAACATTATCATCGCATCAAATGTGTGACTACTGTATCCGACAAGTGTAAACGGATTATACATTTGTCAGTTCATGGAATATTGTAAAAAGCATTATTTCACCTCATCGCAGTATCGTAGGCCGAAAGGCTTTCGTTTGATAACGCTTCAGGATGTGAGATCATGAAGCGTTTGCTTTGATAACAAGAGAAGCTTCAGTGTTTGATAAACATCGATATTGTTATAATAATGATTTCCAGTCGCACTGAAGGCTTTCAAAACTATACAGCATCATAGAATTAGAAGCACTCTACGTTTACTGAAAAATTGAGCTGTGGAGATTGAAAACAAATTATCATACTGAGGCCATTACTGTTTGACACTGCGTTAAAGAACTCAACAAAAAAGCTTCAGCTGATTAAAGAGGCAGGTATATACTCGAGTGGATTTCACGGTAAGTGCGTTTAACAATATCCCATTATACGCAAGCAGGTGTCAAAAAAAGAGTACTTTAACTAATTTCAAAACAATAGATTTCTGACGGACAACCAAGGTATGTTTTGCACTTATGAAAACAAGGTACGTGTTGTCATCGGAAGCTTCAATGGTTAGATTTACATGAAAAGCACTGAATAGTTCATTTGCGTAATGCCACTCAACAATCTAAAAAGCGATCTGGCTCGATTGTGTTTATTCTTCCGCTCCGAAATATTTTAAGTATTACGGCGTCGGCTCTCAACCAGATAACGAAAAAATGACGCTGTAAAATGAGATCCGAATCAAAGGACTATAATAATCTTCCTAATGTGATTCACAATGATAAGGAAACACTTTTATAAGCCCAGGAGCGAGTTATAGCTTTGGAATCGCGTCGACGATTGTACAAAAACCAGCTTATCAAGTAGTTAGTATGCGCTCAGGCTGTCGAAATGTCACTCATTAACAGCAGTTCTTTTCAGAACAACCCTCACCCGGACGACCACACTATACGAACATAAGTCGACAAATGAATTTTTGAAGATTTACAGTCGCTTACTGCATATTAGTGCAAATCAAAATTAGGTTAGGAACCAAAAGTTATGTAATAATCACAATAAATAAACTACACTTACAGAGGAAACTGTGGTACAAATTTCGAACTATATTTTGTAGAAAAAAAAGACAAAGCAAACAAACAAACAAACAAGCAAAACGCTTTGTCCATCAGAGTTGTCAGGAACTTACAGAAAAAAAAAATAGCAAGTTAATTAAACCGGTATCCGCGACGACGATTAACAGTTTTGGTTATAGGCAGGGTTAGGTTTCTACAGACGGCAGCTCGGGAAAAAATTAGATTTGCTTCACTTGATTAACATGCACGTTTGCCGACAATAGATGCATCAATTTATCGGCAAAGTTGTCAAAGGCCATTATAATTAGGAGGGCAAACAAAATAATGATAGTGATCGTGTGTGTTTAGTCCAAAGTAGGAGCTCCAATGGCAAGGAAAAAAAAGAAGCTATAGCTTTAGCCGTGCCTTGACCTGTAACTGAAATTACCGTTTATTAGAAAACCATGTGTGCACAGATGTCTGGCTCCCTCGAACCGAAAAAAATAATAATAGTACTGATAATAAAGTGTCAAGGATATGTTATCGTTGTTTTTGTTATCTTCTTGTTCATCGTTTTCCGTTTGCTTGTATTTTCCTTTTGTTATAGCATTATTTTTATTTTATTTTACTTCATTTTATTACATTAAATTTCATTTTATTTCATTTTACTTTTTTTAAAATTTATTTTCAACCATCAAGCTTCATTGTTCGTTGTAATTTTTGTTTGCCTAGTGCATACAGGAAAAATGGATTAGTTTAGCAAACAATCTTGAAGTTTTGGATACCGACTTTTTACCACATAAGGTGTAGAAAAAATTCCGTTATCGAAATGAAATGTATAGGTTTCAAAACGCCTTTCCTCGCAACAATAAGTGTCATTCATATCAAACAGCTTCTCCACTACCCACGGTGGACGTGAGGAAAAAAACTTTTTTTTTCACCCCTGACCTTAACAGAAGCACATTCATAATATACCTCTGAAGTTAACGAACAAAATTTCGGGAAACTTTATTAAACGTGGCAGTTCCGCCTTTCGTACTTCACTCAGTGTCAGGGATTAATGCTATGTCCGGAACTATTCAGTAGGATTTGAATAGAATCCAGATAACAAGGAAGTTATTCATCTCACGTACAGTCCTGCAGGCTAGTCTATAATATATGTCAATCAATGTGCAATTCTTTCAACACATTGGCCCCGTAAATAAATAGCACAAGTTGCCACACAAAAAATAACAACTATGACTTCGAATACGACAGCGCCAAAGAAAGGTATAACCACATTGAAACGTATGTTATTTACAGTGTTGGTTTTTGATATTGCGTTTCAAATCAACCTTATGTGTGTAAAGTGCATTAATCACAGTTTCCATTTGTCAGTATTTTATTTTATTTCATTTTTCACTTCCACTTCGAATTACATTTTATTCAGTTATGGCATATATGTCTGGATTTCTGAAAACGGTGTTAAAGAACTCGCGCCGTAACCGGAGGTTTTTCTCTACAAAGTTGACGATATAAAAATTAAAAGGAAAGTTAGTCTTTTTTCTCATTCACTCGTTTATCTGCCTTTTATTGCTCTCCATTGCCTATTTTGTTTTCTATTCTATATGGCGTAGAGGCTACCTTTAGGAGTTTTGAAATCATAATGAAATACGGGTGATTTGGCGCAAATTGTTGACACCGTTTTCATAAATCCAGTCATATATATTACTCCAAGTTATGTAATGATTTGTTACCCATGCATCTGAAGTCTTTAAGTGTCTATAACTGAAGAACTTTCGTGCAAATAATGCTTTCCCCGGAGGTTTGCTGGACACATATAGATAAGAACGGAAGGCAAAGAGGTTGTAGCCCAATGCATGCGGCTCACGGCGAGTTTTTTGTAATAAGAATTATTCTTGCCATTAAATTATATCAGTATTTCCGAATTTGAAATGTTACAGTATGTGTTTTAATTTTGCGTTTAATCTTCGCAATGAAAGAAAAAATTGTCACACGGGAAGTCGAATTCGAAAGGTTGTCACCAAAATTGTGTGGCACGTAGTACAGATTCCTTTTCGTGTTTCAGTTATTTTAGAACAATAAATACACCCTCCTAACAAAATGGCAAGACCTTAGTCAGATTTAATTAACAGGTCGTAACCGTTTTCCGATGATTGTAAGCCTCGATAAAAAATCGCACCAAACAAGGCTTACCGTCAAGAAACTTTTGGAATACCACCCTTTGGTCAATGTTTGCGCATCTTAAAAAGTTTAGATCAAATCGACAGTACTTGTTTCTTTTGAGTTTCTTATCATCTCTTAATGTTTTCCTCTCTTGGCAAACTTCATTTTCAGGTACGTTTTCTCCAATTTAAAGGTAATTTTCAACGTTGACAAAATACCCCAATACTATGCCGGACTGAGCTCATTTAAGTATATACAAGCAAGAATAAAAGTATCATGGTAAATACGAAATTCGTTTGCCCACATAGCACCAAAGAAATTACAAGAACTCGTTTAGAACTACCAGTGCATTCCAGGATTGAATTGGAATTTGGAAATGTTTGTTTTTGAGGACAGAGGAAAAGCGGACTTCCCGAAGAAAAATGTCGAAGAGCAGAGTAAAGAATAGCCTCCGTTGCAGACAGTCTAAACCGTCGGTGATTTTGCGACACGTCCGGCTGCAACGCAGGCTAAGTAGAGAACAAACAACAAACTTATAACCCACGTGTGACATCGGCTCCGGGAATCGCCATTCATATATGCGGTAACTCGAATATCCTTTTGCTTATAAAAAGAAAACGTTATTTAGCAATCCGAACAATGAAATCGAACTGATACTATCTACGCGCCACAGATACGACAATGACAGGTACTTAGTTGATTTCATTTGGCATAGCATGACGCCTGTTTTTATTTTAACTTCAAAGAGCTATGTAGTTCTACGGGTAGACTTGATTTAATCACGCAGTCAGCTATTTATAGCTATAAAATAGATAGCTTTGGTATTTGTTTTTTTTATATTCCTCCGACAGCAAAATATGTTGATCACCGCGTAAAAAAAAAATAGTATTAAATTCAGGTTGCGGTAAACCTTAAAATATCGAAAAAGAAAACCAAATGACAAGATGTGAGAAACTAACTGGAAGAACCAAAACCGACACCACGGGTAACTCAAGCGATAATCTCTTCCAAAAGAACAGGTATTGCACTTAAGTTTAAAATATATATATATATATATATCGGGCTCACGGATAATCCGGGATGTATGTCCGGCAATGAAACTATAAACAGTCTTGTTTGAGCCGTGTTCAAACGCTGCTCCGCCGGCTCATGGGCGACGGGACGAAAATGTTACTTGTTTTGTTTAGCGTTCCTAATGGAAACCTGAAGATATCTACATCTGGCCCATTCACTGTAGCGATAACCCTTCTCATAAACTACGTCTTTCTTTAATTTAATTACTCATCAAAAGGCATTCCTTCTGTATCATCAATCTCTACCACTATGTTAATGAACCATGTTGCGATCTTGATGAAGTCGCCTTCTTCCTTCATTTTGTTTTCCCTGTTTATTTTTCCTTTCTTTTTTCTTATTTTAGACGGATCTAGACGGTCTTGCGACAATTAAGGAACCTTAAGCTGCACACGTTTCCCTAATTCAGTTGTTTAGCTCTTTGCATCGTTTAGCGTATCAGATCACTTAAACTCCGTCCATAATCACTCCGCATATGCATACTTTGCCAAGTTCAGAGTTATGATTATTTTTGATTAAGTGAAAAAGAGCCTTTGTTTTTGGTTTATTTTGAGCTCGTCGTATGGAAAAAAAATTGTTTTAAAGCTAGCAATCTAATGTTTTTAAGCTGAAGTGGAATTTAATTAACATCTTAACATTGACTGAAAATAGGTTCAATTTATTTGGGTTTGTAGCTTATTTGATCCTCTTTTCTTATTTTTTTTCTCCTATTTGTTCGTGCCTAAAATTCAAACACCAGTTAACTGAATATTATCTGTAAGGCTGCTCTTTCGATCTACCATGCTGCTTACATAAATCAACACCCAGGGTTCCTATTCAATCGACCTACATACCATAGGCATCACTAAGTGTCACTGATTGGAACTTTGCTAACGTAAATCACGAAACATTAGTCTCATAGGTTATCTTCTCGAAGAACCCCAAAGAAGTATATCACTGTGATAAAGAAATGGCTTCCTTGACGGTAAAGCTAGGCTGTTAATGGAACTGTTTTCAAAAAGGTAAGTAAGTAGTAGGATGTAGATGGAAGATAGAGACTAAAAGGGTTTCAACTATTAATATCGATATCGTGATCAGTTATTCTTCGGTTCCCTGCTTGGTTTGACTTGATCCAATTTCAGTCTCTGACTTATATGAAGTAGTCTGGAGTAATAATATTCTGCTCGCATAAGTTCTTGTCAGGGTAATCATGCCAATCCTGTTGTACCCTTTGGGACAAGTATAATACCAAACCCAGCTTCAAAGCTAACCATGGTGGTAGATATCTCGTATGCGCGTGCACTAAATTTCTTGGGCGAGATGATCAAGCCATGCAAATGTGTGTTTACGCGAATTTTCGGCACTGATATAACATTTGAGTCCAGCAAACTCGCTTTACCATATCGGCCTGTCCTTTTATTTTTATCTTTAAGACAATTGGCAGAATTAAAAGCATTTCCCAATAGCCGCCACTTTCTGAATGTTTCTGACAAGCATTTTCCGACTGGTTTCCTAGTGGTCGTTCATATCTTAGAGCACTGAGGTTTTAATCGGTTGTAACATGCAAGACGTTTCATGAATTCCGGATTAGCTGGCATTTTCCAGTTTCTGTTCTATTCAACGAGTTATAACTTTTTCTGGTTTTCGGCCATTTTTTATTTAGCCTCTTGGCATTATGAAAATTGGGACACGACCCCCTGTACGTGATGCATATATAGCATATTTATAGCGAAAGTGCAGTTAATTTACATGCAGAGTTCTTCCCAACACAACTAACACAGTACTTGAGGCTGGCGCAAGCAACCATTTGAGTCGGTTTACACATTGTTGAGTGTTTCCGGAATCTAACTAATCTAATTCCTTAATCGTTTTACTGTCTTGATTCAACAACCTTCCACTGCGGAGATAAACAACCAGATAAAGAAAAACTGCAGCAGTCCGAAACCTGAAACTGAGACACAAAAAGCAAAAACACCGATGAAGCGACGAGAAATAAAACCCACAAAGGCAGAATAATGCGAATCAGGTGGCAATGAGTTATTTAATATATGGTTTCATCAGCAACGCCTATGTCAACCTATTCTCTATTACTAGTGCAAGAGTCCAAACGCACTTTCTAATGTTCTTTGAGCATTTTGAGATCTTAGAAAAGCCATAAGGGCTTTGTCAGAGCTTATTCATCCTATTCAGTGAAGAGGAAAACTATTCGGGAAGGAATTTTAGCATGTTATTACAAGCCTTGGCATCAAATCGTTTATGCACGATGTTAAAGCTCAAAGGCAAGGCTACCTTAAAATTCGAAAAGTCGGGAAGCATTGCTTCCATTATAGGGGTTACAGATGTCGCGCTCAGATATCAGAGTGATTTAATACAAGGTAAATAAGCTTATATTTGGCCATTAACTATAACTGAACAGAGTCATTATGCTTGGTCTAGATAAAGAAAAGAAACATGGTAAAATTGGATTAGCTGATACATGCACAGCCAATCAGTAAAACCTGGTTAGTCCGGGAGGAGGCTTAACATACCGTTTGGAACTGCAAGATTAGTTGCACGCTCGTTATATGTCAAATGAAAGATCAGTTTGAAAAATGCTCGGAAATGTTTACTGAAACTTCAGCAAGTGGGCCATAACTGCATGAGGCAACTCCATGTGACACTGATGTTAATCGTTAAAGCCGCTATTAACAATAACAGGGAGAGATTTCAAAGGATACGGCCAGTTGTTTTAAATCCCCTGACTGCGTGATATTAATTCTGCTATCTAATGGAGTTAAATCACATACCCGGTCTTAAGGGGACCGATCCAGACAACTGAAACGTTATATGTGCTGAGCTGATAACTTGTTTGAAATAATCAGTTCAATCTACGCAAACTCTCGTCAACCGTATCCACATTTGTAGAGAGTGTTTCCACCCCTAATAAGCAATTCATACAAAATTAAACGGTAATTTAATTATTTTGGCCTTTGGAGT
>CM042755.1:1709276-1726776 GCA_022496165.2 Catalaphyllia jardinei | reverse complement strand
GAGTTCCTCAGTTTGACAGTTAGTAGATAAGCAAAACTTTTATCTTTCCACTAGAAAGATAATTTTAAGGCGAAAATTTTAGAGCTATAGAGCTCGAGATGGTGATCGTTAAGCTGTGATCGTGTTTTTCGGTGTTTCTTCTTCCTTATTAAAAAACAAAAAAACAAAACAAAAGCAAAACTACGAGCCTACAGACTTGCAACCACGGATTGGCGTGTAATTCCCCCCAAACTTTGTCACAGAGAAGCCACTTGCAAGCAAAAAAATGCAAAATCTACTAGTTCATTTCGAATTATTTTTTTTTTTTCGTTTAAAGCGATATATGAACTTTGACCCTTACCATTGCCATTATGCAAATTTAACATCCTAATCAACTTTACAGGAAAGCTGGCGCTTTGCAACATTCCAAGACAAAAATATGAGCACCTGCACTTTGTGAAGATACTATTTGAAAGAAACAGTAGAGCTTCCTACATCGTTCTGGGGAATGAAATTTGGGAAAACTCAATCTGTGACTTTTGACATGTACAGTATTCGCATACAGTTGTCTCAGACAGTGCTTTTCGTTTGCTGTAAGGTGATCGATGTTCTCATCAAAACAAATTAATTCCACTTGCCATCCACTTGTATGGCTTGCATGATTTACCCAACAGCACTGGATGTGATGGCTTGACGATACTTCACAAATAGACGGATCAAATTGCCCAAAAAGCGTTTATCTTATGACACCACAGTACATTGAGACTCTTTATTAAAGTCTTTCAAAATAAGTCTAAATGATTTTCACTTTTGGAGGTTTTGGAACATTCATTGCGGTACATGGAAAACCCGTCTCCAATATTTTTGTTCGACCGTCGTAAATGACATGAAATTGACTCATGAGAGAGAGCGTTATTATAAAATCAATAAACTTCAGAACGGGAAAGTTAAGTCACATTACAAGCGATGACAAATATAGCGATCCCCCCTAAAGGCCAAACTAATTAAAGTAGAACCGTTGCAGTAGACGCACATATGATTAAATTCGTTGTGAGAATTAAATGGCGCAATTCAGGTTAAGTTCTATCACTATTAGACTGTCATGGGTGGCAAATTACTTCTACATTTTAGAGAGAAATCTCAGTCGTTGTTGATTTCTAATTTTACACAAATGTTTGGCGGAATATTTCTCAGCACCATAAAAAGAACAAGTCAAAACCCAGGATTGCACGTAGGCGTAATTTGGAACCTATAATATTCAAAAGGTAATGAAATGGCATAATTGTGAAATTAGGCAATAACACCGCTTACGTTTGGTCAAAATTCTAATAATTTCCCTCCCCTAATGGCTTGGAAAATTATTAGAATTTTGACAAAACGCGCGTGAAATTATTTTTTAATTTAACTCGTCACCTTTTTGATCACCCATGCAGCTTCGCCATAAACATACTCTAAATCTAAATATTATTATTATGTTCTTTAATTCTAAATTACAGCGAGTATAAAAAGACGTAGTTGTTAAATTTTGTGATCACAGAGGTGGTAAGACGTGGTACAGGAAACGTAAATTGAGAGCTAATGCATGTTTGAAGATGGGGCAGATAAAAACGCAGATATTTATTGTCACGATTTTACAAATATTGAAGCGGATGCCTTCAACAAAAAGATTTGTTATCTTAAATGATTGGATCATAAAGTAATCTTTTTCATAATTTGGTATATTTTGACAAATTCTCTTTGTTTAGGATTAACAGGATCACGAAACCAAATTGGAGGTAAAAACAGTTATGTTTTGAAAAGAAATAAGAATTAAATTAACCGGTGTTTCATAGCCAGAGAGAAGCTCTTCCATTTTGCCTCGTAAAGATGTGAAATGAGCTCATGTAGTTTCCATTTTTTTTTTCTCTCAAAATGTAATATGAAAACAGCCAGGGTTAAATTATTCAATCATGAAATTATTCAGTGCGTTTTTGTGTGTCTCGAGTATTTTGAAAATAGTCATGTCAAAATTATGAGATTAGCTCAGGTGATATAAAGGGAGGAATTCAGAAATTTGTCTTATCAGAATTCTGGTCGTCAAAACAATGGGAAAAGCTTAAGCGAACAAATTGACTTCAAAGGTATAATAACTATTATTTGTTTTAGCTGGCCCAGTTTGGATCAATTGTTGTAGTTGTGCTTTCCACTTTCTTTTTTATATACAGTTTGGGTATTTGAGGCTATTACATTTTTTTCCATTAGGTCGATAATGATCGCTTTATCGCAGCTCAAGCACAAACTTTATGAGAGTACGTGATAAGTCAGAAGCGACGTTTTTTAATACATCAAGAAGCCTCCAATCGATAATGCTCTAGCATTTGAAACTTAAGTGGTCGATTTGAAAAGAAGCTGAATGCGAAGACATCGCTTTAATCCAGTTGAGTTGTATTGACGGAAAAGTCACTCAAGAACTTTTACTAATCAGGCTGAAAACATCCGCATCCTCAACACGTAAGCCACTTATAGCTTAAAATCAGTTTACCTTATTTGTAGTTACACATGCAAGAGTAACCTACTCTCAGATCTCTCTTGTAGCTAGGTGTAAATGGGAGGGAGTTGTTTCCTCTCTCTATTGCTGAGATTTTCTCATCTTAGGTGCAATAACAAGGAAAAATGGTCCCTGATTATTCAACGCGCTTTGCACTCACCTGATTAAAGAAAAGCAAATCAATCTTAGAATGCCGCACAACTTGCAATTTATTTCTTCCATCATAATCTAATAATAGTAAAACTTTTTTTGAAAAAAAGTTAATCTTTTAGATAATATGTGACACAGAACGCAACGGCAATATCTAAGTTGAACACAAGGTATCTTACATTACAACTTGCGGTTTACTGATTAGAGTGGTCAAATAAACGACGAAATGAATACATGACAGGTCTTTTCTTTTAAAATAAATCCATTAGATTTCTTTTTTCATTTGTTTTCCGTTGTTTATTCACTGAACAAACTGAATATTAGGTTTATTTGGTCACGAGAAATGAGGCCATAGGGAATCTCATTCGACAGTGACCAAATCAAGGAAACTGACACGCTAATTTAAAGTATGTCAATGTATAATATTTTTTGGGTTCATTTGAATGTTGTGCCGCGTAGCACTATGAACACAAATGATGGAATAGAGAATTAATTCTGAAATGTAAATTTAAGTGCTAATTTAACCCATGAATAACCCACTGGGCGTTAGCCCTAGTAAAGGGAATCAGGGAACCACACGAGGTAAAGAAAAAATCTTTTGACCTCGGTGGGAATCGAACCCACGACCTCCGGATTAGATCTACCGTTACTCTGCCGACTGGGCTACGAGGTCGGACAGAGAAAGTCGGGGTCGATTAGGTGGTGAATCGCGGCGAAGAGAAAGTAAGGGTACATATGATATGTACATATGATATGATATGATATGATGTGATATGTACATATGTCATGGGTTCGATTCCCACCGAGGTCAAAAGATTTTTTCTTTACCTCGTGTGGTTCCCTGATTCCCTTTACTAGTGGGTTATTCATGGGTTAAATTAGCACTTAAATTTACATTTCAGAGTTAATTCTCTGTTCCATCATTTATAATATTTTTTGGTACGATTATGAAAAATTTATTAACCTGGCACAAATATACAAAATTGCTTCTTCTTGGGTCTATTTTTTTTCTTCAAGAAATTCAGGTTGACAAAGAGCGTGCAATTCGTGTGATGTTACGGTTTTCAGCGTGTATTTTGACTGGCGCTTGTCGGTCATTGGGCGTGTGAGAAATCTTCCCGTTTCCCAAAACGTGTGTTGAATATGAATTTGAAAAGAAAACACAAGTTTCGCAATCGGCTGCTTTGCTGTATGATTCAGAGCCTAGACATCCGCCAATACATGTAGGCGATTGTGTGTTTGGACCCGTTTCAACACATTTGCATGTGCCTGCCTTGATCAGTACACCGGCCAACGATAATCATGACATTTTGGCCTTTAAGACCTTAATTCGATGTGCATGGTCACACTATCACAGAGCTATGATCTAGTCTCTTGCCTCCATCGGTCTACAATTAAATGAAGGGAAATTTTGACGATGCTATATTTAATTCAGCCTCTTTTGGTTTTTTGTTCTCATTTTTTCTTTTCGTTTTTGCCATTTTCTGGTAAATAGGGCTAGTGATACTTAATACAGTTTTACCTCAGGCCGTACCACGTTGCCTCAGCAAAACGAGATGTAGTATCTGGTTTGTTGTACTCGTTTGTTTTAATAATAAATAGCTAGCTAGCTATCGTTAGTTAAACTGCAAGACCCCTTGAAGCCTCCTCTCGCCAGCAATTCGATACCAGACAACAATTAGTATATCTTCTCAAATAAATCCAGGCATTTAATGAGCACAGGAAACCGATTTTATTGTTTGTACGTCAGCTGTATATTTTATATTTTAATATGAGCCGCAGCAGACGGGGAAATGTGATATTTCTTTGAAAGTGGGATTTTCAAGTGTAATTGGTACTGCTTCGAAAGTGCGTTCGGTCAGTTCAGTCTCAGGTAAAAGTACCAATCACAAGCCAAGTTTTTGACAGAGCCTCTGCAGTTCATGCTCAATTATCAGATGTTTCGGGAGGAAACATGAGCGTGCTGAATTTGCCGGTTCTTTCGCTTAAGCGTTCTATTAAGATCAGTTTCTGCGACTCCTTATGCCCAAGAACTTGTCGCACGGCCATTATTATTTAATTTCTTGGCGTCATCGCTGATTGATTTCTCCAGCTGTGTATTTCTTTCTGATCTTTTATTTTTTCATACGCAATACTTGAATACAAAATTATGTTTGTGTCAATAAGAATGTACAAAAGCATCTGATCATTGTTCAGTTGTCAATAGCGAAATTATTTGCTATCATTTTTGTTGAAACTAGGTTAATGGTTGTTCGAGATATATTTCTTTGACCATTAGCGCTTTTGTTTGGTTTTTAGCAAGTACTGCGCTGAGTTAACAATATATTTTTTTTTGTTTGATGTCTTGCTGTGAATAGTTAGAACCACTTGCTTGAATACAGGCGAACAATTTGGACTATTAGGGAAACAGTGTTACACAACAGGCTTCCAAAAAAAAGTAAGGGGGCAAAAATATTGTAAAGGGATATAACTGAATGCTCGAAAACGTTTTCTGGAGGGCAAGGATCTTGCTCCAATGTTAAGTTACATTTCTGTTGTCATAATTCCAAGTCGGAATACATTATTAGTTAATCTTATTTTTTGCAAAAGTAATTTAAGGTTACATCTTCCCCAGGTACAATAACTCTTGGTTGGATACTTGGAGATAACCTACCAATGCAATGGCTAATGAAACCTCCGACTCTTTTGGAGCAATAACACAGTTGACATTGCAAAGGAACTCGACCATTCCTACATCAGCTCCTGTCATATCAAAGAATGAATTTCTCAAGTACTGGAAAATGGTGACTTTGATTCTTTATTCCACAATATTTGCGACAAGCTCGGTTGGCAACGGTCTCGTTTGCTTCATTATATTAAGGAGAAGAGCCATGAAGGGCGTCGTTAACTACCTTATTTTGAATCTTGCAGTCGCGGATCTCGTGTTTACTTGTATATGTATACCATTTGATATCCCAGTGCAAGAAATGGACTATTACTGGCCCTACGGCGCGTTCATGTGCAGAGTTATATATCCTTTACAGACTCAAACTCTATTTGCTTCTGTGTATACTCTTGTTGCATTGAGCCTGTCGAGGTACTGGGCTATCGTACATCCGCTTAGACAACAACTGAAAGTAGAGAGAGTGAAGTGGGTGATTCTTTTGATTTGGGTTGTATCCTTCCTCCCAGTGTGTCCCTATATTGCCACTCTCCGCTTGAATACGTCTACGCTAAGTTGCGAGGAGACCTGGAAGAACGACACCTCGAGAAAGGTCTACACGTTGTCACTGTTCTTTCTTCAGTATGTGATCCCGCTCACAGTTATTTCTTGCGCGCATCTCAATATCGCTTTGGAACTCAAACAGAACACTACAACGCGAAGGAGAAGTTTCATCCGTGGAGTTCAGCGCAAGGAAGCAGGAAAGGTCGCAAGGATGTTAGCAACCGTAACTCTACTGTTTGCTGCTTGTGTGTTGCCCAATAACATCCTGTGGCTGTGGTTAGACTTCGGGGCAGCTGACAAAAACTTCCCTTACTTCTGGGATCTCTTGTCGTTCGGTAACATTGTGGTATTTTCTAACAGTGCTCTAAATCCCATGTGTTACACCATGATGAACGACGCTTACAGAAAGGAAATCAAGAAAGTCCTTTCAAGGTGTTTAAAAATGGAGTAAAATACATGTAAAGAAGACCGGAAATTTTCTCCTTGGTCATATCATTTTCATGCTGTGTTATCTGATTTTATAATAATAATAATTATCATTATCATCATTATTATTATTACTATTACAATGATCTTTACTATTACTATTATCTTTATTACTATTATTACTATTATTATTATTATTATTGCTGTTATTACTGTTTTATAATTAATAATAATAATAATAATAATTACTTTAAATGTTCTTTTAGCCTTTTTAATCTTGTAAGTAATTATTGTGAAGCTTTAATAAAGTTTATCCTTTTTCACTGTTATTATTATTATTATTACTATTATTATTATTACTATTATTATTATTCTTTATCATCATGAATATTAATAATTGGACATTCTGATTAGTCAAAAAGCTCGTGATATGATGCTATATTCACCCCACTAGACCTTGGTTAGTAAGCACGAAACCTTTGTGAATCAATTTACTCATCGAATTCGGCAATAAAACGAACGGGCGAAACATTATTCAAACAGTACCTTTGTTTTATCGTTGTTCAATTCATCCACATTCGTGACCACTGCGTTCACGATTCTTCAATGCCTTGAATACGAGTTCTTGAAAAGGTTGAGGGCCCAAGAGCGACAGCACTCAATTTTTAAATGTTCCATCCTTTCAAATATCCTGGACTTAGAGTGATGTCTTTCGAATAAATGAAAATTGATTTCATTCAGCAACTGTCTGCCATGTTTACTTGCAGACTCATCCATGACGTGTATACCCAATCAATGTACAGGATGCTTGTCCATCGCAGGTTACTCCTCAATTTGTTAGGTTTCCCCAACAAACCGCCGGTACCCATTTATACTCCTGGGTGGAGAGAGGCACTGTGAGACGTAAGTGTCTTGCCCAAGAACACAACACAATGCCCCTGGCCAGGGCTCGAACCTGGGCCACCCGATCCGGAGTCGAGCGCATTAACCATGAGGTCACCGCGCCTCCACACACGAGCAAATGCGTCTGTGTTTTTTTTTGTTTTGGTCCGTTATGATGTAGTCCTTGATATTCACCTCTGAAAAATATACTAAAACAAATGTTCGCCGAAGGCTAAGTGAACATTGATGAATACTCACCGGTACTATTCTTTAACTCCTCCTTACCCCTTTATTGGGAAGTGCGCTTCGGCTCTAGACCGAGCGAGCCTGCCGGGTTCGAGCCCTGCCTAGGGACATTCCATTTTTTCTAAGGCAAGATACTTTACCCTAACAGTGTCTCTCCCTGGCCACCCAGGTGCATAAATGGGCACCGGAGAATTTAACGCTTTCGGGCAACCCTGCGATGGAGTAGTATCTCAAACAGGCTAGGGTAGAAATACTTCGGTTGTCTTCATCCTACAGAAACCAGGGAGAAGCATCGGCCTGTTGGGCCACTTGGCTTTCCAAATCATGATTGCCTTTTCTTTTACTTTACCGTTGATTACATTCATAATGGCAATGGTTTGAATCACTTGGTGTGCAGGTTGTGAGCAGGTTGTGAGCAGGTTGTTACAAAGTGATGAATTTAAATTAAAGTGAAGAATTAAGTTTTTAGATAGCTGTATTCGCTAATGTTAGTATTAATAATCAATCGGCTTGGTTGAATAAATCACTTTGATAATAGAACTCGCATCAGAAATTCATTTTGGTTATTCAGTTGCATTAAATTACAAACCCATTGATATGGTTTCATGACGGACAAACCATGACAACGCCATTGTCTACAACAATGTTTTACACAAATACACGTAACTGCACGACGTATAATGAATTTGAAAAATTAAGTATATACCTGCAGATATTATCATCAGTTATGGATTTTTTTAATTATTATATTTATGTACCGCATTAGGAGCGCAATTTGTAAGGAAAAAGGAATAAAAATCCTAACTGTTCGGCGCTTTGAAAGAGCTGTCTAAAGAGAACTTTTTCGCAGCTTTAGTCTGCTTCCTAATTTTCCAAAAAACAATTTTAGATTAAATTGCAATTCTTGTCAGCAGCCGTGGCGCCTCTTGTGCGTCATGCAGACAAATGACAAGACTTTTCTTCCAAGTAAACTTGGGATAAACGCATGCATAGAAGATAATTTTCCTGCCCAGCACTTTGAAAATGCTTTCCAAAGAGACCTTTGAAACAAACGTTGCCGTAAGTCGGGAGAAGCAGCATTTTTTCACTGTCGACCAGCTAACCTGCTTAATCTTACCCAGCACTTTCCAAATTAAATATGCAAACACCTGCACAGGTTTTTTCGGAGTGAAAGTTCTACTAACCGTAGAGAAATATTTTGGCTGTCCTGCACTTTAAAATGTGAACAAACTACCTTTAGAAAGAAGTCATTTTTGCTTCAATCCGTTGGGTACTCTCCGAGAAATGACTTTTAAGCGGGTTAGAAACACGAGTCTTGGCGCTTTGTGTTAATCATTTATCATAGTTAGTAGAGAAGAATGCCATGACTTCTACTTTAACATCTGAGTAGCCTCTTCCAGGCGTTGTAAACGATTTGCAATGCTAACACAGTGCTATAGTTCAAAACAAACTGTTTTATTATTTTCTCTTAACTCTTTAGATTTTCAATGCGGGATTTAGACAGAAAAAATCTAATGACCGTCGGGCATATGGCTGCGCGATTGTGGGACCGAGACGAAAATTAACTTGACGCTAAGCTTCAAATAGATTGAAAAAGTTATCTTAGGGTACTGGGATGCTCTCTTGCTGTATACATGTATCGGTGAGAGATTCTTTGGCAATTGGTAGTTGTAACATATATTGAACATTCGACAGTTCCTAGCTGAACAGCCTGTCATCTCACTGACAACGTTTAACTTAGTTATTGCGTAAACATCACAAGCTATCAGTCGCTTAGAAGTTGTCTTAACCATTCTATATATAGTCTGTGTTCCTGTTTGTAGGTAACCGTCTTCCTGTTCGGTTTTGAGTGTTTTACCACTTTGTAGCTATCTCCAGTGGTTAAGTCTCAGACTGTAAGTATAAATTACTTTGTTAAGCCGGGAATTTTTCAGTGTGGAGTCTTCACCCTGTTGTTACTTTTTGTTTGCAAGTATACGCCACCTTGTTCGGTTTGAGAGTTTTACCACTTTGCAGCTACCTCCAGTGCCACCGGGTTAAGCTTTACAAATTTACAGACTGTAAGTGTTTGTCATTCACCGACAGTTATTATAAACAAATCAATGATGTGGCCATGGGTACCAAAATGGGACCCAGCTACGCCAACCTTTTCGTAGGCTACATTGAAAACCAATTTTGCAATCAATACAACGGCTCCAACCAGGCCCATACCGTCGCTATACATTGACGACTGTGTCGGCGCCACTTCCTCCACCAGAGAGGAACTCAATCAATTTATAACTGCTGTTAATTCGTTTCACCTGGCTCTTAAATATACCTGGGAAATTTCCGATACTTCTTTAGCATTTCTTTTTAGATATTAAAGTTTTTGTCGAAGGCAACGGTTTATGCACCAGTGTGCACTACAAACCCACAGATTCTCATAGTTATTTGTTGTATTCATCTTTACATCTATCACATGTCAAGAATCCATTCCTTATGCTCAATTTCTTAGACTTCGTTGCCTTTGTAGTGAAGACTCTGGTATTTCCTTAAAATCAGAGGAAATGTGCGAGTTTTTCGTCAAACGTGGCTATCCTGTCTCTGTTGTTGAAGCAGGCCATCACCGCGCCCAACAAATTCATCGGCAGTGAGCACTACAAACGTCTCAGAAGGAGAATAACATTAGAATTCCATTCACTCTCACATTTCACCCTCACAACCACGCAGTTAAATCCATCATTCTAAAAAACTTTAAATTACTTCAAAATGATCCCGAAACTGGCAGAATCTTTTCGCAACCGCCATTAATTTCTTTCATACGCGACAAAAACATAGGTAACATTTTAGTCAGAAGTGTTTTCCAAACAAGCGAACAACTCGATACTTTTAAATGTGCACGCGCACGATGCAAAACATGTCCTTTCATTTGTAACGTCGAGAAATTGTCGGGACCCAAGCGATCCATTCAGATCACTGATCATTTTACCTGTACCTCAGCCAATGTCATCTACTGTACAACTTGCACTCTTTGCATATCGGCGAAACAGTTGACGAATAGGCGACCGATTCGAAAACATCTTCGCGACGTAGAGAAAGACGAGAAAAACGCATCTAAACCGGTCGCTAGACACTTTAATCTGGCTAATCATTCTACGCAACATATGACAGTCTGCGGCCTCTCCCTACATCAAGGAAGCACAGAAAGCGGCAAAACTCTAGAACAAAAATTTATTTTTCAAATCGGCACTCTTAATACTCACGGTATCAACGAACGCTTTTCATTCAACTAATTTATTCTGTTGTTATTCACGTTGCCAGGCACCAACCAATAGCGTAGCTCCATATTTCTGTATATAAACCACACACAACCCACAATTCCTCGATTCGCTCCGACGAAGGGCTAGCGTTCGAAACGTCAGTTTCCTAATCTCTTTACGGTGGCCAATTCACATCAACTCAGTTGATAAAACCAAATTATCCTGTAAGTGTAAAATGCTTTGTTAAGCGGGTGCATTTTTCAGTATGGAGTCTTCACCCAGTTGTTACTTTTTTAGTATATAACGGGAGTTCAAATTTTCTTTCCGACGACTTTATTATTTGACATATCATTAAGCTAGTTTGTAAACTCATTACCGATGCCCCATTCATTCTTTTAATAACATATTTCCTCTCATATTTTTGCATATTGAATATTTTAGGTTTTTTTTTCTTTTTGATGGATGCGACCAAACAAATCTCATTTTTCTTTGATTTTCATTTTGGTATACGACAACGGGTATCTGTCCGCCTTCCGTGCGTTTGTCCGTTTTGATTGCTTTCTTCAGAAGAATTGTTGGGGTAGATTAATACATTTCAAACTGAAAGGCAACGCTTCAGGGAGAAATACGGTTTTTTCGTTCAGCAGTTGTCAAACCGTGTCGTGTCTTCTGCTTCCTAGCTCCTGGGTTTGGTGTTCGTTAGGTGTAATCAATGTACGCAGAAACGAATACAGTCGCTTGTGGCCCAATTCTTGTTTTGGGCCGGTGAGCAAGACATGAAATAAATGTAACCATAGTGTATGTGTTTTTTTATTTGCGATGTCAGTATTCCTCTTTAGCTTTACGCTATCAAGAGGAAAGGAGCTTTCGGATAAGTGGGTACTCTCCAGAATAAAAATATCAGTTTCAGGTGTTTTCCTCATTTGTCCTTCGTCTTTTATTGTTTTACATCATTTTGTTCGGCACGTCGCCGGCATAATAATAGAGATGTCTCTATCTAAAGTATTTGTAGAATTATATTTGATTACTTGCGGGCAATCATATTATTTACCATAGCAAGTATAAGAGACAGATGTTCATGTAAAGCGGCCAATCAGCATTCACTGTCATTTTGATTAATTAGAAAACACAGCGATTCTTTCTTCCACCCTGCCTTACATTTAATTTGGTCTTTCATGTTAGCATTGATAATAATATTTATCAAGTTTCAAGTTTATTAAGAAAATAGACAAGATACAAAATATGATGTACCACTGCTCGCAGTTAGCTGCAGCTATTCGAGGCGAGCAGTGGCTTGACGCATCAAATTTAATAATAATCAGGAGCCAACTTTGGCCTCTATCAGGCTGTTGTTTTGCTTCCAACCTACCCTATAGCTAGCTGTCTCTGTATCTATGAGCATTGCCTGAACATTGCATCTAAACCTCGATAGGAGATCGAGTTAGTGGAGCTGGTGTAGATGCTTGATTATAAGCGTGCACATTACAGTAAGGCAACAGATGTCTATAATTTGCATTTTCATTAAAACAAATCCATCCTTCAAATAATATTTATTACTTTTTTTCCGTTTTCGCTGTCCAACTGTGTGCTTGGTGCACGTCTGTATGTCGACTAATGAAAACCAACCGGGTTGGTTAACTTAACATTAAAGTTTGTCCTGGAAGGAATTCTGACAGCCACTGGGTGTTATACGCGAGCTTAATTAACACAAAAATGAATAGAAAGATGGCTTCTAGGATGAAATGAGAATGTGGAAAAACTTTCTACAAGTAAGCCAGTTCAGGTAGCCCTTCTAAAAATTATTCCGTAATGCGTTCGAAGAAAATAATTACTCACTGTTTGTACGGAAAGTGAACACATATGGCAACCCTTGACGTGGGAATGTCTTTTAAAATATAAATATTTAGAAACAAATATGAATTATTTAACTCACAACCAAAATGCTAGCGGCTAGCACTTATTAACTTTAAGTTATTCCTATGTATTTACATGCATATATATATTTTTTCTTCTTTCAGCTTCAAAGTGTTTTTTTCGGAGCTGTACGTTTTTCATTTAACCCCTGTCGGCGATCGATTTTCTCGACTTAACTGAAGAAGTAGAAGATGCAAAAGCTCTTTAACCAATCTGTTGTACAAGGAGAAATCCATACCCAAAATTCTTCACTTTTTACAAAGTCCAACACGGGAACAACGCAACATTCCGAGTTAATGGCATCTAATTTGAGAGCACTCAGACTGACTCTCTACGCTGTTATCTTCCTTGCAAGTGCAGTCGGTAATTCTCTTGTCTGCACAGTTATTTTACGAAGGAAAAAGATGAAAACGGTCACAAATTACTTCATATTGAACTTAGCCATTGCGGACTTGACACTGACATGCATCTGCATTCCGTTTGATATCCCTGTACAAGAAATGAATAACAAATGGCCATATGGAGCGCTGTTGTGTAAAGTTATATACCCACTGCAAACGTTAGCACTTTCTGCATCCATATACACCCTAACGGCTGTCAGCTTATCGCGTTACTGGGCCATGAACCATCCACTCCGTCAGCAACTTACAATCAAAAACACCAAATGGATCATTTTCGGGATATGGATTGCATCACTGACTTCGGTCACACCGTACGTCAGCGTCTTGAAAAAGGACGGTGAAACAGGAACGTGCGATGAGGACTGGCCCAGCAAAAGTGCGAGAAAAACCTACACAGCTTTCCTGTTCGTGTACCAATACTTGCTGCCACTAGCTGTTATTTCGGGCGCATACGTCGGCATTGGCTCGGAGCTTGCACGGCGCACAAGGAACGGGAACAGCTACTTACAGGATCTTCAAGCGGACGAGGAGAAGAAAGTGGTACGCATGCTTAAAGTAGTAACGCTGATGTTTGCAGTGTGTGTTTTGCCAACTAACGTTATGTGGCTTTGGCTGGACTTTGGCAACGCTGCTCAATGCGATAAATTCTGGGACCTAATGGCGTTCTGCAATATAATAACGTTTGCAAACAGTGCAGCCAATCCAATTTGCTATACGATCCTGAACGAAAGCTATCGTAATGCGTTCAAAGATCACCTGTCCAAGATAGTTTGCAAGATCTCCAGAACTTCTACTCGAGCTCAAATGGAGCTTGTGGACAATGCTAGAGGCCAAAAAAAAATTCGACACGCTAAAATGATTTCTACTCTGTTATGAACATAAAAAGGGCCTTTTTCTTCCCGTTTTCTTCCGTTTTGGTCTGTCACGTGCTGTCATGGGTGCTGCACGATAGTCAACATCACACTATAAAAACTCACCACAAAGCTTCAGTTTGAGAACGCAAATTTCTAACTATTGACCAAGATATGCGTTTCTAATTTAAATCGAAAACTGCATCTGTATTCCGTCCCGTTGAAGAATTGAACAATAGACATATAGAGCGCTGTTGTGTAAAGTTATATATCCGCTGCAAACGTGGCACTTTTTGCATCCATAATAACTACGGCGGCGTAGTTTCAAATGTTTCAAAATACAAGTTAAATTAATCCTTAATTACCTGAAGGCACTTGTGATTACTTGTTTATCACATAAAGGGCAAAATTTTGTACAGAAGAAAACTATCAAGGTCTTGCCAACACGTAATTAAACAGGTTTTTATTTAGTGTAAAACTTAAAGGGCCGGTCTATCTCGAGAACAATACGTGCGGAAGGCTTCTAACTTAGCCATGGTGAAAGACTGCCTAAAGTACTTTCAGTTAAAGAACCATACCCATTAAAATTAACATACCTTTTCATTCAAGAACACGGGAAACGCCTACTATAATAGTAAGTAAAGCATAGCAAGATCAATTTCCTCAAAGCAGTTTCTTTATAAATAAAAACTTAAGCAATCTAATTGAATTCAGCTGTTTTGTGAAGTTTGCAACGGCGTGAAACGGAAATGTCAAAACGAATTCTAGTAACTTCTTGAATTCAAAATTCCACCATGAAAACTCAACGTACCAATAAAATTTAACAAATTGTGTTTTCATATCAACAAAACTTTCCTTTTATTATTATTAATGTTATTATTATCATCATCATCATCATCATCATCATCATCAGAATGATATTAATTATTTCGTTAATTATTATTATTATTATTATTATTGTTATTATTATTACTATACTATACTGTACTATAAATAACATTTGACGAAAAAGTTTTTCATCTTTTTTATTGAAACAACTGAATAGTTTTTTTTAGCTGATGGAAAGAATTGTGTATTTCGAGGTTGATTATTATTATCCTTTTTAAAATATTTTTTCTCTCTTTTATCGATTTATGTATTCTTGGGTTGCAGTGACGTCATCATTTTGTAAAATCCAAAACTAAAGAACCAGCAAAGTTATTATCTTCATCAGACACGAGAAGGGTTAAATGTATATCTGTGAACAACTTTTCAGCCCAAGAACATGCTTCGTTTAAAAACAGGCACATTTCTTGAAATTTCAGAGTGATGGCGGTGCGTGACACAAAGCTATGAACGTGTTTGTCGAAAAATATATACTTATCTCGGGATAGCCTTTTTAGAAGTTAAAGTGTTAGAGAAAGTGCTTATTAAAATGTATGCTTGATCAGTTCAGATAATCAGCGTCCTAGGTAGCCAAAGTAGGTTCCCGAGATGTTTACGCTATTTTCCCGCCGCCATGTTGGTGTCCCTCATAGCGGCTCCATACTCAGCTTTGTAAATTTATGCACCATAATATTTCGACAAATATTTGAAGATCGGGAAAACGTACAGACCTAAAACTTGGAGAAATGTCTTAATTATTTGTCTCCTATAACATGATAATTTCTTGAGTTTATTCACTGAATGGTTTTTGAATTGTCTTTTTTAGTTTCGTGACGGTGCAACCCAAGAATTGTGATCAAATAGCGAAAACCGACCGGAACGACTAACTAAAACTCACTTTCAATCTGAAAGCTATTCTGACAACAGTGAGTCGGTATCGTGTTGAGATATGGATAGCGGGCTGACTTACCAAGAGTAATGGGGAACAAACTTTCAATTCCAGAAGCCACCCAATTTCGAAAACTCGTCGGGAACAGGAAAATGCCATAATCTTATTACTTCAATCACTTTTTTTTAAAAGAAGAGAGTAATAAGACATATGTCAACCCTTCGGAATAGAATGTACGTCTTTTGGAACATAAATATTTAAACTAAACCGATGGAGCTACACTGTCACTTAGCGGCCAAGTTTAGCATTTAAATGAAATCTTCCAGGGGAAGGAACAATTATCATGGGTTGATATCATTTTTTGTTTACTATCGCTGTGGCTATTAATTAATAAATTTCGTGTAGTACCCGACATGAATGAGGATAAAGTGGAAGATGAGTCACGCTTTCGGAAGCTTTTTGTTTCATCAGTCACCTGCCTTGGTAGGCATTCAGGCTAATTCGCTCACAACTGTGCACTTTCTCTTTTAAATGCATGTATCTGCGTTTCACTAAAGGAAAATTAAAATTCAAAGCGGCAGCTCTGTAAATGAAGTATTTTGTCGTTCTCCTCTTAAATTTAAAAAAAGCTTTTTAAATAACGCTTTTAAAATGCATAGAGACAGCTCTGTAAATATGGTATTATGTCACTTTTTTTTGGAGGTAGAAAAAAATCTTTAAGTAAACTAAAATTTAAAGAGGCCGCTCTGTAAATATAATATCTCTTTGCTCTATATTTTCTTCGGTTCACTTATAACGAAGAAATATTAAATATCGTCTAAAAGTACCGACATATAACGGTGTTACCTTTGTAGTCATAACAACCCACTGTTTCATAAGGCACAAATTAGTAAACTCTTGCAGGTGATAATTAAATTGACATAATTGATGTGATGTTTCGCAAGACATGCGCAGTCATGCATCTGTGTGAATTTCAAGCCTTTAAAAGATAAGACGGCAGGGATATTGTTGGGCGACGAATCTGCAAGAGAATCGTAAAAGGAAGCACTGTAGAGTGCGCCGATGTAATCGACAACGATTAACCTGCAGAAGAAAGGTAAGGTTGTGAAGCTTAAGTAGTCGTGTCTTTGGTTAACGGCGTAATATTGAATGCAAGGCTAATAAGTGGCCGAAATTGAATCTTAAGTAACATGGACTAGCTGTAACGCGTCCTAAACTCAAAATACAAGTAGTGGATATCGATATTGGAAATTTTGGAGTTACTAAACGTTCAAATTATAATAGAAGTTAGACTTAGAAATGAACCTTCTAAATCTTTGGATTTATGGGAGTTTTGTGTTTTAATCGTCGTCTGAAAGCAATCTTTTAACAGGGAACTTTGGAGCCTTCTTCTTTAGGGGTAATGGGCCATTTTCGATATATTAAAATTCTAACATGACTCCGAGGCTTGGGGGAATAAAACAAAAGAAATTAATTATTCATCTCTTATCCTCGACGGTGGTTTAATCATCGATATAGTGGAACTGTGTGAAAAAAGACATCGACTTGAAAAGGAAGAGTTCACATTTTTGGTAGTATCTTTAATATCTAGGGAACCAAGATTATATTTACCTTAGTATTTGAAATAAACGGTTTTAGCCAATCATGCTAAACGAAAACCTCTTAACTAAATTTAAAATAAAATTACTGGATAAAGAAAGCCGACCTTGTCATATGCAAATATAATTATTGCTTGTAATTGGACTGCTGATATGTCATTATCAAGTACAAAGAAAACATTATTAATTGACTTTTTCTTTCACCTATGAACAAGATATTAGTTTGAAGACGATAACGGAAAAAAGAAGACTGTGGGAGAGATTGCAAGCAATCCGACGTAAACTCGGAATGCATTGGGTGTTTGTCGGTTATCTTGATTGAGGGTAAA
>CM042755.1:1696776-1704276 GCA_022496165.2 Catalaphyllia jardinei | reverse complement strand
AATTACGTATTCTGTTGATTGCAAATTAATTACCATCATGAAAGATAATGATCAGCGCTTTGGTCTAATGTAGGCTCGGCACAGATCGACCTAAAGTAGCTTTGCCAGTCGTTAAGTTGCGAGCGCACGTCCGCCTCAGTGGAAGACACCTTTGAAGTTACTTTTAAAGTTAAAGCGCATTAATCAAGGAGAATCCACAAACGATATAAAACATATCTGAACAAAAACAGGCACAGTAACCCTAAATCATGAACAAACCAGTAGGTGATTATGTATTTTCTGCCTAACAATGTAAGATGAGAAGTGCTGCTGTGTTCTCACATAAAGGAAGTCACCAGAACCATGATTGAAAGAAACTGTATATTGTTGTTTTGTGACATTTGCCATCCTTTGTGCACATTGCTCCTAATCCTCGATTGCCTTTTTATGTGTATAACCATTGCCAAAACAAATACCCCATCTTGATAGTGTTGTTATTCCTACTAAATGGTTTCTTTTTTTAGAAGCAAATAAAAGATCTTTCCATTTTCATGTTGTCCTAACTAATTAAATAGATATTATCAAGTAGAACAATAAACATTATATATCCGCCGATACAAATGAAATAAAAACCACACCAGCCCGGAACTCAAAGTGGACGAGCACGATAGGTAAGACTCACGATTTATTTAAGTTACAGGTCTTACAGTGACCTTTTTGGCCCAGATCAACGCTGTTCAAATTGTTTAACTAAAAAGAAAAAAAAATTGACACCTGTCATAGATACATACTTGACTTGTAAAATTCCTTCGCATACAAATTCAGTGCTGAATAATTGAAACAAGACGTCCAAAATTACTTTAAATGCAATGACGTCATAGCCAAAAGGCACTTGTGGATTAGCGAAAGACATCAACCCACAGTTCAACAATAACAATGAAAATTGAAAGGGTAAACGGGGTCTTGTTCCATTTAATGTATTTGTAGACACAACCTACTCTTCAAAAATTGATTTTCAATTAGTCTCAATGGGGCATTCACAAGCAGAACTTTGTATATCGTGAAATGAAAGCATGAATGACTCGAAATTTCGATAGGTGGACAAAGCTCTCGGTTCCACATTCCAGTGAAATTAAGATCCGAACCAAATTATCACGTTTCCCACACAATCTTGTTTTCCTCTATCGCAGATCTCTTGATAATGGACGTAGGCATAAATGGGGTATCGAATGGCATTCGTTTTAACCAGCTTCAAAGCTGGTCGAGAGTTCAGCTATTTCAGTCACGTGAAAACATAAGGCGTTTTAGACGTCGTAACAAATACCATGACTTTCAACTCGAATACGCTACCTTCTGTAACAGTATAACGCCTCTACGAACCTCGGAGGACCATTGTTTACCGGTAAGTAACCCAAATAATATCTTGCCTAGCTACCTCTCCCAGTTCGGTGAGTAACTGGTTTTGATTAACATAACCGAGGCACCTTGCTAGGCAGATGAGTTCAAAGGGCTTGCAATTGCCTTTCAGTAAGTTATAAATTTACATTTTAAGGGTAACTTTCTACTCAAGTCTAGCGCAAATGAGCAATACCTGTTCAGAGACGATGCTTCAGGTGCAAACCGAGTTTTTGGAACCATAGGCGATTTCCAAACGGCAAAGATTATTTATGCCGTTATGGATTTGCATCATGAATTGCGTTATGTAACGAACCCACAACGTTTATTCAACAGACAACTTTGAATCATTGTACAGATTAACGATCTGATTGGGGAGCTTTTTATAGTCCAAGCAACACCCAGCAGCTCCAGTCTAACTTCATTGAAAAGCAAACTCCATGTAGTGACGTATTTCAACGGCTAAAGTAGGACCTTTTTCTAGCATAGTTTTCACCCAGTCAAGGGCACTACTCAAAAAAAATGGCGAAGATTGCGTGTGTAGGAGAACTTTTTGCAGGGATTATTTCTCATTGAAACCTATTCTTTAAGTTACAGCTAAGCCTGAGTATGAAAGATTAAACAATCACTTAACCAACCAGAGCTCAAACCAGCTGTCATGATTCCACTATTTTACAATTAAGGCCTTTGCGGTACCAGCACCATATCTCCATACCTCCATATTAAATATTTGCCCACCTTCCCACAGATAACTCTTTCTTTCATGGCGTCAAACTCAAGTGCATTTAATTATGGCCCCTGCTAAGATTTCTCGACTCCGTTTCCTTTTTTCAAGTACTTTAACTTGACGCGGTTTGGATTGGAACAGAGTAACGCATTTTTTTTTGCCAATGAAAGCATTGCTGACTATACTTATTGAAACATATGAAGAACTAAGAGGTATGGTTTTAATTTTCAGAGCCCCATGAGGTGATCATTTTTTCTTCGTTGTCCGTAGCTTAAGGCAGTAACTATCCTTGCGGATAAACATACAGTTTTATTGCTGAGAGAAACTATGTGGAATATGCTTTTGGGTCACGTACTTGGGACTTACCAAGCTAGAACTTCAGGTGCCTTGCTCGACCTAGCAGATCTTCTCCCACAGTCGCTTGCTGAGCAGTCTGGAAATTTTGTTGTATCCAAACAAACGGCTCGTTCAAATCAAATCTATGCGTCCTGAGACAATCGAGAAAAAGTCCATTCATTGACTTCAATTAAATTCACAATATCTCACATCGTGCTACCTCACCAGGTGCAAAAAGATCGATAATTAAAAACAAAAAAAAAAAAATCCTTGAGATTACATAACTTCTCTTTTTTGCCCTTCGGCCCCTTCGCAAACGAGGACTATCACGTATCGGCAAGCACTCCTGAATTTTTCAGAGCTGCTTGTCGTACTTTATAACTGACGATCATCTTTCTGTCCTTTAAAAAAAAACAAAAAAAAAAAAACAAGTGAAATATCTGGCTGCAATCTATTCCAACTTGATAAACGTTATTAGTCTGAGGGCTAGCATGAATCATATTGATAAAGTGATCATTGTCACAGAACTCGAATTAGTTGAACAGTTGGACATACTGTTATCAGTTGTTATTAGTTGTTATTATCAACCTGCTTGAAAGAAGGCTGCTGAGCCGGGGCTGGCTATGAAGTAGATACCTGGATTCACTAATGTTAATAATGCTTATCTCTGTTCAGATGTCGCCTTTATTCATTCTCGTTTTGTCATCACGCGCTAGTTATGCTTTTTTATGTCTTTGCCCTTTTGTAATTATCTAGGCACCCGGAGAAAATAAATATGACGCAGTCGGGTTGAACCATAGTAAATAGTTAGTTAGTTTAAATCCACTCGCACTAGGCCGATGGTGACACAATTTTTGATGTTTTCATAATTTATACCCTTTTGGCAATCGCCTATACTTGAACACTCACTGACACATAAATTGACAGACATGCGTTAGAACGTTGTCATCAAAAATATCATATTGCCAGTAATAGGATTGATTCTGACTGAATGCCAATGTTCGTAGCTGATCCGCATACCAAATAGTAAGCTCAAATCCGACACTAAACCCACAGTTTATTTTACTGGCCTATGAAGTTGCTACAGAAGCAGTGTTTTATGAAATTAAAAATAAAGCTATGGAAATCTTTTTAAAAACTAGAAAACATGTACTCCACATTTCTATCGAGTTATAGACACACGAGTGGAAGTTTGGGAGAACGAGAAATGCTGTGGGAACACGAGCCGCGGGCGAGTGTGTCCGCACGTTTTGGGAATTCTCGCAACCTTTCACGAGTGTTTCTATTTAACAATTAGATTATGACCTCGAGATTTCTATCGCGTAATAGTTGACGAGGGCGCAGCTCGAGTCAACTATCATGCATAGAAATCGAGAGCGAATAATCTAATTGTTTTAGTATAAATCTACTAGCTAGTCGTTCAAAATTTTATCTAAATCCTCTTTACAGACACTTCGCAAAAACAAAAAAAACGCCCCCCAGCGCACGCTGCTACGCTACTCACTATCTATCACAGAATAGAACGTGAGTAGCGTAGCCAATCAGAGGACGTCATCCGTGATAGAACGCTAGTAGATTTATACTAAAACTCGATAGAAACACGGATAACATGTTTTCCATTTCTTTTAGAAAACACCGCGACGAAAAAAAAAGGAAAACAACTTGTTAAGTTTGATTATCAAAATGTAAATTCCCTTTGCTCGCGCCATCATCATACGTCAACAGCACGTGCTGGTTGTGTGTCTCCATAGGGTTAAAGAAACATGATTTTTAACCAGTTTTTCAATTGTCGACAGTTGTTTATGAATGGTGCGTAACGAGACAATGTTATTAATTACATGTATTGGTGCAGGGCTAAAAAATGGAAGCCCGATTTCTCGAATCCTCGGTTTCTTGAACCTCCCGTTAACTCGAACTAATACTCGTTTCCGTCTACTCAGTCGAACACTGATTTTTTTTCCCAGATTTCTCAAACCAATTTTCGTTCCTATTGGAGGTTAGGGAAATCAGGACTCCACTGCGCGTTTAGCCCGATCTTCGGCACTAGTAACGCAACAAAAAGCATAATTCTTTAGCTTAAGTTCGCAGTACAAATAAGTCTTGTTGTTGTTGTCGTTATACGCTTCTGAGGTAAACATAAGTATGAGTTAAAATATTAGAACCTTGAGTTCTTCCTCTGCTCTGTCACTGATGTGCCCGGTTATGGCGTGTTGGCATGAGCACAAGCCTATTAAATGGTAAGACTTTCAGCCAATTAGCAAACACTTTTTCAGTTATGTCAACATTTCCTCTGACTGAGCATAACACTGGCATCAGTATAACAATAAAAAGAAGGCATATGTTATTCTTATGCATGTTTATGCTCATGTCGCGGCCGTCCTCACTATTCGTGCATAGATTTCTTTTATGCTTATGGGTTACTTTTAAAATTGGCTCGAAAACGAGGACCGCGCTTTAGACATTCTGGCAGAAGCGGTATTAAAGATGGCGACAATACACGTAATGCTTTTCTTGTCATCATAGTTTTATGCTCTCTCCACCGTAAAGGCATATTTTTTGGTATAGCCCCCCCCCCCCCCTTCCTAAATCCCATCAGTTCACCCCCTCCCCCAATCTTATAAAAACTAAACGGTTCCTTCCAAACCAGATTGAAAACGAATGTATTTCGGAGCAAAGGTAGGCAATTCAAGTAGAATTTTTCTGTTCGTCAAAATGGAATGTAACGCTTAGTCTCCTTCCTTTTCTTGTCATGAATTCTAGTTTGATCGAAGACACAGTCGGTAGTGTTCAACGACAACAATTCAAAAGGTTTCGTGTCCTCGATGGATCTCATCTGATCCTTTTAGTGGCTTCGGTCATTTTCAACTCATTTTAAATATTGCATTCGTTTTATTTTGTTTTGATCCCAGAACTATTTTAGCACCCGTTCAAGGTCATGTTATGACGTTTCGCGTGATATAGCTTAAAATTAATTTATATATTCATACTCTTGAAGTGATGCATTTTTTGATCCCTTGTTAAAATCATCATGTTTTGCAGTATCCATTTAAGAAAACCTGTAAACAGCTGTGAGATATAACGCGAATTATATTATTCATAGCGTTTAAAGCTATATTTGAATATTGATTTGTATTTAAAAATACATCTATTTAACTGTTTGGCACATTTAGTAATGAGACTAATTTGAAAACAAATGGTTGAAAATAGCCATATTGTTTATGTTTCGACATCAATCTGTCTGCCAGTTGATACTGATTATTCTAATTAACTTGACCTACGTGCGAGTATTAAACATTAAAAATACTCTTCTTTCTCTGGAATTATGAACTTGTAACAAAATAATAATTACTCGTTTCTAGAAACTTTCACCCCAGAACATAAAGAAAAACGTCAGAAGTGATTTATTATCATACTTAACACCTGGGTTCCCTGTCAGTGTCATTTTTAATAGCTATGTATACGTGAGTTGAGTGGTTTTAGTCTCGATTGAACATTCATTATTAATAGTTGTATTTTGTTCATTATTGCGATCGTATAGAAAAAAACAAGCATCACACATTGTGCCAATCTGCATGTGTTCTTCTGGTGATGAATAATTTTCATGATTTTCTCTTTTGTTTTCTCTATAAAATTACAGGTGCCACGTAACGTTGGCAAGCTCGTCGAGGTGGCCTTTGGGGCAAATTTGAATGCAACTTTTCATTGCGGAAATTCTGATTTTTTGTTTTTTGTTTTTTGCTCAAAACTCCAGACCTTTGCCGCTGCACAGAGTCGTACAAGCGTTCTTGGAAAGAAGAGGAGAGATCAGTGTTTAGAAGTCCTAAACAATCCCATAGCTTAACGACTCAGGCGTTGGCTCCGAGCATTCAAGGGCTCGCCGATATGGAAAATGACGTATCCACGACCAACAGCAGCTCTTACTTCAAACCAGCAAACGGCGACAATGCATCGGTGGCGACTTCTGGTGAAACTCCTGTTTTCAAGGCAATAAAGCTGTCATTTTATGCTGTCATCTTCCTTATTAGTGTCATTGGTAACACTTTGGTTTGCGTGGTGATCGCAAGACGTCGGAGAATGCGAACCGTCACGAATTTCTTCGTGTTGAACCTCGCAGCGTCGGATCTCGCCATCACTTGCATCTGTATTCCGTTCGATATACCCGTCCAAGAGAATCACTACAGATGGCCTTATGGACAATTCCTCTGCAAGGTTTTGTACCCGCTTCAGACCGTGGCCATGTTCGCTTCTATCTTTACGCTGACTGCCGTGAGCCTCAATAGGTTTTGGGCAATCGTTTACCCTCTGCGAAAGCAGATGACGAAAAAGCACGCCATGGTTGTTATAGTCATCATATGGATCGTGTGTATTCTACTCACGGCGCCTTATGTGATGGTCTTAAACCTGGACAAGGAAACCATGGGATGCAGTGAAAATTGGCCTGAAATTGGCTATAGAAAAACCTACACTGCATCTCTATTTGTCTTGCAATATTTTTTGCCTTTGACTGTGATCACACTTGCCTATCTGAAAATTGCTTTGGATCTAAGGGCCTGTGCAAGCGTGAAAAACGGTTTGGCCGTAAATGCCGTTCTACACAATACACACCGAAACGAGGCTCGCAAGGTTGTGCGCATGCTCATTGTAGTCACTCTCCTCTTTGCCATTTGTGTTCTGCCCAATAACGTAATGTGGCTTTGGCTAGATTTTGGCAATGGGGACAGTTACCCACATTTCTGGGACATGGTCGCTTTTACTAACATCATATTGTTCGCCAACAGCGCAGCAAATCCCTTGGCATACACAATTTGCCACGAGAATTTCAGGGAAGAATTCAAACTGTATGTCACTTGCAATCCAAAAATTTTTCAAAGCATGGCGGAAACTACGATAACCTACACCAGGACCCGGTTACGCAGTCTGACCGGAAATGATAAAAAATCCGTCCAGGCCGTGGAATATGGGGAGATATTAGTGGTTGATGCCAAAGAGACTGTTATTTGATATAGTAAATGGTTTGAACCCAGGAGTATCAGTAGTTCGTATTGTGTGATCGTCCGGGTGAG
>CM042755.1:1666859-1682892 GCA_022496165.2 Catalaphyllia jardinei | reverse complement strand
TTTTACTTGTTAAATAGTAAATTATCAGCGCGCTTTACTAGACAATTCTTGTGTATTAACCGCATGACTTTATGTGGACAGAACATTTCTATGTGCGATTATCACTCTTGAATAAGGACTGATTGTCATCATGGCAAAATGATTGCCATAACAACAAAGTCTTTTAACCCCTTCATCGCAAGCTTCTCTTCCATTGCTTTAAAAAATGACATCAACTCAGCAATCACATGCAACAATAAATTCAGTTACTTAAAAGCAGTTTGTTGCGAAAAAAGAAAAACCATTCTTGGAAAGGGTCTTGGAAAGATGATTTTTCTTGTAGAGCGAAACGTCAAATCGTAGTCCATTTTCTGGACTATTTCTATGCTTCTAGCTCCGTTTTTGTTCCGTATTAGCCTTTAATGTTCTCTCTCACAAAGCAAAAAAAGTGCAGCCTTGGAGCTAACTGGCTTAAGGACGTTCGCGCGAAAATTTTTACTGCAGCGCCGTAGCTAGTAACAGGCAAACCGAGGCACTTGCCTCGGAAATTTGTTTTTCGTTTTTATTGTTTATAGTCGTCATAAACACCCTAAATACCTAGGAAGAGAATTTAACCACGGACAATGCCTCAGTCAAAATCCTTTCATGGACATTGCCTCAGTCTTCACTCTTTTCTGGCTACGGCCCTGTACTGCTGGCTGATAATGAGTTACTTGTGTCAGAAATGCAAAAAAAAAAAAAAAATTGGGGGTCACCGTCTTCATTTCAGAGATAAAGCGTGTGGTAAACTATATTGATTTCAAAAAAATGCCTATATAACTGAGCACGGTCTATAGGGGTTTAAAGTTAAAAATATCGCGTGTGAGTCAACGGAGGCAAACGATCCTAGCCATATTTTGTAGAAGTGGGTCTGTTGCGTAAATAATTCCAAATGTTACTAACATTTTCACATAATTTATCCTTTTAAGAGGCATTTGAAACCGCCGCACAGATGCACGAAGAGCTAATAAGAACAGAATTCGATGGTGCATTTTGCCAAAACTTCAAACTTCTAGAGGATAGATTTTCTTCATTTTTTTCCCTAAACATAGAAAATCAGCAGTAGAGAATATGATCCATCGAAAGAAAAAATGGGGTCACCGAACGTCCAAGATCGTTAAATCCAGGCACAGCTCTAGCAATGGCCATCTGCCCTATCATTTGTTTATTTGATGACGTGGCATGTGAATTTGCGTGCGCAGTAAGGATGCGCAGAAACAATTAGCGCGAACGTCCTTAAATCTGTCGGAGCGTATCCCGGTTTCTGTAGCTTGAAGTGGCTAGGATTATTTCTACTCCTCCTGGACGGGATGCTAGTCCATCTCAGGTCACTCCCCTGCATTTTTTTTAGGTTTCCCCAACAATTCGCCGGTACCCATTTATACTCCTGGCAAAGTGGCAAAGTGTCTTGCCCAAGAACACAACACAATGTCCCAGTCCAGGGCTCGAACTCAGACCGGTTGATCCGGGGACGAGCGCACTAACCATGAGCCACCGCGCCTCCACGAACTAAGTCAAAATTGCACATTAAAAGAAAAAGACATTTGTTCTTCAGCGTTTATATCAAAAAATGAAATAAAAAGGTTGGCTGAATTGCAGAGCACGTTTCTGTTAACATCTGAGCCTTTTTAAATTTTCTTTTTGTGTCTGCCCATAAAGACAGAATTAGATGTCTTTGATGCCTGTAATAAATTCAAGAGATAAAATACGTATAGTAAGTAATCTTTGCTAAGTAATCTTTGTTTTACCCAGGGTGGCCCATTCTGCAGCGAGGCTGATATCCAGAGTGGCCCTGAACTAAAAAAATTGAAAATATCGAGATAATTTAAAATTCATGATAATGGCAAATTCATATCTCAAGTTGCTAGTCAATCAAGTAAGAAAAAGATCAAATAAGTAAAAGTTTAGAGTTCTGGAGCATTTACACATCCATTTATATATTAAGCCACATTTACACCTTTTCTTTGTTATAGCGTCCAGGTGTGTTATACTTGATTTCACTATTTCTCAACTTATACTAAACAGGGAATCTTTTGAGCTCTAAACCATCTAACATCAAGACTGTTGACTGGATGCCACAGAACGACATCCTTGGACAGGCCAGAACGAGATTGTTCCTTTCTCACGTTGGTCACAACAGCATGTACGAGGCCGCCTATCATGGTGTACCTATTATTGGCTTCCCTATGTGGAGTGATCAACCCGGAAATGCCCGGCAGATCACACGAGCGGGCATGGGGCTTTGGGTAGATATCAACACGGTTTCTGAAGACGAGCTGCACACATCTATTTCACGAGTTCTGTCTGAGCCGAGGTACATTATCCAAAAAATATGAATCTCAATCGACTTATGCACTTGCGTGAACACTTTATTTATGAGTCATCTAGCTTATTCGATGTCTTAGTTATATCTCTTCTTGGAAAGCCACGAAAACTAGTTATCAAAGAGAGTTACCAAAGCTATTTCAATTAAAATTGCCCTGCACTTCTGCCCTACGCTGCTGCGAAAAAGTAATGAGCATACAAAGAGACGAAACCAACTAATCAATCACTCATCCAGATGAATGCTGAACCTTGCTAAAATGTGAAAATTTGTTGTCGTTGAGGATAAGTAATACGTGTTATAGGGTGGATCGCTAGCATTGTTGACTGCTAATACACAAGTTCTAAGAATTCAGGAAACTCTTTTTCGTGTTCTGTTACTTTACTGATGGGTTTCTTGAACTTTGCTTAAACTTCCCTTACACTTTGTTTAAACTGTGTCGTCTAAGAATATTTTGATATTCAGAATATTGAAACCAACCACAAATTTAGTAAGGTTTAGAATTTATATCCGTGGTCCTAGAAATCCTCTTTCAATGTTTCCTTAACGTCATCAATTGCCATTTACATTAATCAACTTATATATAATTGTTTTGCAAAATGGAGAATTTCTTTTTTAACAAGCTGCGCTCTCTTCACAGTTTCAAGCAAAATGCGACACGTGTCTCTCGTCTCATAAAGGACCAACGTCAAACCCCCCTGGAACTAACAGGCGATTGGATAGAATTTGTGCTCAGGCATAACGGAGCATCCCACCTTCGAGTCCAGTCCTTCGACATGCCATGGTACCAGGAGTATTCAATAGACGTTGCACTTTTTCTTTTGTTTATTTTTACTTGCACTCTGATCTTTCTTAAGCTTTGCTGTCGTTGTTTATGCAAAGTTTGTTGTAAAGGTGATGGCTTGAAGGCAAAGGAAGAGTAAGAGGTTGATGCGACTTATTACATACATGTAGGAATAGCGTGGATTTTTAACTGCGTAAAAAGTCATTGATGTGCTCAGCAGCAAAGTTCGTTTGAGTTTTGGTAAAAAATGGCGTCCTTGACTTCCCAATAGGGTTTTCCCAAGTTGATTTCGCTTCATTTACATCTTCAAGTGGCTCTGAATTCTACATCAACCCTCGACGACGTCTACGAATGACAGTGACTCCGCTGCAAAATGGCAGTCAGAGGGAAGATATCAGTAATCAAGGCTAGCTTGGAGTTATTTATCTGTTAATTTGTTGATATTTCTTTAGTCGGTTTCACATTTTCCAACCGGTCGAATCATGTTTACATAAAGAGAGTGATTGAAAATCAGGCATTTTATAGGAAGAGGCCCTTGGCACGATCCGGTCACATGGTACGGAATTAATTATGCTTGAACGCAAATTTAATTACACGATGGGTTGCACTGGTACGGGTTCGAAACTCTGTTTTGAAAGTCCCACTCTGGTAACTTGCGCCCTAGCGTAACTTATGACGAACCATATGACCGGAACGTGCAACGGGCATATTGCCTATCCGTACAAAATCTCCACCTCCAAATCCACTTCAAGCTAAACGCGGACACCGTCTGGCCTCTCAAGATTAAGGCACTCATATCAGTCAGTGCCCTACTCCCTGACCTTCAATGTTTGGTCTGAATTACTTTCTGTTATGGCAAATTGCTTTGACCAGCAGAGAATGAAGGCAAAGTGGAAAGTATCTCGGGGAAAAAATGGTAACCCAATCAATAGTTTAGTTGTTTTATAGGTTAATAGCACCTCTCAAACACATTCTAGTCACCAGGTCACGGTGAACTGAGAAACTTGGAGATGCTCAAAAGGTGTTTTTTATCATTAACTATATGGCTAGCATAATTTGTAATTGTCTTTAGTAGAACTATTGTGGTTAAAAGAAACTGAAAAATTCAACGACAAAACGAAACAAAAACAAACAAACACAAAAGGGTTTTTCTACATTTTAAGAATAATATATTTCTCTAAAATCTACAATTTATAATTGTAGAAAAGAAAAAAAGGTTAATGTTAATCATTGAATTTGACTGAGCTGTTCATACAACTCAGTGAGTAAAATCAGGACGTGGAATTTGTCAGACCGTGCGAAGTTCAAAAAGTTTCATTGAGTGTCGTTAGATCACATTCGAGAGGGCTTCCAATGAACCAATTAAAAATCAAAGTATATACATATAGCCGAAGCCCGCGAAAACGTCTCGAGCGGGTTACCGACTGCACTATGAGGCCAGACGAGAGCAGGCCATGAAGATAGAATATTTATGTAAGTGTTAGTCAATTAAGGTCGTCTTTCAGACAGGTGTATCATAGGTGTATCATTAGCAAGAACAAGACAAACCAAATTTCTCCAGACTACAACGTGTTTACGCATTAAATAATTTAGACTATTTACAAAGTGACAAGCGCTCAAAGCACATCGTGATACAGTCGCGTCACGTGATTTGCAGTGACAAATCCTACCAAGAGTATCACACAATGGAGTCCACTCGATTGCATCTTGGATTTCCAGTCGCACCTCTGTGCACTTTTCTTTGCTTTCCTGGCCATAATGAAGCGGATGTTATCCTTACTGCTTTGTTTGGAAGCAGTCATTACTTCTTGTTCAAACGTATCGGAGATGAACTTGCAAATCGAGGACACAAGGTATGGCTTTCAGCGATATATCTTGATATTTGATGAGCATGTTTAGTGACTCATGGTCTCTGATATCGTTGATGTAATAGTTTCTACGTCTTCAGTGTCTTAATTCTCTCTTGGTCTATCTGAATCGTCTTTTATTACCGGGTTAACTTTGCTTACTTGTGCAAAAATAGTATTTGACTAAAAACGTATTGCAATGATGCAGCTGTAGAAACTAACCAATGTAGGCGGTTCTGAAGTACTTTTTAGCTTCTCAAACTAATTAATAATTCATAAGTTTAATAGCCAATAAAAATGGCTAAATTCGTCACGTGCATTAGTTTTGATACCCAGTGAAAACCTAGATGAAAACCATACGTGTTTTGGATATCGTATCCAAACCACACGTTGTTTTCATCTGATTCCTCGTTGGATATCAAGATTCATGCATCAAAACAAAGAAAATTAAACTTAAGAAGAGAATTTTAAAAAATTAGCATCCTTGGGAACTTGCATTTTTAATAAAATAATTTTAACAATAAAAGTCATGAAATTGAAAATTAAAATTGTTTTAAATACACTTCAAAAATCACAAGTAAATATAATAAAGCTCTTGGTTAGGTCTTGATATTGAAGAATGTAAATTCCACCTTCCAATGTTTATATATTTTAATTCCAAACTGAGTTCATCTCTGCAAGATTGCATAAATTACTTCATGCATGGTCAATATTTATATACACTCTTTTTGTTTAATAAAAGAACAAACTTAATAAGAACATTGAGGCTGAAATCGCTCGAAAAATAAGAACAATTTAAGAACAATCTGAGGCTGAATTTTTTTCAACAAACAAACAAACATCAGACCGCGACGACAGTGTAAAGCTAACGTTTCCTTTCAAAATATATACATCACTTTTAAGCTTCATTATCTCACTTTTCGTGTGTAAATAGTAACAGATTACATGTATGAGTATGAACAATGAACACTTCATGTACTGTATACATGTACTGATAAGCAAAGGTTCTTTGTCCATCACTATATGATGCATGTCAAAAGTTAAGATACCGACTGGTACATTTACCTATAATGCTTGCGCAAGAAAACTCTAAAAGAGCGTATAAAAACACAAAGAACAATTGTAAGTCATTCAAACTCGGCAAGAGCGATGCTGTTAGTATAGGAATGACTGCTCTTAAACCATAACTTTTTGTATGCCCAGTTGGCTTAGTTTGGTTCGCAAGGTATTGTGGTAAAATGTACAGCCGCCATCTTTTTTCTTACGGTGGATTGCAGTACAGTGTATAGTACAGGTACATATTGCAATAGAATTAGGTCAATCCCATCAATGTCATCATTTGTGACATAGTCACTGCTTCCGTCCTGAAACGTAAAACAGTACTCCTCCAAGCTTCTATTTCTCCCACAAACCACCTGTTCTCGTACAGACCCCGCAGCGTTTTATAGTTATTAAATCCAACTGTTTAATGTTTATCTATGGTTTAGGTACCCTGCAGGTCAGGGTCGCTACAGCGAAGTACTGTACAGTACGGTATAACCACATTTGGAGCCATTAGAAAACACAGAATTTTAAGAACAAAATAAGAACATTTTGAGGCTGAAATGGCCGAAAAAATAAGAACATTGAGCCTGAGCTAAATTTTACTGGATCTTAATAAAAAGAAAGAGTGTAACGATATCGGAGGTAAGAATGCTGTGTTAAGAGCTCACGTTCCGATTTAAGCGGGACCATTTTAACTAAATTTAAATGATATACTTTAATATTGTATAAATTAAGGGTGAACTATATTGCGTAAAACATTACATTTTTATTGTAACTAATTTGACTTACTATTCAGTCACCTGTTATGTTATGATTCTGTGGTGTCACGCAACACGAACAGAGAGAAACGGAAAGAAAATAAATACATAGATAAACAAAATGGTTAATACTAGTGAGGTTTTACGAGGAAGTATATTGACCCTAAATGCCAGATATTAAACAATTATTGGATGAGGTTTTTGTGATATCCAGAATAATCAAGGTCTCCTCTGGATATCACAAAAATCTAAATAAATTTAATAATTGTTTTATTATACATTGAACGCAAAAACTTGGAATTCATATTTCTGCTTCTTCGCTGACGGCAAGTAACTCGAATCGTGCGAAGTTGACCCGATTACCCTTAGAAATCATGCACTTCGGTCAAACATGAAATGATTACCCATAACCTTGAGTGTCCTTGACGTGATTATTGTATAATCTGCAGTTATGACGTCGGGCGCTGATTTCGAAAATTCACTGTACGCTTTCAGTCAATCAGAGAGTGAGAGAGTTCAATGTATAAAAATAAATTAAACAGGAGTGTCAGGGCAACCGATATGTGGATACACTTTTTTTATATAAGAATATATTTTATATGAATATCCAGGCTGAAATTTACAAAATTTTAAGCTTAAGAATATTTTAAAACACAACCTGGGTGCAGTTTTGCGTGTTGAATAGTTGTAAATACCATACAATTTTATCGTTTTCACTGAGCCCTATAGGGCAGAACCAACCAAAAAACAACGAAATTAAAACAGCATAGTCGAAAAATATTCATAAGGATACTCTCAAAACAATATTTCTATAGCTAAAAAAGAGTGTATATGATTCATTCAGTTATCGTAAAATATAGGTGACAATCCTGCTCTCTTCAGCTCAATCTTTTAAACCAAGTGACAAGATTTCAATCAACGTTTACCAAGTTCCATTCAAGCCGGGTTTTGAAGAAGAGTTCATAGAAAAGAGTATGGCAAAAAGTGAGAACGACTCTAAAAACGTATTAGAAAACAGTCCTAAGGAAACACGCGCGCTGATTGGTTAAAAATCGTGTTTGTATAACTCGATGGAGACACAGAACTAGCGCGTAGTGATGGCGTGAGCAAAGATAATTTACAATTTGAATCAAAGTTAACAAGTTGTTTTCCTTTTTCTCGTCGCGGTGTTTTCTAAAAGAAATAGAAAACATGTACTCAGTGTTTCTATCGAGTTATAGAAACACTCGTGAAAGTTTGGGAGAACTCGGAAAAGCTGTGGAAACACTCGCCCGCGACTCGTGTTCCCACAGCATTTCTCGTTCTCCCAAACTTCCACTCGTGTTTCTATTTAACGCGTGATAGTTGAGCTCGAGATTTCTATCGCGTGATAGTTGACGAGTGCGCAGCCCGAGTCAACTTTCACGCATAGAAATCGAGAGCGAATAATCTAATTGTTTTAGTATAAATCTACCAGTGGTTCAAAACTTTATCTAAATCCTCTTCACAGGCACTTCGAAAACGCCAAGAAACGGCCTTCATTTTGCCGACAAGAAAACACTGCTACGCTACTCACTATCCATCACATATTAGTATCGCCCAACTAGTGGTCTAATGCAAATCCTGCATTTTGATTGGCTACGCTACTAGGGGACTAATAGTAATAGTCATCGAGTAGCGAAATTCTCCGGTTTTTCTTTCCTTTTTTCCCCCAAATAAACATTTCTTCAACTTGCATTTACTAACTTTATTATTGCCTTTTCTGTCTGACTACTTGGGTGATACTAAAACAGTTAGACCCTTCGCCCTCAAGGGCCACGAGTCAATAGCCCATTCGGCTTCGCCTCATGGGCTATTGACCCGTAGCCCTTTCTGGCTACGGGTCTAATTGTTAAATAGATAGTGAGTAGCGTAGCCAATCAGAGAACGGCGTTTGAGATAGAACGCTAGTAGATTTATACTAAAACTCGATAGAAACACGGTATATGTTTTCTATTTCTTAAATATCAGGCTTCCAGAAGCTTAACGGCTTTGGCGAGCTTCATGCAAACGTTTGCTGAAGTTTGTTGGAGCCGGAAGCCCCAGAAATCTAAAGCCCAACATCCTCATTTCAGTTGCAGTGGACTTGTAGCAGAGTTCTTCGACGTGAAACTCGTATGCTCTTCAACCGTTTACTGGTTTAGACGACAACATGGCCTTCACTGAACGTTTGATCAACGTTGCAGGGTTTTTATTGGCTAATGTCATTGGCAGAGTGTTCATGTTTCCTGCGACGAACAAAATAAAGTAGCAGTATAACATTAGACCAGATGTTAGCACAGGGGAGTCGTTGGGGAAAGCAGAAGTTGTTCTTGTCCAAAGTCATTTTGCTTTGGATTTTCAAGACCTCTTACGCCCGGTAAGTACTGTGAACAGCTTATTTCCTTTAAAGTGGAGAAATGTATAAGCATGCCTAGAATTGACCAAAGAGAGAGAATAACCAAATTAGATATAGTTTTTATTGGTTGACAAAATGCAACAAGCCTCAATAGTGTCCAGAAATTGTCACACTGTAACAGTTTCTTTTCTTGAAATATGTTTGAAGGATATTTCGTAGCATCTAACTATCCTTAAAAAAATCCATTGGGCTAAACAAAAAAGGGTGTTCTTCTTTAAGTAGTTATTGAAAAAAAGGGGCTAATTACTTTATTAGTATCACCCAACTAGTGGACTAATGCAAATCCTGCATTTTGATTGGCTACGCTACTAGGGGACTAATAGCAATAGTCATCGAGTAGCGAAATTCGCCGGTTTTTCTTTCGTTTTTTCCCCCAAATAAATATTTGTTCAACTTGCATTTGCTAACTTTATTATTGCCTTTTCTGTCCGACTAGTTGGGTGATACTAAAACAATTAGACCCTTCGCCCTCAAGGGCCACGGGTCAATAGCCCATTCGGCTTCGCCTCATGGGCTATTAACCCGTAGCCCTTTCGGGCTACGGGTCTAATTGTTAATTACTTTTATAGCACGCTTGCAGTGTGCTGGTGACTTCATTAAAGCCGACTGCTGAAAACATTCTGTGCAATTTGACGAATGGGTCGAAATCGTAAATTTCTGATAGATCAGCAAGCCAAAGTACACTATAGTGTAATTAAAAAAGGATATTTCTGACCTTTTTTTTTTATTAATGTGAAAATAGTTTTCCTGGGTGGCCTTAGCTTGGGTATTCACACTGCAAGTAATAACGAAAAAAAATTGAGCACATAAAAAATTGGGCAAAAAAAAAAGAGTGTTCTTCTTTAGTTATTAAAAAGGGGCTAATTACTTTATTACTTTCATTGCATGCTTACGGTGTGGTAACCTTTCTACTTAACGATTAGACCCGTAGCCCGAGGGCTACGGGTCACTGGGCGAGGGGCGTAATTGTTTTAGTATCACCCAACTAGTCAGACAGAAAAGGCAATAACAAAGTTAGAAAATGTAAATGGAAGAGACATCTATTTGGGGGAAAAAAACGAAAGAGAAACCGGCGAATTTCGCTACTCGATGACTATTACTAATAGTCCCCTAGTAGCGTAGCCGATCAAAAATGCAGGATTTGTATTAGTCCACTAGTTGGGTGATACTAAACTTCAATAGCAACAGAAAATTTCCTTTAGTAGGTTTGGCCAAAAATCAACTTTTTTGACATATTTCTGTATTTTTCTTCAGTTTCCTTTGCTAAGTTGCTGGATCTCAGAGTTTGTGAACAGACTGTTTGCGGGCTAATATATCTATAAGCATTTGCATATTCACTGAAGCTGTGTGTCTGTGATAATGCGATCTGCAGCTAAATTTGGGCAAAGATTTAATAATAGAAAGACCTTATCGACAGTTTGCAAGGTAATTAGCTAATCTCGCTCGCAGTTAAAATTTAAGGTGGCTCTGAATCCCCTTCGCAGAAAATTGAAAGTTGCTTTAATGATATTCAATATCAAGTGACGAGAAGACGTCATTAAAACAAACAAACAAACAAACGAATGGGGACTTTGAGACTCTTAGCTCACAAAATTCCGATGGGATGAAAATAAAGCAATACCATACCATACTAAGCCACACTCGAAGTTTATTTTCGCCGCGACGCTCTCTGGTGATAGAAATGGGATTGAGCTTTTCTAATTTGTTATTGATCTTATCCTCTTACCCGGGGCAAAATTTCTTTTCCTGCTTCTATTCATACTCGAAACCATACTTGTGTTTAATTGTGCAGAAAAACGGGAATCAAATGTTGAGCTTTTAGCCACGCTGAGATGTTTTCGCAGAGAAGAGGCCGCCATTTTGAAATGGAGATGCTATGTTAACGTGTCACGTGAACTTAAACTTGATGTTTGATTGACTAAAAGTTTGTTATGGTGCCAGTTATCAAATTTTATAGCTGTGCCGGTCTGTCAAAACTTAGCGAGGGCTGAAGCTCCTTTGCTTCTTTGATATTAAAATAAAATATCGAAGAAGACATCCCCACAGCGTTGGAGGCCTTTCTTCGCTTTGACAGGCAAAAAGAGACGAAAAGAAACAAGCAAATCTCCCACGAAAAAATCCACCCAACATAGTAACATCTGCGGAAGAACTGGGGACCTCAAATTAAAATAAGTTAGGAGGGATTACCTTGGGTGTAAGGCCTCTATGCAGGATTCCCTCTCTTACCTTGATAATCTCTTGATAGCTGATGGTATTTCCTTTCCCTGTTGTCTACGTGTAGCCCATCTTCCATGCAATTATTTGTTCTGTTCTCATTGATTATGTTCTCTTATACCGTCCTGTATTTATATTACTTTAGTTTACATTGCTCACCCTTTGTTATGCTCTTTTTGTCCTTTGCTGACTTTTGGCCTACACCTTTACAACTTCCTTCACTAGATTATCGCGTAGCAAAGGGTTAAACTCTAGCCTCCCCGACTAAATTCTGAGCACAGACCAGTCATTTTATTGCTGCCTTCAAGCTCTGAGAATTGCTTCTTGCGATTACTTTTTTTCATTTCCCTGGTTTGTCGTTTGTTCTCTTTAACATAGATGGTCGGTTCTTGAAGAAAAAAAAAATTTTGTTATTACCCCCCCCCCCCCCCCCATTTGTCTTGTTTTGGGAGTTTTAAATCTAAAACTTCCAACTCGATGTTGTTTTGTATCGACTGTCTTTTAGCGTATTTTAAACATATAACAGCGTAAAATTGCGACTTATCCCGTTTGTTTGTCAGCAATACCTAGTTTTAATGTTTGTTCTTGCCACCTTTCCTGTTGTTCTATACTCACCACTTCTATTTCACTCCGAGAAATAGAAAAATACGATTTTCTTTTTAATTGCAAAACACAAGGCAAAAAGAAGAAGAAAAAACAACAACTAAAAAATAACGATCTTCCTCCTATAAACTTTAAAAGAAGTAATGAAAGGATTTAACCTGAATGAATCTTTACGTGGTTATCGCTCACTCACAGACGAATAGTAGAACACCTCACGACATTTACCGAGAGTAGCCGACGACGAACGAGATTTAGCTAGCGTTACTCAAAAGAGGGGAGCTTACCAACCTTTTACTGAAGACTGACACAATCAAGACCTGGTGGAAGAGATGTTTGGGAACTCGGCGGAGAAGAGCCGAACGAAATCAAGCAAGAGGTAAAGAAGGAGACAACCGAGGGAAGACGACGAGCAACCAGCTACTTGAGAATTTGTAATGTAGTTCCTGTCTGGACAAACCGGAGTGGGGGACACAGAAGGTTGCCGTAGCCCCGGAGATGGGTTGCTGGTTGCTGTTTGAGGTAACTCTTCGCTGGGGTACGAGAAAGAAAAATGCACATCCACAAGGTTTACCTTACAAAGGTGACTTTCATATTAGCAAAAATTCAAAATCCAAAATAAAGGACTGACATCAATTCATAGATTTATTAACAGATCTTTACCATGTAAACAAATGTGTTTAGATAATTGAGACAACCATTAAACCTCTTGTATCGCATCAATAGTAACGTGTCTTGTCTTTGTCCCGCCACGAGATCGTGAAGCGGGAAAGACGCAAGACCGCACGACCCTCGCGTCTCGCCGCTTCTCCAGGCTCACAGGATACACGTGAGCTCACTATCTTTAAGAGAAACGAGAGACTGCTGGAAGTCTGTATTAAGTTCAACCATTTAGAGTGACGCGAATCTTCTCAATTGAGTGAAAAAGTCACAAACCCATTTTTACCTCACGAGCGTAACCACTGACCACTCATGAAGTACAGTAGGCTCCTCTGAGGCGCGGAAATTGAAACCGGATCGAGTATACAAAGTTATAGTGAGTTCCATTAGATCTCCCGAACTTGTATCGCGTTGGAAACAAGAACAGGAAGAAGTCGTTCGTTAGCGAGACGTCTATTATGTCTTAGGACTGCTTTTTGAACAGCAAAGATGGAAAAAACTGTGGTTCATCGCGTGGCTTATGTGGTTTGGTACGTCTGACTGAATGCAACGATGAAGTAAAAATTGACAAGAACCGATAAGGCAGGATCGCAACAGTGGATAGCTGTTTCGTCCTTCTTGGGCCCGTCAGCACTGTGTAGCAAAGATATGTAACGCCAGCCCAAGAGCCAACGCACATAAATTGCAAAATGATGCGTTCGCTAAATCAAGTTCCGTACTTTGAACTCACTTGATTTTACGCAGCATTTTCACTTCCGGTGTGTTGCGCGCGCGACTTTTAATAGAAAAAAATTCTGCGCGCAACACCCAGGAAGTGAAAATACGTGGTAAAATCGCGTGAAACAGAAATAAAACCTGCGGAAAGTATTTGTATTTTGGCTTGCGTGCATCATTTATGATGGCATTTCGAACGAAAAGTTTCGGGGAAAGCAATCTAGTACACTTTTCTGACTATAAAGACTATAAAATACCTTTTTTTCGCTGTATCTTAAAATCTGCTAGATAACATTTTGTCTTGCTGTCTTTGAAGTTAAAGAATTTTGGGAGCTTTCCAACAAAGAAGTAAAAATGATAGGTCACAGACTTGGGTTTTCAGACAATTTACAAAAACTGAAATTTTGATTATGAGTGTCTGTTTGTGGACCTTACGTGTTACCATGATAACCGATATGACTTTACAAGTACATGAACTCTTAAAGTATTGCTCAAAAAAAAAGTTGCAAAGATGTTTGTAGTTTGTTCACACAATCAAAGCTCTTTTCCTGTAACCGGCTTTCATCGTTTTACAAACACTACGGCAACGTAAAACTCTTCCGAGCCTCCTTAAACAAGGTTATTGTCCAACCATATCTGTATTGTTTTTAACAGAGAACGCTTGCATCCCATAAATTTGCCCAGTGGTTGTTTTGATGACATTCAGGCCACACCTTATAAACTTCGGGATCCGTCGTGGACCCCAGGTCAATGGTCAGCGGAGACGGTTTTCTCCGAATCGCAGCACGAAAACTTCAAAATGTTTAACGAAACCATGGAGAAAATATCGCAAGGAAAATTCTAGCCACTGAACGCCCCGTTAACAAAACGTTGGGAAGTTGCAACGTCTAATGAGAAAGAACGTTGTCTCAAAACAGCCGAGAAGTCATGTCGATTGGTACGTAGATGACATTGGTTTCTGTTGCGGAAAATCATGTTTTAGAGTCAGCTTTGTATGAAACAATGATTTTGCATTCATTCTTGAGAACGGCAAAAAATGATTCAGAACAAACATTCTAAGTATAGTGTTCCTACCGTGCAATGGGGCAAAAATAAAAATATTTAATAACTGTATTAATCAATACCAGTTATAATTTGGAGGAAAAAGTTATGAGAATAAAATAAAAGTTGTCTGTACGACGAAGCATGCCTTCGCTGTTTACTGTGAGAGTCCTAAAGCTTTTCTAGCATGTATTCGAATATCTTACGATAAGCCGCCACCCACTGCACGCCGCGCCGTATTGTTTTCACTCAGCGGCTGGTCAGCGGTCACGTTTAATGGCTATCTCGATTATCTCAACACATTTGTTTACATGGTAAAGATTTCTTTAGAAATCTATGAATTGATGCCAGTCACCTCAATGAATAAGATAGAGTTAATACACATGGCTGTGGTATTTGTGTTTTGCTGAGTCCCGTAGTTTTTTGTAAATTGTCCTCCAAAGTTGTCTCTAATTTTACTCTTGAAAAGTGTCACGACAAGCCTTCGCTGTAGTGAAATTTAATTTCAGTAAAACTCAGAAAAATAAAGAGATCCGATCAAACGGATTGTGGTTTTTGTATAGGTATATGAATGTCTTACAACACACAAGAGATGAGCTAAATCTGTGACCGCTCTTACAGAGACACTCTTAAAGGGGCCACGTCACGGTATGTTGAGTTATTTTTACCATCCACAAAATTACCTTTAAATTTAAGGAAACCTAAAAATAATAATTTTGAAAGATAGGAAAACACTAAAGACATAATAATAATAAACCATAAGGGAACAAGAATGGTTACGGATGGAGAAGACTGACACGGATTACGAACAACGAAATTGAAAAATTTAGGCTAATTTTTTCAAACCCTTTAACTGTGACGCAGCTCCTTTAAGTAAGATCTGCAAACAATAATTCATTCGAAAAACCCTGTATTACGAGATGTACGAGGAGCTTTGCTAAGACTCTTGGTGTTTTGAAGTAACTTATGGTAAGCAAATGACAGAATTTGAATCAGGTGAGCTTAAATGGGCTGATGGCCTGTGTGGCGCAACATCCAATCCAGTGGGGGATAATGTCTCCCAGTAATCCATGCTATAGAAGCCGCATGGTTAAGTCGAGGGCAGTCAGTTCCACCAGAATGAAAGCGCATTGGTCAAACCAAACTTGATAAACAAAACCAAAAACTTCTGGACAAGAGCATTTTGCCCCACACTATTTTTTTTTATTTAATTCCATTTCATTTGCAATCGATTACATTTGCCAATGCGAGTGGTACCGTTTTACTCACTGATGCTCATTTTTCAGGTGCTGTTGTAGAATTATGTATGATTAACAGTCAAGCCTGCCTTCCTTCCATTTTAACTGCAAAGGAGGATCACCATAAGACAGGGGCTGCTTTTTTAATTTGGTAGTCAAGGCTGATCGTGTGTATTCAATCAACATAAAAGTTCATTACTTTCATGTTTAGTCTTACTTCCTTCATGTTATCTGGTACCCGACTGAGCTCACACATATCAACTTGATCTTGCACAAATGTTCTGCTGCAACTGGGTTCTAATTGTCAATTATCAATAGCAGCTTCGAAAACTAACAAGTCAACTTTTCAACTGCAGCTCGCTAATTCTAAACCCAC
>CM042755.1:1604732-1652911 GCA_022496165.2 Catalaphyllia jardinei | reverse complement strand
CATTCATCATTATCAGTCGAAGGCATTCTTTATTTCTGAATCATGGGTATATTTGTTCTCAAAAATAAAAGAATAAAGGCGATCAAACCTGTTTCTTACATGCCTTAAGAACAGATCAATTCTGGGGAAACAAGAAAACAAGAGGAAAATCTTGCAGCTGGAGAAATTAATGCGTCTAAAGAAATAAACCGTTTATATAATATTGGACTTGGACTTGGACAAGTGCTTTTAGTGTCTTCTTTGCGTTCCAGTATAAAGCAGAGACTGATAATTCGTCGAGAAACTATCTGTCATACAGATATCTTCTGTGATACTATATGTCGTCTTTGCACGTACCAAAGGAGACGCATAATGAACCGCTTGAGGAGTTTAGTAGTGGATTTTTTGGTTGAGTAATCCACTCATTGCTTCAGAAACTAGGAAGTCAACTCGTCATAAAAGAATAAGAACTTGAGCCATAACTTGGATAAGGGTTAAATTATATGTCTTTTTACTTAAATGAATTGAAAATTCCGGCCTGTGAGTCATTTTACCTAGGACATTTCACAAACCAAAGCTCAAGGGGCTGCTATTTCTTATGTTTTACTGCATGGACTTCTTATTGTTTGTATGAGTTTTCTGACTGCTCAGTCGATGCAGTTGTTAGCCGTGTCGGACTCTGAGAGTTTGTGAGCAGACTGTTTGCGGGCTATTGTGTCTAAAAATAATTACATATTCACTGGTTCGAAGTAGTGTGTGGGTAACAATCTGATATGCAACTAATGTTGGACGAAGGTTTACTGTTATGATAAACACTAAAAATAGAAGGCACTTTGCGACAGTTTGCGAGGTAATTAGCTGATCTCACGGGGTAGTTATCAGTGGCTGGTTAGTTTGGTTCAGTGATTTTCAAAGAATCCACCGTTTCGGATCAAAAATCGTTGAGAGGTTTGTAGACTTGCGAAGAAAGCCCAATTATCAAGTGTTCTCTTTTATGTGTTCTAGACTTTGAAGCCCAATTCATGAGTGATTATCTCTCGATGGCATCCCCTAAATGAGACATCAATTTGATCTCACAATAAGCGAATGAATCCGGTGAATGTTTCCTGCACGCTTGTAGAACAAATCAATTATGTTGAAAGAAATCTTATTGTTGAAGCTAAGAACGTGACTATTTAAAAGGCTCCCGCTGAGGGTGGCTGGTATACATGTTGCATACATCAAAGTGTTCGATGTAATCAGTGATTTCTTGATTCATAGAAGGCCAGTAAACGACCTCTCGCGCTCTTGTTAGGCATCCTTGTATTCCGATGTGAGCACGGTGGATCTTCTCTTTAACTTTCTGTCTCAAGGTCTTAGGGATGACACATCCTTGGCCTTTAAAGATGATCCCGTCTTGTACGACAAGTTCGTGTCTGACATGATTGAAATACTCAGAGACTTCCTTTGGTACTGAGCTGCTGTTTTCAGGCCACCCTCTTAAGATCACGTTTTTGAGGGTCTGGAGCGTTGGATCTTTGGCCATTTCTTGTTTGATTTTACCCAGGTGCTACTCGGAGATGGCTAGATAGTCTACTGCATGAATACTTTCTACTTCTCTCTCGGTTTCTGATCTCTGTGTGTCAGTAGGACTTTAGCTGAGATAGGCTCTTGATAGGGTATAGGCTTCCAGGCCTGTATCTGATTTCTGCGTCATACTGCTGTAAACGGAAAAGTCTCTGTAGGTGTTTTGGTGCAGCTGCCAATGGCTTGCTTGAGATGAACACCAAGAGCTTGTGATCTATATAAAGAATAGCCTTTGAGAGTTCTGGTAGGATCTCTTCAATGATCGGGAGAGGGTAATGGCTTCTTTTAAAGGCTGGGTTTAGGTAATGGGGATCAATGCACAAACCAATGTTCTTCTTAGCTGCAATCATGCTTAAAATCCAGTCTGTAGGTTCTTGAATGGGACTGATCACTTTACTCTTAGTCAATCGATCAAGTTCATTCTTCAGTTTCTCTTTAAGCGCAACAGGTACACGACGTGGCGGCATAACTGTGTGAGCTTCCATGGGGCCCAAAGACGTCTGGATATTCACTCATTACTGTATCTCTTGTGAACTTAGGCTTCTTGGAATCAAAGGAGTATGTATCCTCTCTAATCGACAAAATGTTCTTTTTTGCACAACCGGTAGCTTCATCTTCTGAGTAGTTTCCTGACCGAGTAATGGAGCAAAATTGCCATCAACAATGGTAAAATCAATCAGATAGTTTTTCATGTTCTTAGGATTAACTAGGGAAATTTTGGCTTTACCAACAGCTGACATGGTTGACTTTGAGTACATCTGGAGGGTGTGACTCGATTTCTCAATCATGGTTGGGGAGAACATTTCAAGATGCCCCTGAGTCAATTAACATTTTCAAGTACTTCCCACCAACCTTCATAGTGGCCACCATCTTATTTGTGTGGTAATCCACGGCGTTGATCTCTTCTTCGGAGCAGGATACAGAGAGAATTTCCTCTTCACTTTCATCACATTTGAACTATTCACTGAATACTTGTGTGGAGGTTTCTTTGTCTTGTGTGGCTTCTTTTTGTGGGAACATTTCAAGGCAAAATGATTCTCTCTTTGACAAACAGAGCAAATTTTTCCAAAAGCTGGACACTTTGATCTCTCCATCTCATGCATTGGACCACAAAATCGGCAATCTTTTACAATGGGTGATTTATCCGCGCCCTTTGACGGCTTTTTGACAAAGTTCACCTCAGGGGGTGGCGGTACGTGTGAAGCTTGTGCTGACATGGCTTCCAGTTGAGGCGACGTGGCTTGGGCGCTGCGGCGCATATCTATACACTTTTGAACTTAAGTTCCAGTACTTGTAGTAGTTTCTTTCTTAAACTGCTGTCACGAACTCCGCAGACGATCCTGTCTCTTGATCATTTGGTCTTTAAGCGCTTTAAAGTTGCACGTGTCGAAGAGAGATCTCAATTTTGATGCGTAAGTGTCGATTGATTCCCCGGCGTCTTGATTGCGATTATTGAAACGATGTCTTTCATAAATGATGTTCGTTTTCTCCAGGCAATAGGATTCCCATAATTCCAGGATTTTCGCTAAATTCTTCTTCTCTTCTTCACTCTGGAACGGAAGGCCATTGGAAATAGCGAGCGCTTTTGGACCAATGCATGTGATAAATGCAGCCACTAGATACTCGTCGGTCTGTTCATTGAGACGCGTAACTAATTCGTAAGCACCTCAAACCTGCTTCCACTGCTTCCAGTTATTAGCAAGGTTTCCAGATAATTAAATTTGTGGAGGAAGCGGGACGTTACTGGTAAATATCGGTGCTTGAACAGCTTATTTTCCTCCCTTATTCGGTGGATCGGCGGGCGTGTTTCAGTCGCTTGTTTAACTCGTTGGCGGACCAGGGTTGACATTCAAATGACGTGGTTAACCAAACGAAAGCGCGAATTCCAACAGCTTTCTGACACCATGTAACGTTGTGGCTTTATACAGCAACAAACGGGTCCAATTTTTAACGATACTTTAATCTAAAACTAGGTTCACTAAAAAACCCCTGTACACGTTCCGGAGTACATGCCAATCTGACATCTTATTGGACAACAACAACTATTACGTGACGTTACACAGGATAATTTATTCCGTACCATGTGACCGGATCGTGCAAAGGGCTTGTTGCCTAAATTAGTTTATTTAAACATACCAAATTTTCACCTCTAAATCCACTCAGTTCAAACTAAACGCGGACACCGTCTGGCCTCTCAAGATTAAGGAACTCATATCAGTTAGTGCCTTACTCCGCCATCTTCAATGTTTGGTCTGAATTACTTTCTGTTGTGGCAAGTTCCTTTGACCAGCAGAGAATGAAGGTAAAGGGTTTAGTTCTTATGTAGGTCAGTAGCACCTCTCCAGCAAATTCTAGGAACCAGGTCACGGTGAACTGAGAAACTTGAAACAAAAATGGAGGTGCTCAAAAGAAAGGACGGCAAGAAAAGCAAGATAAACGGGTGGAGAAGGAGAAAAAAGACTGACGTTCCTTTTAATTTTTATATCGTCGACTTTGGAGGCAAACAACAAACACAAAAGGGTTTTTCTACATTTTAAGAATAATATATTTCTCCAAAATCTACAATTTAACATTAAAAAATAGAAAAAAAGTTAGTTTTAATCATTAAGTTTGACTGAAGCGTTCATACATCTGAATAAAATTAGGACATGGAAATTGTCAGTCAAAGTTCAAAAAGTTTTAATTGAATCTCGTTGGGCCAAACACACATTAGACAGGGCTTCTACTGAACCAATTAAAAATCAAAGTAGATACATATAGCCGAAGCCCGGGAAAACGTCTCGAGAGGGTTACTACGAGCGAGTTTACTTCTGGTTGGATGACAAATTGTTTTGTTTTGTTTTGTTTTGTTTTTTCAGTTAGCAAAACACTTAACGTGGTTACTTCTTACCAGACCAAAAATATATCTCATTTGCTTTATAAACTATTTTGACACTATTTATATAAATAACAATATTGAACAAAAGTAAAAGAACAAGAACATTTGTTTCACAAATTCCACCTCATGACTATAATCAATTTGTCAGAACAGTGTATATTAAAATAATTGAGATAACCGAAGGTGTATTATATAATTTGAAATGTACATCCTTAAGTGTCTCTTTATTCATTTTGACCTCTTCTCTCATCCCATGATTTCATGAGATAAGCACGAGTCCCTATTATAAAGCCTTTGGAGCTTTGTACCCTAAAATTGGGTCTGCACGTGTTTCTGAAATTTGACGATATCGTGTACACGAACAAATCCTAAATGACACTGAACTGCTTAGCAGCATGACTTTGGTTCCCAAAACAGTATTCTTTTTATAGAGTTGATCTCAAAAAACCATAGTAACAAAATAACATTGTGCATAAGAGTGAAAGAAACAACCTCATCAAATTAAGTTATACGGTGTCAACCACGATGTTAAAAACATATATTCAACATTTGAGTGCACAGAAGTAAAGAATTCTGGGAGTATCCAGAGGGTAATACAGATGGCTGCCATGAAATGCCAAACATTTCATACCAGGGTTAAGGAACAAGAAAAGAACAGACCCTTTTTATGGTTATAACAAAGCAGAACTCATTGTAGCAGTTCGAGTTTTCTTTCGGCCCTCAGCGATGTTCAGAAACTCCTTTTCAACACCAGAAGGCCTTCCGAAGATCTTGTAAAATATCTTTGACAGATGATCTTTGAACGCATTACGATAGCTTTCGTTCAGGATTGTGTAGCAAATTGGATTGGCTGCGCTGTTTGCAAAAGTTATTATGTTGCAGAACGCCACTAGGTCCCAGAATTTATCGTATTGAGCAGCGTTACCAAAGTCCAGCCAAAGCCACATAACGTTGGTTGGCAAAACGCACACCGCAAACATAAGCGTCACAACTTTAAGCATGCGCACGACTTTCTTCGCCTCGTCCGCTTGAAGATCTTGCAAGTAACGATTACCGTTCCCTGCGCGTCGGGCCAGCTCCCAACCGATGCTGACGTATGCACCCGCAATTACGGTCAACGGGAAGAGGTATTCAAAGACAAACAGACAAGCCGTGTAAGTTTTTCTTGCGCTTACGCTGGGCCAATCCTCGTCGCACCTGCCTGATTGATCGTTCTTTTCCAAGACGCTCATGTATGGTGTGACAGAAATTAGAGACGCAATCCATATTCCGAAGATGATCCATTTGGCGTTTTTGATGGTAAGTTGCTGACGAAGTGGGTGGTTTATTGCCCAGTAACGCGATAAGCTAACAGCAGTTAGGGTGTATATGGATGCAAAAAGTGCCAACGTTTGTAGTGGGTATATAACTTTACACAACAGCGCTCCATATGGCCATTTGTTATTCATTTCTTGCACAGGGATATCAAACGGAATGCAGATGCATGTCAGTGTCAAGTCCGCAATGGCTAGGTTCAATATGAAGTAGTTTGTGACCGTTTTCATCTTTTTCCTTCGTAAAATAACCGTGCAGACAAGAGAATTACCGACTGCACTTACAAAGAAGATAATCACGTACAAAGTCAGCTTAAGCGCTCTCAATTCTGTCGTCATCAATTCGGAATGCTGCGTCGTTGCCGTGTTCGAGTTTGTCGTCATTGATAAATTTAGGGTTGGAACTTCTCCCGGCGTTCCAGAATTGTTAAATCTTGTTTTCATCTTTTTCTTCCTCCGTAAGATGCAGACACTGATCACATACAACAGTGGTCTAATGATATGCTTGTACAAATTTGTCACTTCCCTCTGAAAGGAAAAAAAAACATAACTGTATCAGTACTGTTCAGAGGTTTCGTCACAGTGAACTAGTCGTGTATTTTGATTGTTATTTAACCAGTTCCTGTTCAACGTTTTTTTTTTATCGTTTGTTTGTGCATGTCTTCCCTCTACAACTGTTATTTATCGTTATCTTTCTTTGACGTTATACTTCATAAAGAGTCCCCGCCGACTTCAAAGAAACAAGACTTTATTGATTGGTTGTATGCAGTTGTTGTGATTAAGCGCATCACGTATTGCGATTCAAGTAATGATAGGAAGCGTTAAATGCAACAAAATGAAATATCAGTCACTACCCGCTTGAAGGCGGTTAGAAAAATAAATTGCAATTGACAGATGATAGTGAGATTGAGAAGTGCTTTTCTCTCGTCTCCGCTTGCGGGCAGGTTTTATATTTTAGTATAATTATATTACTGGCGACGAGTAGACCGCTCAGTGTGTTTGTTATTTTCATGTGATTTAATTTCAAGTTTATGCTGTTCAAAGGTTTCGCTGACACTGTACTTGTCATGTTTACAAAATAAACATTGAATAATTAAAGAAAGGAATGAAGGTGTCGCAATTTTTCTTATCATTGTTACCTCATATGTTTCAGCTTTAGTTGACGACAAATGGAGACAGTCCTTATTTACCCATAAAGCGGCAGTAATGAAAACGTTCTTTGCAACTCTAGCACACATCCAGCTTGTAATCTATTTATTGCTTTTGTGTTTGTTTTGATTTCCAATTTCAGTTTATTTAAAGTGACCGGCCTAATAAGATTTATGTCAATTTAATTAAGCTAGTTACCAAGTCTGCCACCAAAAATACAATTTCAAAGCAAAATAAAACAGGCCAATATGCTGAAAAGGTAAAAAAAAACCTAAAAAGTAATAAAATTAAATTTCAAAAAAGTAGTGCAGGGTTTTCCAACACAAGTACCGATTGGAATCAGCAAGATGAGCTTCATGCAACGTGTTTTTCTTTGATGTTTATGTTTGTGTCGGTAAAGTAACAAGATTGTTTTCTCCTTCTGTTTTCATCATTTGTAAAATTCAACTGAGCAGCCCAACATCGATCGATTCAGATTTTCTCGTGAACGTTTTCTGCAGTAAGGAAACTCAGTTTGTAAGAAACGCAATTTGAATCTGAATTTGAATTTGAGTTGAATAATTCACACAGTAAATCTATATTGAAGTACATAAAACTTTTTTCGCTTGGAAATCGAAATATAATAAAATGCAACATAGGTAACATCTACAAGATTAATTCTACGCGAGGATAATTTTTGGAAGATAAAAAAAAAGTGATTGTACAAAAGCATGGAATCTAAATATAGCCTTCTACAAAGTGAGTATTTTGTACCCGTTATAGTTATATTAATTCGTTCAATCGACAGTATACAATGCGAGTACCTGAGTTGTTTGTTAATCATCAGTGGCCAAACTCCTTGAACACAAAAAGGATTTTTTTCCCAGTGACCGTTGGTTATTTTGACGTTATTACTCTTTTCCTTCGAGGATAAACTAATTTTAACACGTTTTTTGTTGTTTTTGTTATTTATTTTGGCACCTTTACATATGTTTCTTCCGCTAATTGCACAAACAAAATGCGTTATTTCTAATGATTTTCTGTCTCGTTATTTTGCCATCCATCTTGTTTTTGGTTTTAGGGGTAACTTTTGTTCAAAAAAGGCGAAAAAGGAAGCAAAATAAAACAAAATAGTCAATACATTATCATCAACAGGGAACAAATGATGTGTCATAAAGATGTCTTAATTCCAAGTACAGTCTGAAAAATCTCAAGACTGCTGTGATAGTGCTCTCATTATTGCTTTCCTAAAACGGAATACCTAATTTCTACATCCAAAACTTTTTTTTTTCGCGACCGTTTAGATTTTGCGATTCAGTTTAAAGCTGTTTTGTTTCGCTTGTGATTGATGATCAATTTTAAGTGCCATACAGTTACTTACCCTAGACAATCTGTAAAAGGGCAGAGAAACTTATCTCCTGCACGGCGATGATGGTACGTGTTCTTTACTGACTCACGTATTGAGCGTTGAATATATTGCTCTTGCCTAAGTTATCAGAAATGTCAATGTGGTTTTCTTTTGTTACTCCGTATTGTTCAGTGATGCAGAAGTGTCAGGAATTGCTTTCTTACGTAAGTCAACAAGTCTAGGCGAAACTGTTTTTGTGTCTGGCCTTTATATACCCTCAAAAGGCAGTAATCCCGTATGGCAAAAGATAATGAAGTTATTACATGGGTCGCATCCATTTAGTAAAATGCCTGCATTACGGGTAATGGACAAATAATTGCTTTTAGAGCGAGTGCGCAGAAAAGACGTGACTCAGATCAGATGGAAAAAAAAGTACGAGAATTATCTATTCTTAAAGGTGGGAAAATTGAAAGTTATTTTTCGTTTCGGTTTCCTATTTCAGTATCTTCCAATGCGAAAAACCTAATTATGAATCATTATTCTCGATGATATTTTCATACGGAATTTATCATGATGGACGGTTTTGAAGGCTTTCCACTGCATATTACTTTCATATGCTTTTTCTCCGTCGGTTTCCCCAGGCAAAGGAAATTTTAATTGTGAATTGTGACAACTCCAGCCATATTCGGTTTCAAGATAAGGCAGGTATGACCATTCTAAAGTAAAGATATGGATATTGCAAACCCACCTACATGGAAAATATCTTTGGATTTTTTGTTATTGACCTGAGATCGAAACTCCAAATCCGGGGTCAGAATGCCTCCTTTTTAAAGATAACAGATTTCAACTGTAAAATTGCTCTAAACCAAACGTGCTCAAATGCATGAGAAGTAAAGAACATTACTTACCCAACACCAGCCACGTTTCGTTCACGATTACAAGGAAATGAAAGAGTGCTGCATCTCAATGTGAAGCCGACAGCAGCTATTTCTATTAAGTATGCAAGGAAAACAAAACAAAATATAATTACTTAGGAAGATTTATGTAGCGGTTTGACATCGGTACACTGCATGTCATTTCGATTATTGATTTTTTTTCCCAGATTGACATTTCTATGTGTGAACAGATGTGATCGACCAAATAGGGCTGCTTCCTTGTCTTTTTTTTTCGGACTAAAAACAAAAAATAGTGTAAAAAAGGACCAAACCCTGCTATACACCTAATGACAAATGGTGTAAGTCCAGCGCCTAACAAGTTGGCCCACTGGAGTACCAATTTCGTGCAGTGATTTTATATAAAAGCAAAATTTCTAGCGCCTTCAAATATATCATGACTATTTCCATGTATTCTTTGCCATCCAAACAAGCCTTTGACATGATATCTGAGGAAATGTTAATTCTAAAGGATTGTTTGTTCCGGGAAAATTAATGCATTTTTCGGTTGACTTTATTAAACTGGTGACCTTATTATAGGCCAAGGAAACTTTTTTATCTCCTTGATTTTTCTGACCCCGGTTCATTTCCTCGTGTTTTTTTTCTTCTGTAACTGTTATCTTATCTTCAAGGCTAAGCCAAAAAGTGAAACTTAGCTATTCTTAGAATGTTTTCTAAATTATCACTGTGTTTTTATTTTTTTTTTAAATGGAAAAATCAGAGTTACTTTATCCCGAGGAAGACACGTGTGTTTTGTTTCTTTATGTCAGAGTATAATGTGGCGCCAAATGTAAGATACTTAGATAAAAAATCATTAATTGAATTAAAAACAAATAACGTTTTAACTAGTGTTCACGAGATTAAAGACGGAAAGTAACGTGTTTGTTATTTCTATTTCTTTTACTTTTACCTTCGTTCTGGAAATTTGAAGAAAATGCTGTAAGAACTTCGTGAAAGAGATTTATATGAATTTCATGGCACTGCTCCTAAATCTGAAACTGAGTTATTTTGAATTTCCTGGCGCTGCCTTTAAAAGAAGAAAAAAAATACATGTATTTTGATTACAAATGACATCAAGTAGAAAATTTCAATCCGTTATGTAAGAAATCACAAAATAATTTCACTTTATGTCTCACAGTGTAGCAAGATTTCTAATAATTCGTGATTTCTCCTATTTTGCTCTGACAATCATCCCTTAATTTGTTCATGAAAAATTATAGAATGTTGCACTTTTTCACCACAACGAGAAATTAACCCTAATTTATGGTTATGGATATCGCTCTTTTTAATTTCTTTTTAGTTGTAACAGAGTATGACGTCATAATGCCAAGGCAGAGTCTATGTCGTTATGTATCAACTTTAAGGAAATGAATATCCTCGATCCAAAGTTTTTCATTACTAACACTATATGCAATTTTACTTCCCATGGATCTTTCACGATCAAATATAAAGATCATCGGTTCTCTTTCTGCATAAGAGATCGAATTTGTTTTCGCAGTTTAATGTAATTCACTGGCAAGCTGACTGAGAATGAGAATTAAAAATATCTTTCTTAAAAGAAAGTTTAGAAAAAACTTTAAAGAAGTAATAATGATTTTTTTGTTTGTTTGTTTTGTTTTTCATATGCACTTTTACAATTTTCCAATATTGAGAGTGTTGACAGCAATATGAAAAAAGTACCACACGCCTGTGGGTAGTGATATATCAAGACTGATCTGCAGGATCAAAGTGAGAATTGAATTAAGGCAATCCCAAACCACGCGTCAGTTTATTGATTTTTGTCCAAGGAAAAGGTACAGAGATGGGGTCAAAATATATATTTTTCAATTTGAAGCGCTCTTTATTTTGCTCTTTCTTTGTATAGTAAATGATATCTTTTTTTAACTGATGAGTAGCTCTAGAAGTTCTTTTAAACTGAGGTAAGTTATGAGAAAGTGTATATCCTGAAAATTCATTTGGAAATGTCAGTCATTTAAGAGATGAAATATGGTCAAATTACACTCGGTTTCAGTGCCAGAAATCAGAAATTTTCCCGTTAATAAGTAATTAAATCAATGAATTTAGCAACCGTTAAGTCAACAAATCCAAAACTTTTAAAATCAATGAAAAACAAAACATCCACAGATCAGATAAAGGACTATTTTCAAACCAAATCAAGCACATCTTATTATATTCCCTGACCTAAGGAAAAGAGTGTTCAAGTGAATAACTCCCGAGGCATTGGCGTCACGAACGAAAAGTATTGCAGTACTCTAAGGCAGTGTTTAAATATCAATGAAAATTTAGAAAATCTCAATTCAAGTCTCACATTAAATATATGTAACAGTTGGTATGCTGTTTAAATTATGTCAGATTGATATTTAATTTAATTACCTTAGTAGAGAAACAAAACCCAGTAATACGAGACATTCTGAATAGTTTTTAATAATTACTTCCTCAAATAAATTAATACGTAAATAAATACTAAAACTAATATTAGATCAATATTAAATAACAGTACTAAATTAATTAAAATGTTATAGCATTCAAAATATATGTTACAACTGTGGACAAGGATGCAAGCCTCCTTGAATTCTGCTATGTCATGCAAGCTCTTTTTTTGTTAAGGGGGTAAGTTTCTAAAGAAACTGTGGTGCTGGGTCGGTGGGAATATTACAAGATAATTTGGTTTTATCAACTGAGTTGATAATGTGAATTGCCACCGTAAAGAGATTCAGAAGCTGACGTTTCGAGCGCTAGCCTTTCGTCGGAGCGAATCTTTTTTTGTTATCCTGACATAATCATATGTTGGTATCCTTTTGAGAATTTGTCGGCAAGTTCATAGATAAATCGGCAAACAATGTTTAAAAGTCCTACTAACAACAGCGCCGGTGAGAAATGTTTAAAATTATTACTTGAAGTCAGGAAGTCGTTATTATAAGCTATTATAGCAGTGTTAAATTTGCCCTCTGAAGTTTTCTTTTTTTTACTTTTTTTTTTGTTTTTTTTTTTTGCATTTTTATTTGTTTTTGTTGTGAATTAGACTAAATATTTCGCTACTTTCCATTTCTTTTGTTGGGCATAAAGAGAGGCTAGAAATTGCTGTCGTTAAAGAGAAAAAAAAATCAGCTTTAAAGAGGACTAGGTTAGAATGTATTTCAGTTACCGAAACGTGCCCTTACATACTCCCTTCAAGTACACTTGTGATAAAATAGGAACGTTATATAAACTACTGATAGCAGATGAAAATATCCCGTTATTTTTATGAGTTAGAGGAAGGGAAATATAATTTTTGAGATTAATTGAGACGAGAGTTTCGCAGAGAAAGAAAGGCTCTTGTGCTGACTTACTTTCAAAATGCAACGTGATGCAAATATTTTGTTTCTGCTGGGTCTTTCAGACTTATTAGCAAATAATTTTGGACAAGCCCGAGACAGAGAACGTTTGTTATTATTGTATCTATTATTAGGTCTCGGCTAGTGGGTTCGAATATTGGTGTCACCAGACTTTCAAAATTAATTTTCTTTTTGAATAAGTCAAAAGGGTAACAGAAATTTTATAACGGTCCCGGAAAGCAATCTTAATTTTATTTCCTTGTGATTTGTGGCTCTTGTACATTAGTGCCATATTTACCTTGAATAACCATCTCAAGGCTATAAGAATAATAACTCTATGGAATCTTTCGTCGCTACTTTATTAATGCTTTTTTTTTTTACCTTAGATCAAGAAATTGCCTCTAGCTTGTGTCATCCCTCATCATTGCCAATGGTGAAATGGATTGGCCACACGAAAAGAAATGTTTTAGATGCTAGCAAAGGTTATTTTACAAGAAATGGCATTTCCTTGCTAAACTTATTCAGAGTTTTCTGTAATTTACATTGAATTTGTTGGACAACTAATTGCTTCCTGCAGTTGAAAATTATAGTCATCAGTTATATCATAAACAAGGACTGAATCGAATGGTTTGTTGTAAACGACGCGCGGTACAAGCGGCTAACATTGACAAAGCTCGTGAGTTTCGTAAATACAATAGAGATGCAATGTTTGCAATTTCCGGCCTCTCTAAGGGCCCTCCTTTTTAGGAATAATTGAATAATTTAATAGAGCTGTTGGTATCTAGAACGAAACATGGCGAAGCATTAGCCTTACCCCAGACATTTTGCAGCCGAAACACCACAAATAAAAATTTTACACTGTAATAAATTAGGAAGAAATTAGAAGAAATTAGAAAGAAGAAGAAATTACTGGAGCAATTTGCTGTATCGATTTGCTAACTACCATTTCAAGCAACCCAGTATTCGTTTTAGCTATTGTGCGATGAAAGCTCATTTGAAGTATGAAAGTAGTTAGGAATCTAAAAGTTTTAGGAACATGAACGCTCACTGTGGTAGTTCAGTGCCGCTAACTATATTACAACATGACGCCTAAATCACGAAACCATGAATAAATGGCTATGGGAAACTGCAAAGCGACAATGGGTAAAATGTGTTTGCCACAAAATGGATGCTCACTCGGTTTGAAAGAAAAATAAAGCTGCCTGATGCCATTTATAAATGGTAAGGTAATATGAGGATCGACTCACCTTGGAGAACTTTTCTCAACGGACTTAAAATTTCACCTGTTCGCCAAGTCGTTTTTATGTTTTGTCTTTACCGGTGCTGCGTGCTTCATCAGTGACAGAAGACCAATAGGTATATAAAAAACGTTCTCATCCGTTTAAAATTATTTATGTAGTCAGATTGGCGCTCGACTAGGTAATCAATGTTTAAGTCAATATTCTGCTGTCGTTAGATGGGTTTGTTCATTTTTGTTTTTAATTTATCTTGTAAGTGACAGCTTCCTTAAGGATCAAATGGACAGGGAGAATTGGTTTTTCAGATAAAAATGTTACTTCCAATTACTCGTTCACTATTTCTTCAAAAACACAAACTAAAAAAACACTCACTTTACATTTTAAATGTAAATTCTCTTTTAAACATGTGCGGCAAAAAATATTGCGTCGCTACCTAACTGAGTGTTATTAAATATAAATAATTATTTTCTTTGCTCTGTGGACTGCTTCTAATTTTTTCCGGAGTAAAACCAAATAGTATTTATGGCTTTTTTTTCCACAAAAAAAGAAGTTAAAATTCAACTTAGTAAGAAAACAATTGTAGAGAGGAGACAAATAGAATATATATACATATTTTCCCTTTATATACCCAACTCTCTTGCAGAAATAATAAATAATATAAAATTTACGACAATTACTAAGTGACCTTGTATTTATTTTACCGAATAAATACAATTCGAAAAAAAGTGCAGTAAAATATAGTCTTTCTTTCAACTGTAAAACGATCCTTGACAGTTGGTTGGACAGAAAACACAAACCATAATGAAGTTCTAGTTGATTTGCATTCTTATTAACCTGCCTGTCTTTGATACAAAGGATCTCAAACGCGAAATAACTGGTCCGTTTTGTCTCTCTAAAAGGCAAACTAGCTATCTCCATCGTTACTTGTAAATTATATTCTACATAAAGCCACCGCTTCATAATTTTGGTATGTGCTCCACAAAAGGTAAAAAAACGCTCGTGCAATTATCTTCAATGACAATGTTCCGCCATATCGATCTCTGATGCATCTTGTGGCTACACCACTATGTTTACTCAAGGATCGATTTTAATTTTGACTAACTTGTGACGATTGTTTTTTTGAAGCGATTTGTCAAAATTGAAAAATAGAATGACTATTGGATAAAGCTTTGACACGAAAGCTTTTTTCCATGTCTAGTGCGATAAAGGAACCTTACTCTAAAATCAATTATTTCCTTTACTTTAATTACAGCTCCCAAGATATCATAAATTTGCACAGAATAAAGTTCGGGGCTTTAAAAGGTCTTCACCGGGAACTTCAATTGGAGGGGCGGGTGGAGTGGTATCTCGTTTTCTTGCTTCAAGGGTGATGGGTGGGGTGATTCTAACAGCTTACATCCAATAATTTTGAAAGGAGTTCCTCTTCAGGGGGCCGTCGCTAGCAAGCCGTTTTAAGCTAAATGGAAATTTGGAGTGAACCAAAAGAAATACTTAGGCGTCACACCGTCCTTATGTCAATGAAAACGCACAACACACTTAACTGCAGATGGCAATAAATGTCAAGAATTTCTTGAATAAGTGAGCTGTACGTTGTGAATAGAACCACGTTTATTGATTTTGAAATTAACTCCTTTTCAGCTGTCGGAAATGACTATTCTTACTGTTAGGTTTACAGCAAATGACGTGGATGTCCTTCTGACACGGCGCTGCAGAGTTTGCGGTACACTGTTCCAATTCTGATTGACAGTGTGTTCAATGCAACCTGCAGCTTTCAATTCATGCAAATTTGCACGGGCAAGTTGCCAAGTGCCGCTAACCCAGTGAGTCTTCAAAGGTTCTGGGTTTCATTTTGGGGTTAGGGTTTAGGGTTAGGGTTAGCAAATGGAACAATAGTCACTTCGGAGAGAAAAAAAAAGCATAGATTATCGACTGTTTAAGAACAGAATGCGAGAACTTTGTAGGACCTTTCTGAGAACCACGTTATGTGATGGAAGCCTCCTAAGAATATGGTTAACTTTGTGACAGGACGAGTTTGTTAAAATAGAACCACCCGTATGTTGTCTGACTAATTTTTAAGTATGTGATGTGACATGGCCAGTAATAATCTAGACGGGTAGACCAAGACTTTTTCTCTGCGCATAGATGAAGCTGCTATCAGTTTTCGAGAAGTTATTTGTTCATTTATTTATTTTTTGACGGCGGGGTTTTTTTTTTCAAACATGAAATGGAATGCTGAATTTTTATTTCGACGAATAAGAAAGAGCATGAAATTACGACTGTTTACGAAAGGACAACGAGAACAGAAAGTGACGCAGGACGAGTTGAAATAGAATAACCTGTATATGCTATTGTCTGAATCATTTTGAGTACGTGATTGGACATGCTTTTCCCAGAAGAATCAAGGCAAGGAAACGAGGATTTTCTCTGCAAATGAATGAAATCGCCCATGAGTTTTTATCATCGCAGAGTTTGTTACAATGAAGCGGAAATAAGTGTTATTAGAATAACTTATGGACGGTTTTGGTAACCAAGCAATTCTGAAAAAAAAATTTAACAAAACCAATTAAAATACTTAGCAATGCAGCCGCCACACTCGTGTCCTTTCAAAAACGCTTTGGGAGGGTTTGGAGTTAGAAAACTATTTTCGCTTAAAGGCTTCCAAATTTTACGACTTTTTTGAAAGGCAATTGGGCAAAAATACACTTGATTCTATCACCTATTAAGCTATCACTCGCTATGAGGCCCTAAAATAAAATAAACCAAAACTGATTGGATAAAAGATGTCAATACTGACGGACAGTTTAGAAATACGATCGCAATTTATTTGCATAACAAAGCACTACATGTACATTGATAACAAAATTTACAAAGAGATTACAAATATCATTTCTTGAGAATAATATGTGGAAAAATTTTTATTTATCTTTTTACCTTCGCTTAAGTAAAATACCTATATACATAAGTTTAAAAATTGGACTTTTAAATTCGGAGAGCATTTGATTAAAAACACAACTCACCCTACTGTGAATTTACCTTTTTTGACCCGGGAGTTACAGGTTCTAATAGGGGGTCATATTACCCTAATGAGAAGCTGGTCGAGAGTATGTTACGTTTTCCCAATTTCGCTGTTTTAATTTGACATCTCTACCAAAATGTGTTACGTTCGGGTGCACTTCACGAGATAGTGAAGTAGACGCTCTGAAGGAGACTACGTAGGTAATGGTTAATGTAAGTCACCAAAAACTTGGCTTATATACCCGTCAACTTCGTCTTTTAACCTTGGTAAACAGTTTTTAAGTTACCTTTCTTCTGTGGGCATGAAGTCCCGAGAAAATATATTTTTAGAAAATTAACGAAGTGTGAACATCCGTGTTTTTCCTTTTTTTCGTGAAAATAATTCTTCCATATTGTGCAAAGGTCGATTAAAATTCACCGGCAAATTCCCAAGTTCACTTTGATTTTTATATTTGGGAAACGGCGCATTCGTAGTTTAATTTGGAACCTCCGTTTTGACAAGAAAGCATTCATAGTTTCTCTATTTGTCTGTCACACCTGTCTAGTAAAGCTTGTTCAGAGATTTCATAAAAAAGCAGCATGAGTCTAACCACAATTTAAATATATAATTAAAACTAGTTGGAAAATTGCCGTCTTCTTGTACAGTTTACATGCATGTAGAATCCGTATGCGATTAACGCAAACTGTTGATTGTCTCTCAAAATGACTGAAATAATTATAGAATTGATCGATTATTGTTTATAGCTCTTATAGATAAAAACGACATTTCACGACTAGCTACTCTCAAGCGAATAGTGGTTTGTAATTGGCTTCTATTATTTCCTCATTTCTTGCAAAGGCTTGATGTCTCAATCAGGTTTACCTCAGACTTTGCTAGGCGAAAAATACAAAATATTGCTGTTCCGTTCCTTTTATAAACTTTCCTTGCATTAATATCAGATTTTATTTCTCGGCTATTTAGGTGTGGACAATTAAAATTTCCACCAAGTAGTTTACATCCAATATATTAAGAAAATAAATAACAAATCATTATTTGAGTAAAAAGTATGTCCTTATGTTGCTCAGTGGAAGTAAACTCTCTGACAGACGTAACCTGATAAAATTTGACACTTTCTTCAATAGCAATTCAATTGATATATTGAGGGGTTTTTCTTTCATAATTTTTTTAAGTTGAATTTTCAGCGTTTCAAGGATGATTTTAATGTTATGTAAACTGCGGCATATTCTGACAAGTTAAATTGACGCCTTCGGTTAAAACAAATTCAACAACTTGAGACGATGCATGTTGTTAAAACATTTCAAGAAACTCCCTGCATACATTCACGTCAAAACGTGAATTATCGAAGCAGAAACTAGTTTTTGTAAGCTCGGCGTATAAACGTTTGAAGCATCTATACTGAACGTTTAATAACTTACCTCTGAAAGGCAGCAACTTGGATTCAGACAAACTAAAAGGTTCCAAGGAACTTGTACATCATGCAAGTCGCCGCAATCACCTCAAGTGATTCATATATGGCTCTTGAAGCTCACCCTAAAAGCCACACAAGAGTTAGAAAAGGAAAGCAAATCGCAAAAATACTGAGTTTTGCTGCTATTAAAAAGCGATGATAAGTGATTTTTCGCAGCATGTTATTTGTAAACCGATAAATCAACTCGAAAAGTAAGCAGCTGAAAAAAAAAAATTGTACTGTGGTTGGTTTATGTGGTTTCAGAACCTTGCTGTGAGCATATCCTGATTGGGTCCCCAAGACGGGTAAACGGGGTGGCTTGAATTTCCATCTTATTATAAAGATTCCACTTAGGTTGCACTTTTAAATGATAGTTCTCGTTCTCATTTCTATTCATCGAGCTCAAAAAGGATAAAGAGATTCTTTTGTGCCAAGAAAGAGGGTCAGTGAAAAGGCCAGTATCCAAAAATCGACGTGCACTAATCGATATATTTTCTCCATTGGTAATTCAATTACTGTAGTTCAAGGGATGAACCAGAATATAACATATTTAGGTAAAGATTAATTGCTTTTGACTTCAGATTCTATCAAAATCTTGTCTATCTATATATTGCATGCTCGCGCTAAAATTTTATTTGTGGGCTAGCTTGGCACTCTGAATCAGCGCTTCCATAATTGAATTTTAATTGGATAAACTGTTGGAGTACTAAAGAGCAGATGTTATGAAGAGTTTTCATTCGAGTGGCCAGCAGACATGTAAATTCATTACTTATTTAAGTAAAAAATCAACTCTTAAAAGAATTGGTTTAGAATTTGTTCGAAGTTTCGAAATGACTGGAGGCCGATCAAAGGTATTAAATAGACTAAATGACCGACAGTCAAAACATTTTTGTAGTTTAGACCAAATAGGACTCTGGTTAGCCTAAAAAGCACTCCGGTTAGCCCCGAATAGCTCTCCTATTAGCCTGTTTATTCAGTTAGATTTTAATAATGGTAAGGGTAACAAGATATATACTTAAAAATTTCCACAACCTGATAGCCGGTTTCGGTGGTGCAGTGGTAACGATATCGTTTGCCAGCGTGCATTCCCGGTTGGATTCTTCTTAGGTGAGGACTATCAAAGTGTTCTTTTTACGCTGTTTTGATCTCACTGTCCTTGACCGGCTGCCGGTCATATAGCCACAGCGTTCTTTGTTTTGGGGATCCCAATATGGCTGCCGTGACGTCATTTGAAACTCTTTATTGGGCAGGACAGAGAATGCTTAGCAGCAAGAATCTGTGTCTTGTTCTTCGCACTGATATGATACATGAAATGCCGCGGCCTGTACCATACGAACACAATTAATAGTGAAAGACTGAATATCCAGTTTTGAGTAGAATGTATGGGTTTTTTTTTTTCCTACTTGGTGTATAACTGTCAATATGGTAGATGGCACATGAGACCAAAATCCAGAAAACCGCAAAATATATGACTCTAAAGTCATTAACAGCAACACAAAATGCTAGAAGCCGCTAAGAATGCGAAAATAACGGCATTTTGGGAATTGGAAAAGCATGACTGTGAAAATACAGTTGCTATAAAAACATATAACTAATTCCCAGTAAGGAAACTAAAACACCGCATACCAACTGAAATTGTTCCCAGATATCGTATCATAGCGTTTCGTTGTTAAGTTCTCGCAGAAGATTTGTACGAATCAGTATCAAGCATCATATGCCTTGTACATGTCGGTTTGATGACTACCTTGTTTAAAAAGTGTAGATACATGTACACCCCACTAGCATTGAAGATAATTAATCCCTCTGTTTCAGACAAAAATATTTTAGCCTACCAAGAAGTCAGCTTAAGAACTGGCCAATCCATCCATGGTAGAGCTTTAATATCTTCCCGTGTGCAAGGAGTTGGTACTAAGGAGGCGGCGTACGTGCCTGTAACCGACATAACAACGACAAAGTTCTGTTACCGCAATCTGTGTTATTATATTGAAAAAAGGGAAAAGATGGCCCCCAATGCTGGAACTAGTCAGCTAGATAATTTCTGCAAAGGTAACGAAAGTGTACTGTAAAATCTCTGATGAATCTTAAAATTTGTTGAAAACTTTAAGATTTCCTTCCAAACGTTGTAATTTAATAGACTGAATAAACTGAATTCAGTGTTCCAACCCTCAGTTCTGCTTAACTGCAAGCTGCACTGGACTAAACTGATCTAAGCTACTCCAGTCCTAATGTGGTAAAGAAAACTAAAATAATTGAAACGGTCCAATTAGTTTACCAAACTTGCAGACAGAGAGTCTTTGTTATGGAGATGTCCATATTAGAGGTACGTCCTGGCTTCGTTGGAAGAACTAACCGTAACATCAGGGTGCCCGTTAGGAGAAGTTAGCCTACATATATAGTTATAGACTTTTCGCTTGTTTTCCTAAACCCGTCTCAATTAGCACTTTCATTTGGGTGCCACTACTACACGAGGGATATTGTACCACAAAAGTTATTTTCATTTCATGAGCTCAAATAAGAACTTTTACTTTGAATAAACTAGAATAGAAAGCTTTGTGGCGTGCATGATATGTGTGGCACAAAGGTTAATATTTCACAAAAGAGCCGCTTGCTCTCTCTTGTGGTAGAACAGACTTTGCTAACTTCTCTTACATGTGAATTCAGGACGATTTTTCGAATTCCCCATTGGTATACTGACAGAACAGCAATCCACCGTAAGAAAAAAGATGGCGACTGTACATTTTACCACAATACCTTGCGAACCAAACTAAGCCCACTGGGCATATAGAAAGATATGGTTTAAAGGCAGTCGTTCCTATACTAGCAGCATTGCTCTTGTCGAGTTTGAAAGACTTACAATTTTTCATTGTGTTTTTATAGGCTCTTTTAGAGTTTTCGTGCGCAAAGCATTATAGGTAAATGTACCAGTCGCCATCTTTTTCCTTACGGTGGATTAAGGTGGCCTACTACAGTTTTTCGGAGACTTATTAGCGCGCGCTACGATAGCCTGCCACACGTCAGTATTTGTCGCGCGTGCAAAAATGACGCAAGTAACCTCAAGAAGTAACGAAAACCACTTCAGCACTTGAAAGTTGTTAAATCACTTTGGTATACGCAGCGATAGTTTCAAACTCCGTTTAAACATGTATTCAAGAGCCAAAAAAATAAAATAATAATAAAATATAATATAATAGAAGCCATTTCTGGTAACTCAGTCATATATTAGTGCAAGAAACATAGAAAAGAGAACATAAAACTGTTTGTTTGTGGTGAGTATAGACAATCAATCAATCAATTTATTAATGTCAATCCTTTGCTTATCGTACCTTTCAAGCGGAGTGCAACTTGAAAACCACGCAAAGTCACATGATCGACAGGAAAGCTCTTGCCGCGTCTGTAGACGTGACTTGACGCTACGGACGGAATGGCGTCCTTCTTCTTTTCCGCCAAAATCTGATCGTCATGAACTGACGCAACAGGGTAACTATTATGCAACAAATAGTTGATATTCAGTTAAGGCAGGTGTTCACATAAACAACGGTAAGTATTGACTTCATAGCCGATGGTTGTAGCTAAGTCAATAACAGGAGGGAGGATACTCCCTTATTTGGCTATATAGGTACATTTATGTGCGGCCTTAACTGGGTATTGTTAGCCCTAGTAAAGGGAATCAGGGAACCACACGAGGTAAAGATAAAATCTTTTGACCTCGGTGGGAATCGAACCCACGACCTCCGGATTAGATCTACCGTTACTCTGCCGACTGAGCTACGAAGTCGGACAGAGAAAGTCGGGGTCGATTTAGGTGGTGAATCGCGGTGAAGAGAAACTAAGGGTACATATGAATGTTGCGCCAAGCAAGTAGAGTACACCAAGCAAGTAGCGTACAGCAAGCAAGTAGAGTACATCAAGCAAGTAAAGTACATCAACTGAGCAAGTAAAGTACATCAAGCAAGTAAAGTAAGTCAAGATGCTTTGCCATGTGACGTACGCCTATGATCCAAAAACGCCATCTGGATTCGTAAACGAGGCTTTTTGCTGCCGCAATGAGCTCGTTGTTCATGAAGGTGGTCGAGAAGAAGGTGGGTTAAATTATTGCCTGATGTACTTTACTTGATTTGAAGTTTGGTGTGCCGCAGGGCTCCTGTCTCGGCCCAATGCTGTTCTCCCTTTACACCAGTGAGCTATTTCATGTGATTAGCCAGCACCTGACAACAGCGCATAGTTATGCCGATGATACTGTTATCTGGCTTTCAATGCAAATGATGATTCTGATCGAGATGCCGCACTGCAGCAATAGAAGCGTGCCTCTGCGACATCCGTAACTGGATGATCAATGATAAACTCATGATCAATGATTCCAAGACAAGTTTATGTTCATTAAAACGAAGGCGCAGCTTCAGAAAATCAAACGCGCTACTCTAACTATTGGCGAATCCATCATCTCTCCGAGCACGGAACCCCTTAGGAACTTAGGGGTATGGTTTGACTGCCAGTTTAATTTGAACTTCAACATAACTAAAACTTGTAGGAGTACTTTTTTCATCTTCACAATATTACACAACATTTATGTGCAGCCTTAGCTGGGTATTGTTTTGGAGCTCGGCAGAGATTGTGACTGGTTTGGCTACGTTCTTACTCAGTAAAAAAGTGTTTTTTAAAATGTTTTGCGGTAGATATATTGCGTACCGTTGGTCAGCGGTTGATGGTCGACCACCACTCTTCCGTCTTATCAACATTAATACCAGCGTGCTAACAGTCACAGGTTTATCGGTGGTATTCCCATTTTCAGATGGTATTACCTATATCAATTTGAGCAGTCGGAACCATCTGCAACATATTTTCAGTCGTAAACACCCTTCTTAAGAAGTCTGATATATATTTCCCTAAGGGCCTGCTTACAGGGAGAGAGGGTTACCCTTTGGAAACCGGGTTACCCTAGCACTCATTAGAAGTGCACTCATACATTTCCTCTTTTTCCTTAGTCGTGTTTACAAGGTAGGCGGGTTACCTTATCCGTTGCTTGGGTTACCCAGTGTTAGGCAGGTTGACCTTTTCCCTTGTAAACGCTCCAGGTAGGGTAACCCGCCTACTCGGGTTAAATTTTTTAATTGTTTCCAGACCATTTGAGCATAGCCACGCTGTAAGTTGTCCCTGCTTGTAGGGTTAACCTAGCTGTGAAGTTTTGCTTGTAAACCCAGGCTATCGTTTGTCCGCAGCTAGGGTTAACCCGCTTGCTAGGGTAACCCTCCCTCCTTGTAAACAGTCCCTAAGTCGACATTTTGGGAGATTATGAACTGTCCAAAATATTTTCATTTTCACATTTCTTGTATATTTACTAGAACGATAAAAAGCCGTTTTATAAGGGAATCGGTCTGCCTTAGAACTAAACCATTTCCCTTTTATAAAATATTTGCAGCCTTATCTATTTATTTTGCGCTTTTATCTATATATTTGACCAGAAAAGGTGTAACAACTTTTGTACCACGCGGCCATTTTTCGCGGTTTCGCGTCACGCACGACGGACTAAGCAAAAGAGAGACTACTCGTAGTCTAAGCTGGGGTTAAAATACATTTTTTTTCAATCGTCCCGCATCCGATCTTGTTCCCAGAGCCCATGTTACCCATGTCCAGGGAACGAGGATAACTAGGGCTCTGGGAACTAGATTCTCCCTCATGGCGCCAAACCTTTCGACTTTCTATGTCTGTGTAAAACTCCTTCTTTTGTCCCTCCCTTTATTGTCCAATTGTAGAGGGTCCCCAACAGGTTTCGCGGGATGCGGGATTTGGCTTTTTCGGCTATGATATTCAGCTAGGCTCGATTTCCGCCGCTCCGTCTCGTGTCTGGTCTACCCTCCCCGAGGAGTTCTGGGGAGGAGCGCGGGCTCCTTTTCAGAGCAGCAGCTGGTAATCAAGCCTAATATTCAGCATTTGAGTTGAAAACAAGGGTGGGAAGCGGAAAGTACAAGTACGACTGGAAGCGGGATTTCGTGTTTTTATGGGGTGGGATGCGGGATTTGCAAAGGGAACAGAGCGGGATACGGAATTTCAATTCTTACGCGACCCCAAAAATAATTGACCAGCGCAAAAACTGCAAAAAATGTAATAAGGCAAGGCCACGACAAAATCACAAAAAAACGTCATATCGTGATTTATGGAGGCTCGAAAGGGTTTTTCGTTGCTGGAGTGTTTGTGAAACGATGGAAGACTTCAAAGAAGGATATTTAATGGTGCGGACAAACTATATGTCTCCTTGCAACTCTATTGCTGGGCTATACTTTAAGGGTAATTGTGACGTCATATCGGTTACCATGGTAACGCACAAGGTGCATAAAACGTCCACTAAATTTCAGTTTTTGTAAATTATCTGTAAAACTAATTCGGTGACCTACCATTTTTATTTCTTTGTTTGAAAGTTCCCTAAATTCTTTAACTTTTTAGACAGTATGGAAAAAAATTATCTAGTAGAATTAGATATATTTAAAGAAAATGCGATTTATGACTTACAGAAAATTCTACTAGAAAATTTTCTCCGACACGTTTATATTTGAAGTGCCATCGTGAATGGTTCGTGCATGCAAAAAATCAAGATAGGTCACCGAGCAAAATTTCGAGCTAGAAACAAATATTTTCTGCAGATTTTATTTCCGATCCGTGCGATTTTATGCAAGATTTAAGGATGTTTGCGGTTATTGTTTCTGCGCATCCTTATTGCGCACGCAAATCTATATGCCACGTCATTGCCGGATTTCATACGTCGGGGGCCTGGGTACAAGTCGGTGTATTATGGGATTAACAACACAAGACTCATATATTCAGGAAGAGCACACCGAGCTTTACAAAATCCTTAAGTTTCCTGTTAATTGCGCCAATATTGAACAAGATGCAACCATTCAAAAACTTCAAAATTTAGTAACAAATGTATGGATTGCCGGACACTTGTCCGGAAATCCATACATTTTGCGGACACTTGTCCGGAAATCCATATACATTTCTTTGTAAATTTTGAAGTTTTTGAATGGCTTTATTTTGTTCAATATTGGCCCAGTTAACACGAAACTTAAGGATTTTGTAAAACTCGGTGTGCTCTTTCTGAATATATGGCTCTTGTGTTGTTAATCCCATAATACACCGACTTGTACCCAGGCCTCCGACGTAGGAAATCCGGCAATGCATCGAGCGCGTGCTAAGCACTGAAATGAACAATGATATAGGGCAGATAGCCATTGCTATAGCTTTGGTTGAATTTAACGATCTTGGACGTTCGGTGACCCCTACTTTTCTTTTCAGAAACAGATTTAATTTACAATTATCTCCACATTGTCCAAAAATGAACAAAAAAATCAATGTGCGAAATTAAAAAGAAAAAAATCAAGATTTCTGTCCACGGGACATGGAATCCTCCCATCTTGCGGCTGCAAGGCGCGTGGAAGTATGGTCGCTGCGAACGTGTTCTTTGAGGAACCTCACCAGTTGACTAAATTCGCTTACCATTTAAACCATATTTGACAGAGAACACTCCCCTTCAAAGGTCTAATTGCAATATTTTGGGACTTGCAGCCATTTTGGCCTTCTTTGCTAACGAAGCCCGATTCAATCAGATTTAGTTGTTCTTCCAGGCATGTTCTCTCCAAAACGAAGTCGGTAACCCGCCATTTCTTTTTTACATTTTTGACATTGCTAACTCATCATCCGTTTCAATGGTAAAATTTTCAGAAAAAAAGTCGATGATAGAAAAATTTCGCGCGAACGTCCTTAATACGAAAAGGATGTGCGTGCACCCAGAAATGCATTCATTCGGGAAGAAAAGTTCTGAACCCAGATGAAAGAAAGGGAAGACGCGAACTTTGAAAGAAACTGTCAGGGGTGCTTGTGGGCCATCTCTTAAATATAGGAACGAACATTCTTCTTTCACCTGTTTCGCTGATACGTGGACAAAGGAAAACAAGACAGTAAACCGTTTAAAGAAAGAAAGGTTATAATCACTTGTGCTTTCCTTAATACTTATCTCATACTCATTGAATCCTTAATGATGTGATCATTTACGCGCTATCTATTTTTTAAGAGTTTCTGTGTTAATATATTTCCAGCAGACTTTTATAGGTCTGTATGTTTTCAGTTTTTCACAATTGCCTTAATTAGGTTCCAGTCTTTCTCTTTAGCATTTAAATTCTATTGTGTTATATCCAACCGTCACTTCTAAGGATGTATGTTGAGCTGAGCGAAACGAGAGGGGTGAATAGGATTTCGGATCGACGGATTTAGCCCTAAAAAGCGCACGGATTTTGGATTTTTGTGGTAAAACGAGCGGATTGGCGGATTTTGAAAACACAGTGGATCGTGGATCAGTTATAATTTTTGACTCGAATTCCGGATTGTGCCTGTCTTATGTCAGGATCTTGAATCGTACAGGAAATTTGGGTCATAGATTTTTCTTCAGTCTTAGTCGGTAAGTTCATAATTCATCCAAATTATAGACACTCTTATTCTTCGACATGAAAGAAAGTTTTTGCAACATGCGTTGTCTCGTTATGTTTATAACCGCAATTTGTGTGTTATTTTTACTCATCCAAATTATTTAATTTCATTTTTCGAAAGAAGTTCATTTTAAATTTAAAGGTGTGAGACTGTTATTGGAATTGTGGTGTGTTATAATCATCAAGCATGTTGCCTTCTTTACAATTTGGGCGCACTTATCAGTGGCATTCACATGTACCAGTTTTTGAAACAACCTCGTCCCAGGCCCTCTTCTCGACGAGTTTCACCATTTTGAAAATCGTCGAGGAGAAAACCCTGGGGACGAGGTTGGGATTTGAACAAAAATTTTTGCGGATTGACGGATTTGGAGAAAAAAAAGTACGGATCGGCGGCGCGGATTTGCATTGTTATATTTTTGGTTTTGTTTTCTTTCTGCATAGGTCCATAAGAGGGTCGTATATCGACGCCAGGAAAGAAAGGAGGAATCTCGGGAAATATCTAACCGCTGAATATTCGTTCCGCCGACGACGGGCTCTGGTAAGGGAAATGGACTTTGAACAGCTTAGCAGCCACTCATCTGTTTGTGACGTCAATGAGACAACGCAGTAGCTGTAGCCGAACACGCTGGCAACAGAAGCTAGCAGGAAAGGAAAGATTCTTTTCCTGTATATTTTGCCAGAATGTTACGTTGTGGATGTCTTAGATTGTCTCAGAGTGTTGCTAATCTACCTAAAGGAAAAGTTAGTCAAAGTTTCACCAACTGCTTGAACATTAACCGGTAAGCTTTTAGTGAAAATCTTTGGTGGTTGTGTAACAAAATAGCGACTTAGAGATAGAGATTCTGTAACAAAATAGCGAGGTCTTGACTCGACTGTGACATGCATCTGTTGTTTATATTTTATTGCGAGGTTCATTGATCTTTGCCTTTTTTGATAGGTACATGTAAGTCTTATTGCATAACTTCAAGTTAATACATGCATGTGTTTAATATGAATCTTAACTAGTAATAGTTATCACTAAAGCTGCCCCCGCTTTCTTTAATTTCTACTGACTGAAACAATAATATTAACCGTTATTGTATGAACTTAACAAGCCTTCAGTTGAAATTTGGAGAGTAATAACTTTAAGGAAAGTCTTATATCAACACGATTTAGTCCAGATCAGAATTACGCATAATTTCTGTGTCTACATTGTATGCGAGAAAACACACACACACACACAAAACAAGCAAGACAAAGAGCAACAAAACAAAACAAAAAAAACCTCAACGCCAGAAACTGACAAGGCCAGACATGGCGAGGACCTGTTCATTTATGCCAAGGCACCTATACCAGCCTGGAAGACATGGTTATCACCCTTATCCTACTTGTCTAGGATTGCTCCATTTTTAAGACATGTAGTACATCTAATATGCATCCTATTTGTACATAATATTAAATAATAATTATATTATTTTGTAATTACATGTTATATACAGGGCTGCTGTCCTTAATAGTTTATCAAGATATGCAAGGCATGGGTATGCTACAGATGCCCAGGTGTGTACATGCTATATTCTACTTTATATTAAACATTGATTTAAAACAAAAATAGTACTTTTTCTTGGTTGTATGTTGGACATGGTCTAAAATGCAAAATGGGTATATTGATGTACATGGGCAATTCCATTATCACAGGCATTACATTCAGAACAGTGTTTTGCATTATTTTCAAAGATGTTGCTGTTTACCAGAGATTTATTTTTACCATTGAACTGTTTCTATTGGGTCTAGCTGTCTGACAAAAATGTTTTTAAAATACTTCATGTAGGGGTAGTACCGGTAGTTATTTTAGGAAAGAGAAAAGACTGTTAAACTGTTGCGGACATTCTGTATAAGGTCTGCAACGAAACTCACAGTATTTTTGTTGTATCTACTTTTTAAAAAAGTTTAGGGTGAAGTTTACAGTATGTCTCTTGCCTATTAACGAAGGGACTTTTTCTGATACAAGTGTTTTCCCTCTGATATTTTGCTAGTTTAATACAGCAAGTTAAAATATTTACTTCTTCCCTGTTGTTTGCTCTTTAAAAAAACCTTCTTTGTGGACCCCCTCCCCTGAATACATACATGTACAGTACATGTAGTTGTTACAAGGGAGCTGAAATTTCTTTTTCTGTGTACTTTAGCTTGTCCACAATAATTATAGAACTGGGTATACAGTACACGTAGGCTCACATGGAACCTCTTTTCCAAAATCTGGACTTTGACACCACTCATGTGGAATTGCCCAAATATTAATTACAAAGTGCTTAAGCTGATGTGACCACTTTTTGCTGTTCTCTCTACATGTAACAGAAAGTGTCTTTCTAAAAAAGCTTTTTAACATTGAACTATTTAAATTCTGTTGTCTATAACTTTTTTCCTGACTTCTAGTCCACAGAATCAAAATCCTTTGTCATGGGTTTATTTAAAGGAAATCTTAATGTGGAGCAAGTGTTCCCTTTTCCAGAAGGTATCTACACGTATTTTGAAAGTATTTTCTAGGCATAAAATAATGATAAATACATACATTTACGATAAGATCAGAATGCACTTGTTTATTTTTCATACTTAAGCAAGACAAAAAACTAATTAATATGTGAATGCATTACACTCTGGTGTATTGTACTGCTGTTACATTGACAAATGTAGATGTTGAAATTATACAATCATGTAGTTTTGAAACTAGTAGTAATCCTAGATTAAAGAGCGTGTTTGAGTTTTCTTAGGTTTGGTCTGATAAAAAAAAAATTCTAGGGACAGTATTTTGTGCCTGAGCTGTTACATCTGTAGGTACAGTAGGTGTGAAATTGGTCTCCCTTAAGTAGAGGCAAAAGTAAATGAAAAGATTGCAAAGTGTGTGATTGCGATAGGGTTTGTTTGTTTTGTACTATGTAGTATTACATGTACTTATAACTAGCCAGTTATAAAGATAACATGGACTGCAGTTGGTTGGCCACATTTAGTCCACAGTCCACATTTTACACCTGAGCCTGCATGTTTTGCCCACCTGGAGTCACTAATGTTTAGTTTGCATTTTATACCTATACATGTGAGTCTGTGTCTTATAAATATACTCAGTCTATAGTGTTTTATACTGAGTGACACCAAACGTTGTTTCGTTGGTATGCGTGACATGCTTTCATTACCAAAACTAGGACACTTTGTGAAGGCATGTCTACAAGGTTTTAAAATTCCACTAACACTGACTTTGAACTTAAGTAATGATTAACTTCAGTATCTGCTGTACAGTTTGCAATAAGCTGCCTCAACACGCAAAAGTCTGCAATAAATTTATTTTGTACAACACTCGAAAGAAAGCACATGGATGAACATGGAGATGATGTCATTTAAATTGGTGTCCCCAGATACAGTAGAGATACATACACAGATCTCCAATTTTTATGCATTACGTGATGAGAACTGAATTTTGTTGAACACAATAATCATTAAAATTGCTGGTCCTGATTATCCCACAGATACTGTATATTATGATTTTGCATGATATAAGTATTGTATTTCCCCCAGTATTAGACTCAGACCAGGAGAGTACATTACAATCATACGTGGATCCTATAAGCAAGTTTTTAGAGGTTTGTTCTTTTTTCGATTTCTATGTAATCAGCAAATGTTTGCTACAGTACAGGTCAAAGATATTGGGCTCAAAATACGCGCATACTGTAAAACTCGCCTGTGTGTCAAACACACATGCGTCTGCATCTTTGACACGCGCATGAGATATACGCAGATAGTTCGCCTATTGTAGTTACTTTGTCGTTAGTTTTGATGGCTGTTTGTGGTATACATGTTTAAGGCACTGGCTATTCAGCTCAACATGTTTCTTGTTTGTTACAGTTCACAGGTAAACGTGGTTACCACAGACGTTAGTAGTATTCACACATTTGTCAAAAAGTCCTGAAAAATTGCAGATTTCAATTTGGTTGTTATTTTCACAATCAAAGGGAGTCGATGCTCTCTTATTCAAGCTGAATTGCATTGTGTGGTATGCTTACGCTTTCAAGAACCAAGGACATAAAAACTCCAAATTTCCCGTTATGAAATTACATGACTTGTTGCATGTCTTGTTTTAAAGAACATGGCGACAATTTTCTCTCCCAATATTTACGTCAGATGCCTCACAATGTTAACCCTTTCTTGCTTTAAGCACTTTCTTATGCTCTGTGGAACCAGAGATATAAAAGTTTGAAACCCAGGATTCGAAACTTCTTGTCGTGAAATGGTCAAAAGAATTGGTTTTTATAGCAATGGTATTATCACACATATGTCGACGAGTCGCTTGTCTTCCCGTAACATACATACAATCTGCTCACAAAAACTCGCGTTGGCTAGCACGCCAAAATGAATTTCCTTTCTAATAAGGGTGCAAACAATGGAACATTTTCCCAATTCAAGTGCTTTCTTATGTTTTATAGAAACAGAGATATGAAAATTGACGCCTTTATTACAGTAAAACTAAGTGAAGCATACCCCTTAAGATTGCATTAATGAACTGATTATTTGAAACTTGAACCCGCTAGACGTTTCAAGAATGCAATAATGAATTGATTATTCGAATTGCAACTCGCTCACTCAATCGAAGAATACGGCTAACGGGTTCCGTTTTCGAAAAATCAATTCAGTGTTGCGACTAGTAAGTTTCAAACCTACTAGTCTTTTCTAGAATGTAATAGTAAATTGGTTTTTCGGAAACGGAACCTGTTAGCCGTATTCTTCGATCAAGCAAGCGAGTTCAATGTTCGAATAATCAATTCATTATTGCATTCTGGAAACCACTAGCAGGTTAAAATTTCAAATAATCATAGTGGGTGAATAAAGAAGAAAGGTTTTCCTCTGATTTTTAAATATATATTTTTTTCTTCAAGTGCTTTGATAGCAGGAAAATGAATGATAGAAATGGAAGGTTTGACACGATTTACACTGGGAAACAAAACGAACATTAGACTTGTTGTAAATGCTGAATTAAACTCTGCACAGTTTGGGATTGAAAATGTAATGCCTTGCACGAGAATTTCAGTGAGTTGTGTAATTTTTTTTCTTTGTTCCTCGCCAATCCGGCAAAAGAGAGGAGATTCAAACAGCAACACCACAAGCCGATATAACAGAATATCGATGGCTAGGATTGTTTTCTTTTACGTTCAGTCCATAACAAAATATTTGAGTAAAATTCGGACATTTGTCAATGATTAGCGACTGTACACCAACAACTTGCAAATTGGCTGTTTGTTTCTCAGTGGGGATATTTCCTTAGCAGTGTTTGCAGGAACTGCCTTTTGTCTTGCTTTTTGTTGTGCAGAAGAATGCCGCACAAAGCACAGTTATGAGAGTAAATAACAAAAGGAAAAACGCGCATCAAATGCCCGCAAATGTGCGCAAATGCATGTTTGGGCAAGCATTTTTTACACGCGTTGCGCAAAAATTGTGTGTGCGTAGGCCGCTTATCTCTGACCCATACTGTAGTTAAACTGCAATCTCAATCATTGCCACTGCTTTTGCTTGTAACACACCAAATTACAATTTTGTGGTTGTGTTTGCACAAAATGTAGCTGATACAGTACATGTAATGCTTGAACCTAATTATAGGGCATCTACAGACCAATTATGGGCCCCAGAAACCAAAGCAAATTTCCATGGATAAATGATAAATAAATTGGTGACTTGGATAAATTGTAAATAATGGTGTTCTCAAGTTAAATTTTAATCACATTTATCATTTTGCAGTGTTGAGCCTTGCAGTGAGCAGGACACTTGTCACATATATACAAAGTCATGTACATGTAAGAACCTAGTTTATGACCTTGCCCACCATGAGTCTCCCATAGCTCAGTGGTTAGAGCATCCAACCAGTATCTGGAAGGTCATGGGTTCAACTCCCATTGGGACCTCAGAAAATTGTTTTTCTCAGTTATAGTATTCGACTTGAGAACGCTTCTCCATTATTTGCCATGGATATTTACAGGTTAATGCACTCGGCAAGTGAATTACATGTATCAAGATTTACCTGCACAAGTTCACTAACAATGAATGATGAATTTCAATACCGCACAAGGCCACCAAGTGCAGTATTGAAAATTTCAAGTTCATTGTTAGCGTACATGTAAATTCTGATAATTCACGAGCAATGAGTGTGTTAACATTTTTATTATTCAAATCAAATACAATGCAAACAAAAATCGTCAAACTTGAGTCAGCCGAAGCTACATGTATGGTGTAATGACAGTGGTGTGTTGAATTTATACCTCGGCTATTACACCACGATAGTGATTTCAAGGTGGTTGTTTCGTCACAACCCAGTATCACATGGTACAAATCAGCCAATCAGAAAATCAGATTTTGTACAGTGTATGAAAGTTGAATAATTAACTGTAATGAACAACTTATTTAAGGGACACAGTCACCTTTGTGACTGTGCTGACCTGGACACTAGATTTTCTCACTTTGAAGAAAGTTTACCTCAACCTGAAATCAAAGTTCATCTAAAAATCTGCTTGATTTTTCACAGTGTTTTGCTTGATTTTCAATCGTTTACTAAAAAACCTGTTTTTGAGTGCCCTTTTGCTCATCCTATGATATTATCTTTTATCATATCTGGTTAAAAACAGTATTTATCGCCTCTTCTTTATATGCAAATTAGCTATGAATGGTATGTAATGCGCATGTGCGCCAGCTGACTGTGTCCCTTTAACCTTGGAATGAGTGTTTTGTCTTTACAAGAAAATCTCAAACCTCAGCCATGCTGTATTGATCTTGCTGTCACTCGGGCAGCATGGCAGAGTCAGGGTTTGAGATTTTCCCATAAATGCCCAACTCCTGGTTAATCAATATTATGTATCTTAAATACATTTTCAATTGATACATGTACATGTTGTATATAAATTGATTATTAAACAATTTGCCATCCAACAGTGCAGTTTAACAATATGCTTCTGTCAAGTTAAATTACTTCAAGATGCTTACATAGCAAGATTAGGTACATTTACAAGAATAAAATTTGGATTTCTCCTTTAGGAGTGCAATGACGCGTCCAAGAATGATGCTGATGAGAAAGTCGCTGATGATACTTTACAAGGACTTAAAGAGATGGGTGCCTTTGGCCTACAGGTGTGGTTACATTTCATTACCATAATTATTGCTGAACAGATTTATATGCATGTTGTACATGTACAAACTAAATGTTCTAATTAAATATATATTGTTTGGCCAATGAAAATTGTTTGATTGTAGTACATGTAATTTTATTATTTTTAATTTATGTTTGTGTAGAGTGGGGGGGGGGGGGGGGGGGGGGGGAGGGGAGAGGGCAGGAACCTGGGGTGTGGAGCTCTAAAGAAGTCATGAGAAGAAAGTCTGTTGGGAAGTGGGAACTTGGAAAAAGGAGGAAACTGCCAAATTGCTTTGTCACTCTTGCTTTAGAAAGAGCACCAAGAGGTAAAAAAAATAAGATATTGGAGTAAAAGGTACTTGAAGCATGATACCTACGTGTATGTTGATTAATTGTACTTCTCTCATCTTATTATATGTAGGTGTCAACAGACCTTGGGGGACTTGGTCTGACCAACACTCAGGTACATGTACAGTTCATGTACATATTATAATAGACAGTCATTCAATCCTTTTTAAATCATTATGATTTATTTACATTAATCAGGGCATCTGACAAGATGCGGTGCTGTGGATCCGCATAATTCGCCTACTTCCGCATCCGCCGCATCCTTGGGGCATTTTTCCGCACAAAACTAGAAAATTGCTACATGTAAGCGAGAAAGCAACTGCTTGCCAACCTCAGTAGCAAAAATAGCAAAGAGATTTGTCATTTTGAAGAAGTTATTCACCCAAAACAGTGACCAAAACACGCCTTTTGTAAACAATTTTAAACCCCCAGTCATTGTGCACTGAAATCTTTTTGACACTCACAAGTTCAAAAAAAATATAAATTCCCTATGAGAGATTATTTGACAATGACGACTGTGAAAGAACGAACAGTTCTTGATCAGCCCAACAATGAATCTAAAATGTTCAGAGCTGCAGTTCATGTCCTGTACACATAAACTTTAAAGTGTAACTGTGTGGGGCTCCCTTACTGATTTTGGTTCCCTGCATACCCAGGCTGTACATTGTAATAATAATTATTTTTATTAGTGCAGGTGGAAATAATAAATTCTTATCATTTTTGTCTTGATACGATTTCAGTATGCCCGTCTAGTTGAGATTGTTGGTGCCCATGATTTAGCAATAGGAATAGTTCTGGGTGCCCATCAGTCAATTGGATTTAAAGGAATTCTACTTTATGGAAACAAGGTCAGTATATTTCAAGACTTGAAGTACATGTAACCCTGTGATGTACTAGCAACCCAATATGGAGAGAAGATCTATAGAAATACCTACATGTAGTTGGTCAGTGCTATGGAAGCCAGGATAAGCTCTGGTACATGATTGTAGTTTTGACCAATTTGCCTGATGCAGATTCTTAGTACTTTTAAATAATAAATAGAAATATGTATTTGTGCAATGAGGCAGTTTCAATGGCTCTTTCTTTTTGTCTTTTTTAAGGAGCAAAAAGAGAAGTACTTGCCAATGGTAAGCCATGGACTTCTTTTCATATAAAATACTATAGTTGTAAGAAGTTATAAGCACTGAAATTTATATGCTGTTTATACTTTATGTACATGCCAGTGAAATTACCCTATGGAACTACATGTACATGTACTTTGTACATTCATTGTAATTATTATTTACAACTATTAGTGAGACTTAATGCGATGCCAAGATACTTTGTTCTAAAGTTTTGATACTCTAACACTTTTAATTAACAACTTTTTGAAAATCTTAATAGACTACAAATACATGTATTGTATATGTACACTTAATTTTATTATGCACAGCTTGCACCAGCAGAAAAAATTGCAGCATTTTGTTTAACTGAACCATCCAGTGGATCTGATGCAGGGGTATGAACACTTTTAAATGTGAAAAAAAAAAATAATATTAATATATTTCATTTAATATACAGAATTCAAGGACAGGAAAAGAAAGCACATACATGTACATGTATACAGTATCATTCTTTGATAAATTGATACTGTCAAAAACAAAATCTGTAGCTTGTAATTATGTCAGTGGCTCACACTAGGTTTGTGTGGCTCTAAGCAGTCACCAATTACACATAAGTTCACTTATCAGAGCTGTCATTAAAGGTCATAACTCATAGCCTATTGCAGAAACGTGAGACGACTGGGAAAGAGTATGGTTGTTTTCCATTTGTTTGGAAAACTAAGATATCCAAAGAAAGATCAACTAAACTTGAGAGTCTTAACCAAGAATAGAAGTATTTAGAGGAGGAAAATTGCAAAATGATAGCTCTTCAAATATCACCTAAAGTAGAGAGTTTGTATGGATTGGGTAGACAGGCCACAAAATTTAAAGAGTTTGTATGGAAATTTTGCAACTTTTGCAAGGCTCCCATTTGGACAGTTTTCCACTGAAAACTCTTAAAGTTAACTGGGTAGTTTTTCATTCAGTAAAATTTCAGTTGAAATGTTTAGATTTTCAATCTAATCAATATAAGAAACTCGTCCCAGTCCTCTCACATTTCTGCAATGGGCTATTCCACCTGCTACAGCTAAGAACAGTTTGATGGGCTGTTGATGTTACGGGTGAACTGGACTATAGCTGATATAGTTCACCCATAAAGTAACAAGTCTGTTGCGGATGTGAAGATCTGTGCTACAGTTAACCCAAAACATAATATCTACGTGTATGTACAAGAGTCTGTATTGCAGAGTAAATTTTCTTATCACAATCTTAAGAAAAGTTTCTAGGGGAGGATGATATCCAACACCATCCCAATCCTACAGTATGTGTGTTCAAAAGATCCAGTAGTACATATGTACATTTACCATGAATTACTAAGTGTTGTTTTATTTTGTAGTCCATACGTACCCGAGCTGAGCTAAGCAGTGATGGGAAACATTACGTCTTGAATGGAGGCAAGCTATGGTGTGTGAATTGTGTTGCATTGTATTTAGAGACTCAGTATAAAAGCATTTTACTTTGTGAACATGTAGGTAACTAATCTTGTACAACGGGATGAAACAACCTCCAGTGCCAGCCTCTTTTGATAATAAAATGATACACATGTTTATTATTATTATTATTATCATCATCATCAGCAGCAGCATCATCATCATCATCACCCCTAAAAGTTAGGCACTTTATACCCACTGTAGGTCCATGTACATGTAATACAGTAGAAACTGTTGATTTTAAAAGACTATTAACATTGTACAGTTATCATGATTGATAATATTATAATTCTACAGTCAAGTACTATATAATTATTTAAATGCAAAGAGATGTTTCTACTACTGTACATGTGTGTCTTCCTGTCTTTCATAGGATCAGCAATGGGGGAGTGGCCGACATTTTTACAGTCTTTGCCAAGGTATATGATTGTATAAAATATTTACGTGTAGCTACATACACTGTACACTCTAGCAAATGTTTTCAAGATCTCTGTCTCCTTCTTGCTTTTACTTTTCAAATCCATTGAATTGCCAGTGATTGTGTAAAAATGTGCATGTACACGTATTTGTAACTCAGGGCTCAACAGTAACCTGAATAAAAATATTGATGATAATAATAACATAAATATTAGCAGTGGCATATGTAAGGCTTGTACATCTGCAGAGTCTGGTCAAAATTCTTAAAAAGGTATCAATTTTGCAATTAAGTAGTTTTCTAGATTTGGAAAGACCATTAAAAATACATTTGAGACAAAGCCTGGGGGGAAATGAGATAAAAGAAATTTATTTCTTCTAAAAGTCCTTGTAAAATAACCACTATTTACATGTAATACAGCTGAATGTCAGTAAATTTTCAACTGTGAGAGAGACTGAATATAAAAGAAATCAGTGGGTCTGATGCACAGTTTCTCAAATGAAATCAATCAGCCAGCTGGTTGTTGGCCTGTCAATCAATCAATCAATCGACCAACTGTGCAGTCAGTCAGCCAGTCAGCCAATCAATCAATCTATCAGTTAATCATGTATTGGAAAATAAAATTAAGAATACGCATGATGTTGGATTTTGTTTTTGAAGACGCCAGTGAAAGATCCAAACACAGGGGAAACAAAAGACAAAGTGACTGCATTTATTGTAGAGCGAGGCTTTGGAGGAGTAACAAGGTTTGAGAGTTTTGTTAATTGCTATTTGAAGTGAAGAAAGTCAAGATGGAATGAGTTAAGATAGAGCAATTGATTAGAAGATGATTGTGTACTCTACTCTACATACAGTACATGTAAATGTACATGTATTTCTATGTGGGTACACCCTTCATGAATGTTGCATAGAAAGAAACTCATGGAAATTATAATTACAATGAAGATGAGAGGGGCCCTTCTTCTCTAAAGATATTAATGATTCAAATTACTGTAATACAGGCTCTTGAATTTTGCGGGTTTCCCCAGTCCTTATAAATGCGTGTACAATGTAGAATCGGTAATCATTTGAAAGCTCAAGCAGTCAAGGATTTATATAATGTATTTGGCAGAAATATACAGGTCTGTACATTCACACGTGTACTTGAATTTAGTTCGTAAGTCGCAAGTCTTTTGTAAGGTGCTGGACGATCACACAATATGAACTGCAGTGTACTAATACTCCTGGGCCAGGTTGTTCAAAGCCCGATTAAGCTAACCCAGGGTTAGCGAGAATTTTCATTTCAGTTTTGTAATTTTTTGGTCAGGTGTTCTGTTTACATTGTTTGTCCTTCAGTTTTAAGCTGTAGTAATCTCAGACTACACCAAACGTTAGAGGTGAAAAACATTTTTAAACAAGAAAAAATATTGCTTCAGTTAACGTTTAATCCTTTGTTAACGTTAACCGGCTTCCGAACAACCCGCCCCTGGGTTCAAACCATTTACTACATACTTGAATTTGTTGTCATTGTCTAAGTTCTTTTGGCTTGTTCTGATCTCTAAGATACATGTAATTTGCAATGATTTTATCTCTTTACTTACAGTGGTCCCCCTGAAAAGAAAATGGGAATCAAGGCCTCTAACACTGCAGAGGTGAGAAATTGAACCAATTATTTATTTTAATTTGTTTGCTTAATTTATTTGTTTGTTAACAATATTAATTGTATTGATGTAAGTAAAGTACTTAAAAATGAACTAGATGATAATTAATTTTAAACAGCACATGTTTGATGTGAGGTGTTATACAGTAATTATAGTGAACGAGGCACATTGTTTGACATTCACTTGTATATAACAAGATCAAATAGAATAATGGTTTTATTAAATTCTTCAATTTCACAAACTGGACATTCTTTTGCATGCGATACACTTTTCTGAGTTGCACTTAGAAGCATGGCAGGATCTGTGAGCAGCGTATGAGATCCTGTTCTCAGGCTAATGAAAAGAAAAATTTATGTCAAGAATCCCAACATAGCTACATGTATTGCATAGTCAGCTCCGAAGTTGTCTGCGTTCTTGAAAACTGTGACAATTATAATTTTGAATCTTAACTGTGAATTTTTGGCATCTTTTCTTCCTCATTCAGTTGCTTTTGTTAAAATGTTACAGGCCTTCCATTTAAATGTCTCCTACCAAACTTTAGGTAGTTAAGTTCATTATTATAGACGGTTCTGTTTTCTGCAGTACATGTATTGCTTATTATTCCCTGTATTTCTGGTGTTAATAGCCTACAAACAGGCTCACGGCGATGATTGAAGTAAACAAAAATTAATGCGGGCAAAGCGAGCCTGAAAAACAGAATTGGGCCTTGGTAACCAAATTCTTTTCCCCAACCTTGCTGGGGGTCTCTTTGCTGGCTATTATTGAATGTGCTGCTCTCAGACCAGAGCTTCTCCTTAGAGACACTTTTTCCCCAAAATTATACTGTCAAACACAGGATGATATAATGACTGGTATAATGGCCGATCGGAAAGCTACAACGGGTGACGAAAGCGTTGAGACACTTGGCAGTAAAATTCGATTTTCGAACGTCTTGGACACATCAACCCCCCCTTCTTTTCCCCCACAACAATGTTGATTTTTCTATTTCTTAGACTGCACAGACCACAACGCCAACACAACAAAAAGCGTCATTTCCTGAAAGTACCACCCGTTGAAGAATAGCATTATCCCAGGCCTGGTCTTACATATGTACATGTAAATAATCCCAGATATATTGTAGTATAGTTCTACACGTAATAAAATATGTAATTTTCTATAAAGCGGCGCTTGTCACACTTGTTCTCCATATATGGTCAAGCCCAGGTATAATGGCTGGTAACCGAGATGAGGTGAACCAATCAGAAAGCTAGAAATGCTTTATCCAATGCTTAGAATTACACATGTAAATAATTCCTTATGTAGTGCAACATGTATGTTTAAGTAACTTATGTAGGTAGTACCTCTAGCTAGCTGCTGAAAGCATACGTTATGCAATAATTTACAATTGTTATTTACAATTTAATTGAAGATAGCAATTGTAAATTTACTGTATAAATGTATAATGGACATTATGCTGTGTTTTTGGACCAGACAGTTTACTATCACAGAACCCTCCCCACCCAGGTGTATAAATGGGCTGCGGCCAGCTTAATGCTTAGGGATAACCCTACGATGGACTAGCGTCTCGTCCAGTAGGGTAGTGCATGTAGAATAGTTCCAGCCGCTTCGTAACTGAAAAACCGAGTAAATTTGTCACTTAATAACAAATTCTGATTACGTGACGCCATATTTTTGTTTATTACCAGACCTTGGCTGGGATAGACTTGAAGAAAGGCGTACTAAACAGCTAGCGATTACCATGTATAAGGTGGTGAATGGTCACTTTCCACTTCGCCTTCATAGTCTTTTTCAAACAACATCGCAAGTTCATACCTGTAACTTGAGGGGCTCGGCTCATTATCTCTTTTTTTTCCCAGGCCACTCTCTGAGGCCGGAAAACATAGCCTGCACTATCGAGGTGCTACACTATGGAACAGCCTCTCAATTACTAGCAAAACCCAGACCACTGTTACTGGCTTCAAAGAATCTCTGCTGACATGATAGTAATTCCTTTTTGTTAGAGTTTTAATGATCTTTTTATTGAGGGTTTAATAGCTCTTATTGTATGACAAGTTGTAGTATAATTTTTAAGTTTTAGTATTGCTATTGCTACATGTATATAGTATTAGAATATTAATTTATATTAATTATTAATATAAGAATAAGTTGTATAATTGCATTAGTAGAAATAGCGCTCATTTTAGATTACTTTTGAATGGTTATTAGTATATTTTAGGTTACACACGGTGGACGAGCATATTTTATATGAAATTGACACCGTGTATAAATAAAGCTTATATGATGATGATGATATGACTTAAAGTACCGACAACATACAAGTGCTTCATTGGGCAGTTTTGTGTTCTAGTAAATGCGAGTGTCTGATATCTGCATTCATTTGACAGGTTAATTTTGACAACGTCAAAATACCCTTGGAAAATATACTTGGAAGTAAGTTGCATTAATTTATCTTACATGTACGTTGTTCTTCTGAAAAGCGAATATAGCGGAAAACATAACACAGGGTGAGGTTGTTAGAAAGCCGGTTAAAGTTAACCCAGGATTAAACGTTAACTGCAGCATTACTTTTTCTTGTTTAAAAATGTTTTTCACTTCTAACGTTTGGTGTAGTTTGAGATCACTACAGCTTAAAACTGCAGCTACGTGAAGGGCAAACAATATAAACAGAACACCTCACCAAAAACGTTACAAAGCTGAAATCAAAATTCTCGCAAACCCCGGGTTAACTTAAGCTGGTCGCTATTGATTTTGTGGAATGCTTTTGTTATCTTATGTCAGTGCCTCATGGTTCTTACCAACTAAACATGACTTAGCCTTTGGCGTTGCGGACTCTCAAGCACAGGTTTCCACATTTCAAACATTGCCAGGATAGCGACTAAGTTTGATGTGTTTCTTCCGCAGATGTTGGTGACGGTTTTAAGATTGCTATGCACATTCTCAACAACGGAAGATTTGGGATGGCGGCAGCTCTGTCTGGGACAATGAAGGGACTTATCATGAAGGCAGTGAGTAGCTTTTATACTCAAGGAAACCTATGCAAAGCGTTCTTTCATAGCAACACGCATGAAAGCCTTAATAATTAACCACTGACTAAAGACTTGGGTAGAAAAACATCAATGATACAATCGGACCCTGCTCAATGGTAAGTTCGATATGGTGGGCGGTGGATTTGGTCACAAGCTCACACTCTCTTGAGTTACATGTAAGCTGTTATTACAGATACATCATTTGTAAGAAAACTTTCTGGAGTCCAACAGTGTCTTTGAAAGTTGAGTTTGACACAAAAATGGTCAAAGCTGGGTATGATCGAGAAACCTGAAGATAGCGACAATCGTTCGCGATTCACGGTTCTGAAACAACCAATAGCAATTGACGACAGCAGCAGAACAGCGATAGTAGCAGCAACAGAGCAAGAAGCTACTCCAACCCCTAGCCCGTGGCAGGCCGTAGAAGGGCAGTCCAAGGGTCAAAATGAGCGCGGGAGGATCTTCCTCACGCGATTTGCGCGCTCGTCTTTCCACTCTCTCAACCTTTCGGACGCCTGCCACGCAGGCCACCCCCTCCCCCTCCCGAGCTAGTGCCAGTTTCATTGGTTTGTCTTAATACACACAGGGGGTGAACGAAAATTGTGGGTCAACATGAACTTGTAGAATGATTGTGATTTTGTTTAATGGCTCTCTATTGTCAGGCTGACCACGCTGCTAACAGAGTACAGTTTGGCAGTAAACTGGAGACGTTCGGAATGATTCAAGAGAAGTTAGCACGGATGGCTATGTGTCAGTATGTTACTGAGGTAAAAGCTAGAATGGTATTCAAACTACACCGTAAATTCTCCATTAACCCCCTCTATCTTCCTTGTAACAAATTCTCCCCCTTGGCACTTTTAATTGTGACCCCTCCGTGAATGTCAGAATATATCATCAGTGCATTTTTCCTTTTGGTTGTTTGTTTGTTTGGTTGTTTTTTGTTTTTGCTCTGACCGTTCTTTGTTATTGCAGTCGATGGCGTATATGCTTAGTGCCAACATGGACCGAGGAGCCACAGATTTTCAACTTGAAGCGGCCATCAGTAAAGTTTATGCATCAGTAAGTTAAACTTGCACGCCAACGGTACTGATCAAGTGCTCACAAGCGCCATGTGGTGACCGAAAAACATAGTTTGTGTAGCAGCCGTTTCCTTTCCTTTTGCAGACGGAGAGATGGAATGGGAGCGCGCGCAAAAACGCGTGTCTGGGGTTAGAAAAATATCAGAAGAAGCGCGCGGAGAGGGGGTGAACTTATTTTTCGCATTCGCTTGTCGTTTTGTTTGAAACGCCTCCTAACGCAGGCCGGGAAAAAACAGTATACAATTAATTTACATTTGCAATTGACAATTACAATGTAAGTTGAACATGGCAATTGTAAATTATTGCAAAATGTATGTTTCTAATTAATCAGCAAGGCTTCTTACCTGTATTATTGTGGTCATGTGCTTTCTAACGGTGATAGTGATGGCTAACGCTGTAGGAGGGGATATGAATGAGTACATTCCATAGAGCACCGCTTCATATGCTGTCGTCAGTGAGAAATTAGAAAGTTCACAAGATGTGGGAAGTTCTAGTATGAAAAATCCAGTGTTACAAGCCCTGTTAGACTGATTTTGCCTATCCTTGGATAACATTACGGTAACCGTAAATTACGGCTATGATGAATTGGGCGTTTATTCTAATGGAATAGCTAATGTGCGTAGCACGGGAGGGCTAATTCAGAGCGATTTACACGCCAGCTCACAAGAGTTTCCAGTACTCACTCCAATGATGCGCAAATGCTGCATAAAGGTCTAAAACGATTATATTTATTTTATTTTATTTTTTTGCTAGGAATCTGCTTGGTTCGTTGCTGATGAGTGTATTCAGATTCTTGGCGGAATGGGTTACATGAAGGTGAGAAAGGCAATTATGGAGTATTTCTTAGTCTTGATGCAACCAATGACTGTTTGCGCTAGTAGCAAATTTTCTTGACTAGTTTTTCTGCGCAATGACTCTTCGTGGGAGGGGCTGGTGGGGGCTAACAAGGATGGGGTAACCCAGGGCAGATCTTCAGGTGTTCGAGACCGAGACGTCACAACGCTCTAGAAATGATAAGCATATCAGCATCTGTGCCATCTTTCTGGTACGAAAATAGGCACATCTTGAAACTCATTTCCTATAACAAAGTAGACCAAAGTATTCTCTATATACAAATTTTGCAATTCAGTTCTACATGAAGTAGAAACTCTTGTCTAAAGAAGACACCAAGGGGACCAGAAAATTTTAGTTTAATTAGTAGAAGTCTCCCGTGTGATATGTGAAAGAGGACACAAAGTGTTTGTAATTCATATATATCTAGAACTCTTATGATACAAAATATGTTTTTGAATTTATTACTGATATAGCTTGGGTTGAGCCTTTGTCAATTTACTAATGTATTATTTATTAGTTTGAATATTGCTAGCGATCTTCACTGTTTAATGCTACCCTCTGTCAATTAAGACTGTTCTTACTTTCTGCAAGAGGAGGTTCGACTGAGCTAACATTTTTTTCTTCTTTAATTCATTAAAGGATTGTGGAGTTGAGCGCGTTATGCGTGACCTTAGAATTTTCAGAATATTCGAAGGGACCAACGACATCTTGAGATTATTCGTCTCTCTGACTGGCCTTCAGGTAAGCTTAAACGAAGATTCGCTTTGCTTGGTTGAATGCATTAAAACAAGGCTATATTACTTTGGAGGAGAATATCACAAATTATCGAAGAGGAAGGGGATCATTTATAAATGCTACCTAAGTAGCACCAAATATCTTTCTCCTTTAATCTCAAGGATTAGATCAAACTTGGAGTTTTTACAGTCGTTGTAACTCAGTGACGAATCTAAGGGGCTCATGGTGGTCAAACCCCCCCCCCCCCCCCCTTATTTTGAGTAAAGCAAAGAAGAAATCGCAACCCACCCCCTCCCCACTATAGTTAGCAGGTTTAGTTTTGAAGTCATGTTTTCTTCAAAGTTTAGAGACGTGAATGTGTTTCACTTTTAATCCTGTTGGTGGATACAATACAACTTTATTTCACTACACTAGCCACATACAAAAGGTGGTTTCCAGGTGGGGCGTAGGAAAACACGTTACAATAGAGTATATGTATTTAAGATAATTTATTAAATATTTTAAATAAAAAGTATACTGTATTACATGGGATTAGTGCGATCCAGTAGAAGGCTTGGGAGGCGAGGAGGCAAGTTTGTGTGCGGTCTTTGCCTCATAGGAAAGATTGTTCCAGAGCATTGCACCACTATACCTAAAGCTGGATTAGTAGTTTTCAACGACAAATGAGTTCTTAAGTTTTCATTTTACCTTTCTTTTAAGGATGCGGGAAAATTCCTCAGAGAACTTCAGAAGAAGCTAACAAATCCTTCCAATATTGGACTCATTTTGTCGGAGGGAATCAAGCGATCACGCAGGTATTGTCAATTTATTGATGGTTACATGTTTTGTTTGTCTGTGTGTGTTGTCATTCGGAGTGAGTTTTCTGTTACAGCGAAGCTTGGATCTTTGGGATTGTTTTTCTTTAATTCACAAGGTAAAAGTTTTGGCCACAATGTTGTATCACTGTGCAGTTTGTATTACTAAAGAGTATAGCAAATATCTGATGTTGCTGTTGAATGTACTGAAGCGGAACAGAGAGTATAAATCAGAAACGACCCTTTGAAACGTTTGGTATGCCAAACCTCTGACAACTGCCTTAACAGTTGTTCAGGTAGACTTGCAAAATGCCCTAGGCATAAAGGCGGTGCTTTCTTTAGGACCGGCCGCGTGGCAAAGAATTGGCAGGTAGGTAAACTGACATAGGTCTCTAAACTTAACACTAAATTAGGTCCAGGTCCGAAGTGTCTGCTAAATAATTAACTTTTTTGGCACTGTTTCAATTAACTGTGGTAACTTTTGAACTGTTTACAATGAGCCACGCAGCCAGGGATCCATAGGGATTGCTGGAGTATATTTAAATCTGACTGATGCTTCATTAGTGTTTGTTTGTTGGTTTGTTTATTTATTAACTTATTAATTTATCTATTTTGGTGTTGTTTTTTTTTTTATAAACCAGGGCTGTGGGACTAAAGTCAGGTGCTTCTTTAGCGGAGTATGTCCATCCAGATCTGGCGTCTTCAGCTAAGCTTGTAAGTAGAGATGCTACATGTACTTGTGGGTGGGTACTGAAGAAAGATGCAGGGAGTGTAAGGTGGATGAAGGGAGGAACAGGCAGGGATCAACACAAGGTTGGAGGGGCTGTGTGGAGTTCGACACAAGTGTCGTAAGGAGGAGAGGGAGAGAGATAGAGGAGAGGAGAGGTTGATCTTGGGAAAGGGATACTGGGGAATAAGAGGCAAAGCAGGAGAGTGGGGAAAGAGAGCAAGGAGATAGGAAAGAGAAAGTAAGAAAGAGAAGAAGGGGATGGGGGAGCAAAACATGCAAACAAGACCATATACTCTTACTGCAAACCACGGTGTTAAACCCGCCGAATTCCTTGAAATTGATGTTCTTGGGTAAATGTAACTTGAAATTCGTTTTTTTTTTTTTTCATTGTTGTTTAGGCGGCAGAAGCAGCAGGCGACTTTGGTGCGACAGTAGAGAAGATACTAATTAAACACGGGAAAGGCATTAGAGGTAACTGCAAGCAAATTCTGTCTACCAAAAAATGTTATACTAATGGTCCTGCTGCCTGTGTTAATTTACTGTATGCTAGACCTTCGTAAATACTATATATGAAGTCATTTTAAGACTAATCTATGTAGATTCGCCCTATTATTGCGCTTTTTGTGTTATTACAGATCAGCAGTTCTTACTTAAGAGGCTCGCAGATGCTGCTATTGATATTTATGGCATGGCTGCCGTTCTTTCCAGGTATAAACCCTCTTCAGTTCTGTTTTTAGTTCATGTGACAGATGGATCTTCTGTCCTTTTCTATTATTTATTTGTACATTTAATTATTAATTTTTTATTAACTTATTTATTTTATTTTTTCTATCTCTTTTTTTTTCTTTTTTTACCTCTGTTCAGAGCATCCCGATCTCTCAATAACAACATAGAAAGTGCTCAGCACGAGGCAATGTTAGCAACCGTCTTCTGTGATGAGGTAAAATTCACTGATTCTCATTGAATCCCTTTTTTATTCTATCGCAGTAAGTAATCTTATTCTGGTTCATTTGTCTTATTGTTTAGGCTTTCGACCGAGTAAGACAGAATCTTGGTTCCCTACACGACTCTAGCAAACTCTCAAACGACACCAAGATGTCCAGAATAGCAGCGGAAGTCATCAAGAATATGAACACCGTTCCGCTTCATCCTCTGGGATTCTAAGAAAATTGGCGGAATTTGAATCACGTAATACGACGTGGCTGATATTTAAAAAATCTTTCTTGCAAATGGCTATCAAGAACAAAGTAAATCTCGTTAGAAATTTCAAGAAATACGGTCTGGAAAACTGGAAACCATTTCGAACGCTGACCGTCCCTCTAAACGGCTTAATCCTTGTTTGTTTACTCGCGTCGCTTTAACCTGCCTTATAAATTCAACTCTAGATCCTAGGGAATATACATGTAATTTATAGTAAGATTTTATGAGATTTCGGTGCGAATAGCAAGACGTGTACATAAAACAACTGGGGAGATTTTCGTACTTCCCAAGATCTGTATGAAAGATATTGAATCGAGCAGGTTGAATAGTGACAGAAATACACTATGGTCGATGACGCAACCTACGGCAAGAATTGTACAGAGAAGTAAATATTACCCGGTAGTGCAGTATTTTTACATACCTAACGGACAACTCAATTGGCGTTGTTTATCAGGCTGGTCTTTTGTCAAAAATACTGTAATAAAATTTGTGTGGAAAACTTGCGCGGGTTACGTATATAACCTAACACCAATAAATAAGGGTAATCTTTACCACCAACCCATCTGTAAGTGATTAGTAAGGGTGATCTTTGCCACCAACCGATCAAAAAGGGTGATCTTTAACCCCAACCAGTTAATAACAGTAATTTTTAGCACCAAACACCAACCAATCATTAAGTGTAATTTTTGCGACCAACGGATCAATAAGGGCAATCTTTACCCCGAACCAATCAATAAGAATAATCTTTACCCCCAACCAATCAATAAGGGTAATCTTTAACACCAACCAATCAATAAGGGTAATCCTTACGACCAACCAATCAAGGGCAATCTTTACCACTAACCGATCCATAAGAGTAATCTTTACCAACAACCAATCAATAGAAGTAATCTTTACGACCAAATCTTTTCCACCAACTGATCTTTAAGGGTAATCTTGGCCGCGAACTAACCAATAAAGGTAATCGTTACCACCAACAATTGATTAAGGTAATCTTTACCACCAACCAATCAATAAGGGTAATCTTTACCACCA